>OY754313.1:14155640-14597175 GCA_963573325.1 Astragalus glycyphyllos | reverse complement strand
GCACCCCCTTTTTTTAAAATGTAGCACCTCCCATTTAACACTAAGAAGAAAAAATGCACATAAGTTTTTTAAAGACAAAACTAGAAATCGTTATGCCCCTCCCTCCCTCCTAGTTGTACTTTAAAGCTGCATTAACGTTTGGTTGGATTGGGCATTACAATCTTTATGGTAGAAATATCATTAAGAGTGACTACGACTCCAAATTTGCTCCGGTTAACTTCTTCAGTGCTCTCTTGAGGTTGAGTGGCGAAGTTCTTAAAATTGACAGCACCTTGCAACATTAGGAGGTGTTTGAAATCTTCAAGTTTATGTACTAGATCGAGATTTTTAAGAATGAAAAGGAAACATTTTAAGGCCCATTTGATAATCAAGATAAGGAGACAAGATATGATAATTCTAAAAGTCAATTTGAGTCATAAGGGGGTTGGAATTGTACGTGACTCTTTTAAAGTTGAGTTGGAATTGAACAAGCACTTTATTTGAGAAGATATAAGTCTTAATTCTAAGAAGTCATGCAAATTAGAAGTTTAGGACTTCTTGTATCTTCTCAAA
Source organism: Astragalus glycyphyllos (assembly GCA_963573325.1). Classification (NCBI taxonomy): domain Eukaryota; kingdom Viridiplantae; phylum Streptophyta; class Magnoliopsida; order Fabales; family Fabaceae; genus Astragalus; species Astragalus glycyphyllos. Next base: position 14,596,623 of record OY754313.1, on the reverse strand, counting down.
ATACACACTATGTAAGAAGACTAACTGATAGTATAAGTTGAAACTAGATTGTTTTATTTTGCTTCTTACAACTATAGCCAAGTTGATAGAAAGTGTGCTTTGGTGAGTGAGTCTAGAGTGTTGAGTTTGTAAATAGGACCGTGTAAGAAAGCAGTGTTTAAAATATAGAGAAGCTTTTGTAAGTAGTCTTCTCATAGTTGCACCAAAAATGATTTCATCTTAAAATCATAATGCGACTACAAGATTATATAAGGAAAACGGTAAATAATACAAAAGAGTTATAGTTGTTCACCCAAAAAAACTAGGGCCACATTCTTTCTTCACATCTAGTGAGTATTTCCACTATTTTCCAAATAATTTACAATTTTAAGAGTCAACTTAGGCCAATACACTTGAAAGTTTCTTACACGACTCTGTCTCACTAGTTTTCTTGCACATATCTATGTACTTTAAGTACCTAAGAAGATGCTTAGTTTAAATAGAGAAGACCCTAGACAATTTTTTCAACATACAAACAAACCTATGTCATGTTTAGAAGGTACTTAGACACAAAGTAAGGTTTAGGTATTTATGGGAATATAATAGCTTGGGTAAGAAAACAGGATTCTAACAAAACCTAACGACAAGAAGCTATGAGTACACTCAAAATAGTTCCTAGAAGATATAATTTAAGTGCTAAGTGTGTATGAGAGAAGGTCGGATCTTTAGAAGCTCTTGAGGAGCTTTGGCATAACTGTATAGTCTCATAAAAATATTCAGAAATCTTTCTTGTAGTATTTATAGAATTTTAAACCTTAAAAGAATCGTTGGAGGTGGTCATGTATGCCACATATATATATATATATATATATATATATATATATATTTGTTGCTGACTTTTGTAGGAAAGTACAACTACTTTTCTATATTTTTGTAGAAAAACTGTACCCCCAGCAGAAACACTATCTTCTAATTCCTGAAGCTTTTGATTCTTAATTGACACATTAAATTCAAGCATTTAATTTGTCTCTTGACTTCTTGTCAATTAATATAATTTATTATGCTTCTGACTTCTAAGAAAGCATGATCTTCCAATCTTCTAATTCAGAGAAGCTACTTGTCTTCTACCTTTGGAACCTCAGAAGCTACTTGTTTCCAATCTTCTGAACTTCAGAAGCTATGTGTCTTCAATCTTGTAAACTTCAAAATTACTTGTCTGACTTGACTCATCTATCTTCTCATAGGTTCTATACTTACAATACTTGGCTCTAAACTTTATTCAACCTTCTTCAAAAGTGTTATCCTAGCACATAGCCTTTTTAAACATTGGTGTCTCAAATTTGTACTATATGACACTCAAGGAGACTCATTTAAAAACATATTAATCAGATAACTTAAGTATCTATCAAATAGAATTGTTTACATCAAAAATTTTGCCTCAACAAGCCTATTATATCTTGTGTAAGTCCATCGTTTGTTGAGTCAAGTAAAATAAGATAAATTAATCTTGGGACTTATCGTATTCAATTTCTCTAGTTAAATTAATATCTTGAATATAAGCATGGTTAGCAACAAGCAAGATAGAAGAAGAAAATAATTTACTTATTTACTCTGCTAAAATATTTTTTTAACACATAGAAATATAATATCTAAAAAATATATATTAAAAAACAAAAAATGATGTTAAATTAAATAAATTAGTAATTAATTTAAAAAAATAATGTAAGATTACATGATAAGTGATAAAAATTAAAGTATTATTTAAAAATATATAAAATAGAAAATTGATTTAAATTTTAACATATCTAATATAGTTGTCACAAAAGTAGTTTTGTCATTAACCGATAATATTTATCATACCATTACCTTTTTTGTTAAAATATCATATCATTAATTATTAGGGTATCTAAAATATATAATATAACATGTGGTATCTTTGTTCTTAAAAAAATATAATATATATTATCTTATTTCTTATCTGGTGTTGTACATCAAACACATGAGATGATCGTGTTCTTGTTTTCTCTATTATACCCAATCTCTATCAGGCTTCATATTGGGGGTTCAAGCGAACCCCTTGAAAAAATAAAAGTAGCACCGATGCCTTGGAAAAAATTGTTTTTGCAAATCCTGAAAAATATCTTTTGCACCAAGTTCCTAATTTGGCACCATTCTATAATGCACCACACTCACACAGTCACTCCCACTCTCACACATTTTATTTTAAAAAAATATATCTCCCTCCTTGAATTAGTTCTTGTTCTTATTATGCTAATCGTAATTTTGATTTTGTTAATGCTTTAATTGGTAATTTGTGTTAGTGCTATTTAATTAATTTGTATTTTATGTTAGTGTTTTTTAGCTTATTTTAATTATGTTAGTCTATTTAATTTGAATTTGTTCTGTATCTTGTGAATATGTTGATTCTTTTAGTGCTATTTAATTTCTTTTTAGTAAATTGTTAGTGCTATTTAATTTGTGTTGGTCTAGTCCAACACAAGTTGTGAACCTATTAAAGTCTTATTTTATTACATTTTTAGCAATATTCATTTTAAAGTATTTGCACTCCCTGACCCAATATCCTCGACCCACCACTGTTCATGTCATATATTTTCTCTATCCTATCCTTACCATTAAACTGGCGTTAGAGGTTTCCCTTCTTTTCCTTTGTGTGTATGTGTGGCTTGGAATTCAAAGTTATGATTCTTTAAACTTAAATTAGATCATGAATTCAAATTATATAAATTATTTTTTGTATTTTACCTTGAATTTTTATTATTTTATTATAAGTAAAATAGTTTTTTAAAGACAAAATATGATTAAATCAACCCACCAAGTCTTTGATTTCTTTCTGTGAATAATAATACTTTTTTACATGACCATAAACTTTGGACTGGCCAATTTTTTTAACATAGAATTTAGAACTTAACTTGACAAAACCCAAAATGACATAGCATTTAAATTGAGATATAATGTATTATATATAAGCTTAGTTTCACTTTTGACACCTCTATAATCAATCATCCACGATTTTAATTTTCTAATTTCTTTTCACAGTTTTAGTCCCTCTAGTTTTCAAATAACGTGACAAGTAAAATGGTTATTCAAAATTCACATTGGTATGCGTTTTCACCTTTTTATTTAAAAAATAATTTTTAAATATGTTTTTTTTACAATTTTTTTTTAATATGTTAAATAGTACTGTTAAACAATAAAAAAGAAAAACACACCCAAGAGAACAATGAACCCACAATGCAAATTCAAATTTCACCTTGCAGTTTTCCAAGTATTCAAATTTTCACAGAAATATCAAAGAGAATATAATCTCATGAAAAGGGAATTTAAGTTGGTACATTAAGTATCTACAAAATCCCAAGTATCTACAAAATCTCATGAAAAGGGAATTTAAGAAAAAAGTTGTAGTTGTAAATGTAATCAAATAAAATGATAAGATACTTTAAATTTATTGTCTTGTATACTATTATTAACAATGTAAGAGTTAAATATAAAATATTGTTTAACATAAATAGCAATTTTATTTAATTGGGCTATCGTATTAATTTTTATGTGAGATATGAATATAAAAAGTTGTGTTATACCTGTGTGTCAGGGTTTTAAAGCCATTAATTTTTTTTTATGTTTATTGGTATTGAATGAAATGGAAAGGCTGCATCAAAACATTTAAAGCATACATTTGTTATGCATGATGTACATAAAATACAAACAACACATTGTCTCAATTGTAACCAAAAAAAAAAAAACACACGATCTCAACGAAAATGTTACAACGTAACAAGGTCTCCCACACCAGGTTACCAAGTCGTTTCGATTTCCGGTCCAACCAAAAATTGACTAGGTAATTTGTGTAACTAGTCCAACTTCGTGACCAAACTATCCATTGTCCCGAGTTGCGGTCAAATCAGTCCGATCGGTCGGGTCCCGTTTTAATAACTCTCCCCAAGACTGTTAAGATATTTGTCCACCAATATATGGTTAATACAAATACAAGTAGCAAAATGTCATCACAAAAGCTAAAAAGATAATTGTGTTCACTCTGATTCAACCACCGATCTCCTTCAGCTTTCTTCTCTGAAAACATAAACATTAAACATGAGAACTAGAAAATCTCCATAAGTCTCTTACTGACATATATGTATTTAGTTATACCAAATGAATGAGAACCCAAAAACTAAACAAGTTGCTTTATGTTGAAACACAAATTCAAAGCAAATAATATCATAATTTAATATAATTCATTATACAAAACCAACTCAAAAGAGAGAGGAAAGGATTACGCAATTACAAATAAAATAGAATTGCATAGTACCGAAGACAACTACAACAACATCAAACAAATTTTTCTTTTCTTTTATAACAATTTGCAAGTATGTTTCTCATTCAATACTTAATGAAATCTCATCAATATCAACAATCTATCACAAAGGAAATTTTGCCTACTCTTTTAATATAATTTGTATTTATTTTTTTGTTCAGCCATAAAAATATAATTTTACAAAAGAATGTACATAGATACCAAAAACAGCACAACAACAATTCTCTAACTTGTAACACATTTTAAGCCATGAATACTCAACTAAATAGGTTGAAGTTTGTTCTCAAATCAAAGGAATACGAGTCTAGTTTCCAAAAATTCAAAACTCACATTGAAATAAGCTCCATATATATATATATATATAGAGAGAGAGAGAGAGAGAGAAGAGAGAGAGTATTGACATGGGTGCAATAGACAGGGAGAGAGAGAGAGAGAGAGAGAATATACTGACATGGGTGCAATATGGGTTTAACAAGAAATCATGAAAAACATCAATAAATCTATCACATTTTGAATCTAAGTAATTAAGCTCACCTCCAACGGATATTTCAACGAACACGCATATCTACAGAGGTCAACCGACGCTCTTCATACGTTGGGTCTCCTACCAAATTGCAAAAAAAAAAGGAAAAATGTTAAGTTTGAATTCTAAGTGAAATGATATTATGAAAATATAATACAGCACCAAAATGTCAAATGAAATTCTTCATAAATGACCTAGTAGTTAATTCGTTGAATAGAGGTCAAAAGTGACACAAGGAAAATAACAATGACTCCATCATCGACTAGAGATTGAGGAACATGTCTTAAGTATTAGGAGAAATTCAAGCCCTACATTGAAATTTGATAAGTCCTGCAAAAAGTTTTTACAAGCTAGTTGGTTTTATAGGATTCATTTATGCTTAAATTCTGAAAGGGTATTAAAGTCTATCGATAGGGTCATCCACCAATTATCCATACATCAAGCGCAATGGTGTTGTGCGACGTGACTTGTTTGTATTGAAATTAGATAAGGATTGAAAAAGGTTTATACACGAGTACAACTCTCACCTTACAGGTTGGTTTTTTAAGATTGAATTAGACATGATTTCTAAGACTAAGGTATTACAAAAATCCTTTTGCTACCTATGTTATTGTAACTCTAATGATCTTTTAGCTGCCTAATAGTTTCTTTTTTTAGTAAATGAAAATAACCACTTAATAATGTCTCTTTATGGCACTAAAAACATCAAGGGTTAAATGTCCCCAAAAATATCATACTTAGATGAAAGTAAATAAATAATTTATAATTCATCTCCATATGTATTTTGCTGTACTGAGATACGAGATAATAGAATAAAGAAAAGGAAAGAAATAAACAAATTAATAATATAACTTCTAGAAATAATTCAACATATATATTACCAAGAATGAATGTAGGTACTTCAAGTGGAGAGTCTTGAATTAAGTAGCCCAATACACCATTTGGCAAATTATCATGACGACAGCATTTCACAGTCAATGACCTTAAATTACCAAAACAAATTGGTTCCATTTCAGCAAAATTAGGAATCTTAGAGAAAACCTGGCATTAAGAGGGTGAAAACACATACTCATTAGCAACTATTTGAAGTAAACAGAATGAATTTAATAATTATACACAGACAATACAAATATATATATATATATATATATATATATATATATATATATCCAATAACATATCATTAAAGGTACATTATATTATGACACAAAAAACTGACATAAAAAGTCAACAACAAAATCCTTGTCTAACGCAATTTAAATACATTGTTAATTACATTTAGTAGATGGTTGATAAACATAATAGATGGCACCCATAAACCATCAAATGGATGTAATTAACCATGACTTTGAATATTATTAACCACGATTTCTGAATGTTCAAACTTCGTGCAACTAAACATTCGGAAATTGTGGTTAATAGCATTCAAAATCATAGTTAGTTACATTCAGTAGATGGTTAGTGTCTTCGTGCAACTATTTTGTTGCGGATTTTTGTGCCAATATTTGTGTTCAATCAACAAAATTTATCTCATCAAAATGTATAAAAATCTACGTAGAGAGATATGATTAAATGTTTATGTAAAAATAAATAATTTTCACGTACCCTGAGAGTTTCCGAACAAAATATCAATGAGTGCACGTTACTAATCCTCTTTAGCCATATCTTCAAAGTCTCTACAGTCTCGGGAATAGAGTCACGACACCAGACTTCAATGACTGCTTCTTCAAAGAACTCCAAATTGTTCTTAAAGAGTTGTTTATTGCCAGAGGTAAGTTCACCCACATAAGTAAAAGATTTCAACTTGGGAGCCAATATCTGAACTTTCATAGGGTCACAAAAACGCTCGCCAAACTCCATGGTCATAGTAGTAAGTTTTTCACCAGATAAACATAAGATTCTATCTTTTCCTTTTTGAAGTTCACAATTGTTAATAACTAAATCACTCAACTTCTTGCACTTTGAGAATGGCTCAACAAAATCTCTATCATCACTTGATGTAAATGTGACATACTTCAAACAACACTTTACCAATGCAGGAAGGTCTAGAGTTTCTGGAAACTCTATGTATGCCCCCTTTTTGTGAAGTGAAAGGTCAAGATGTTTTAGAGAATTACAAAACAATATGGAGTGAAAAAACCCTGTATCCGTCTTACAGTTACCATGGATGAAACTTTCAACTCTAAATTTCTCAGCCTTATGTGATGCTGCATAGCTAGTTACCTTTGTCCAGATTTTAGGATGAATATGACCACCAAAGTCAATAGAAATACAACGCAAGGATGTAGAATCATCGCGTTGTTGAAAAATCTTTGACATAAACTGCTCGAGATTTTTAGGCTTTTGAAATTCTACCCTCTTAGTTATTAGTGTAGGAACATATTTCCAAATATTTCTCCATTGCTTGGATAGGACACTGGTCCTAACAAGTTCCTTAGTTGTCAAATATTCCATAATATGTAATAGTATACAACTAGGCAATTTGCTGATTATATCCACTTCTTCACTTTCCTTATAGACTGTTCTTTGCATCTTTGCTTCCATCTCCGCAAATTTAGATCTCCTTGCAAGGACATCAGATAAAAATAAACTTAGATAGATGCTAATGATTTATAGAATCAATCATGAAATTAACAAATCATATTAACAAGACCAAAGCTCATGATTACAAAAGGAGTATTCAAGCTTAAAGAAAAGTGTAAAGATAAGAAAATCAAATATTTAACAAAACAAAATTTCACAATTGAAGGGTAATGAAAAATAATTGATCTATCCCTAAAAAATAGGACAATTCCAAATATTCAATTAAAAAGTAAATTTAAGGGTTTGAAAATTTGATCTTTCATAAACACGCAAATCGTTTGATCTATCATAAACACGCAAATCATGAATGAAGAATAATTGTTCCATAATTCACATAAATCACAAAAAAAAAAAGAGAAGGCCGACTTACGAAAGTCTTGCTCGATGAAGAATAATTGTTCCATAAATCACATAAAACCCTCCAAACCATCCAATAAAAACGTAAATTTAAGGGTTTGATAATGTTAATATTTCAGAATCTAGTAAGAAAACAAAAAATCGAGAAGATATTGACTTACTATCGAGTCTTGCTCAGTAAATAATCTTGATGACAGCGATCAAACTTTATGAAGGAAGAAAGATGGCGATCAGATGTATAAGAAGAAAGGGGAGAAAGGCGGCGATCTGACTTGTAAGAATAAAGAAAAGAGAGGAATGATAACGAATATATATATATATATATATATGGTCTCAAAACCTAGAAGAAATACAAAACATTATAAAGGGGATTAATGTTCCTTAAATTATAAAAATGCCACTAGGGTTTTTATTCAAAAAGTCTAAACTATATAGAGAGAGCGCTATCATACTAGGCTAACACATGGTCCAATTTATTCGGCCACTAATGAAGGAAGTTGGTCTATTTTTTAAAAGCCACAAAAAATTACTAATTTGATGGAATCTTCATGTTGTAAATCAAACATATAAGAAGGAAGAAAGAGGGCGATCAGACATATAAGAAGGAAGAAAAAAAGACCATAATGAAGGAAATTGACCCACTTAAACAAATTAATTTGAAAACATTCACTATTTCTGAGTGTTAAAGGGCTCAGTTGAGGTTTAGATCTAACAGTTTGGTGATAATTATGCAAAACATAAAGTACAAGAGTGAGAGGTGAAATAATATACTTAAACTCCAAAAGGATGAAGAGAAATAAAAATCAACGTATATAAACTCTTATGCTATATACATATGAGAATGGATAATTATACAATTGATATTTTAGTGTTGTGTGAATGAAACTAACCTAATTTGAATACTTTATTGGAAATCTACTTCCATGTTTGATGAGATTTGACCAATGTTGCCACAAGAACTACAATTTGAGGTAACAAATTGGCACCCTTTTTTTAAAATGTAGCACCTCCTATTTAACACTAAGAAGACAAAAAAATCATCTAGACCTCCCCAAACTCTGGCTCTGGTAAGGTTACGTGGTGGCTAACCTATGGGGATTGTTCCGGTCTCTCCCCAGCCTTGTTCTGGTCTTCCCCTTATTCGTGTTGGCTCTATCTAGCGTGTCCAGACTCTCTCGAACCAGTTTGTTCATCTTTGTGTTAGCGTTTGGTGGTTAGGGTTTTTGAAATGGAAAGGTTTTGTGTCTCAAACCGTTCGAAGGAGGAAGCGGAGGGTATCACTGTTGAGGATGATGAAGTTTGTGAAGGAGAGAACTTCAATCGCACCTTGGTAGGGAAGATATGAACTGATAGTTCATATAACATCTACGCCTTCAAATCAACCATCGTCCTAGCTTGGAGACTTAAGAATCCGAAGGAGATTCAATAACTGAATAAGAACCTCTTCCTCTTTTGTTTCTCTACAACGAAGGAAGCTGAAGGAGTGTTGAAGAGTGACTCGTGGAGTTTTGACGGTAACCTCGTCACTTCGAGGAAGATTTCTAGTGAGGAGCAACCATAGTACCTGGACATGTTTAGGATCTCCCTTTGGGTATGTATTTATGATCTTCCTTTAAAGCTTAGATCTGAAGCTCTAGCAAAGAAGATGGGTGGCTTGATTGGGGATTTTGGAGAGGTGAATTTGAAGGAAACCAATCGCCTCGTATAGTTCCTCCGAATAAAGGTATCTATGGACCTCCGAAAGCCACTCAAAAGGGGAACAAACATTCGATTTCAAGGAAAAGATCTCTGGTAAATACGAGAGATTACCGAATTTTGGCTTTGCGCGTGGAAGGATTGGGCATCAACTGAAAGACTGTGAGGTGATTTAATACCATGTCGAAGAGAGATTCAATGAAATAGAGGAAAAGGACGAAGCCTATGTTCCTTAGCTGCACACATCCCCTCTTCTAAAGTTCACTGAGGAAGTTAAACGTGAAACCAACTCTAGTATGTGTACCAAATATCTTTTCTCCCCTGCTAGTTCTAGTAAATGTTTATCTACTGGGAAAAAGAATGAAGTAGGAGAAGAGGCTAATGAAAGCAAAGGGTCTGCAGATAACCTAATTGGAAGGTTAGCTGCTCTAACCCCCACTCCTAAGCCTATCCCAAAAGATATTGAGGAGGTGGATGCGTCTCTTGGCACCGTGGCTATCTCTATCCATTTCCACCCTGGTGAAGGAAGTTCAGTGGAACCTAACACTAAGGCTAAGAAATCTACCAGAAAGAAGGAGCCTAATGCCTCAACGAAACCTAGGAATGGCTCTAAAGCTAAGGTAGGAGAACCTTGGTGGATGTTGTAGTGCCTAAAGGAGTACCTGAGCATTTGAACACAACAGACAAGAATTTCAAGGGGGATGTTGTTATGGTTGATGTTGGAGACAAGAGTAAGGAGGTGGTGTTGGAATATCAACACCGCCGCTCACAATGAAAACCATAAGTTGGAATTGTAGAGGGTTGGGGAATCCCTCTGTAGTTAGAGCCTTGTTAAGGCTCATTTGTATTGAAAATCCCAATATGGTCTTCTTAATGGAAACAAGTTTCGAAGCTAATGAAGTTGAAAAGGTAAGCATAAAGTTTGGGTTTAGTTCTGGCATTGTTGTTGACTTCTCAGGACAAGGCAGAGAAAGAAGTGGAGGCTTAGCTCTCTTTTGGTCTGATCACTTAAGCATTTACATTCAATCATATTCCCTTAACCATTTCCATGGAAAATGTTAGGATGATGAGGGAGGTAATGATTGGGATTTCACTGGAATCTGTGGCTTTCCAACTGAGCATCACAAATGGAAGACATGGCAGCTAGTCAGAACTCTTTCCTCTCAAATCAATGTAAAGTAGCTTTGTTTTGGGGACTTTAACGATATTATTGAGAAACACTGAAAATTTGGGAGGGAATGTTAAAATAGATTCACAGCTCACTTTGGGAAGACAGTGTATGGAGAGTTGCAACCTTTTAGACCTTGGCTTCATTGGATATCCCTGCCTACACTTGCGTGTCTTATGACTTGGTCTCCCGCAATTGAAATAATAGAATAAACATCATTTCTAGGTGGTGGTGGTTGAAGCTTAGGATTCGGGAAATTTGGGGGATCTCATTCTAGTTGCTATTCTTTTGAGCCTGGTTACAGTTTTGATTTTTGAAAGGTTTTCCCGAAAATTATATTGCAATCAACATTATATATTGCAATATATCGAGAAAAATAATAATGTTATTGCTAACTTCCCAAAAATTGTAAAATAATAATAATGTTATTGCTAATGAGATCAAAAACCAGTTCTATGATATAAAATCATCAACCGTTAAGTGTTAGCAACAAAAGTTGCGAACAAAAAATGTATGCAACTTCAAATTCACAAAAAAAAAAAAGAATATATAAAAAATCATTCTTGTAGAGATGATTATTCTCTTTCCTTAGAATTAAAAATTATATAGTGATAATCATTCTCTTTCTATTATAAGACCATATAGAGGAAATCATTCTCTTTACATTGATAAACTGTATAGAGAAAGTCATTTTCTTTCCTTTGAAAAATAGTATAGAGGAAATTATTCCATTTCTATAGGAATATTTCTTTAGTTATTTTATCACTTCCTTTCTGTTTAGTTGTTTCAGTGAGCACTTGAATGTTGTAACACCCTAGTATTTCTAAATTATAGAAATACCAAAACATACATTTTAGATTACATCAGAGTACAAAATTTCCTGCTTAGATACAACTAACTGCAAGAATAGCGGAAACGATTACATAACTTAAATTAAACTCAAGTCACATTATCGAATACAAAGACAACACCGGAAATAAAAACAAGGATGGAAGAATTAATCTTCAATATCCTCCCCAAGCATGTCACCTAACCATGCCTTTTAGCTTTCCTCGTTTCCTATTTCTCTGTAAAAACAACAATAAATGATAGGGTGAGATAACATATCTCAGTGAGTTCTACCGCGACCCCTAACATTCACTCGGTTCAATTATGAAAACCTTTTAATTGGTAATTCAATATGAATTACAAAATAGTCCATTTCATCTTTTATCACATCACCAACCACCCAAGTGATGAATTGCAATATTACATTTTAATCTTTAGCACGTCACCAACTCCGAAAGCTTAAGGTTCACCCTTAGCCAATAGTACTTTCCCTAAAGGCGAAACCAATAACAACAATGGGGGCCTAGGTCAAGGGCTCATGACTTCCCTCACCTAGCATGCTAATCTATAGAGGTCGTCACCCCGACTCGATAATATATATATATATATATATATATATATATATATATATATATATATATATATATCGTGAATCATAGACCGGTTTAGATGATTTAAAATAATAACCAGCCCGAGTCAATTGTATCATATCAATTAGAATGACCGGTTTAGATGAATTAATATTCATCCCGCATCAATCAATTAGAATGACCTGTTTAGATGAATTAATATTCATCCCGCATCAATCATGGATTTAATAATTAGAATATTTAGTTCGGTTTTTGGTTTCAAAGCATTTGCTTACACGCTACTAATTTCGGCTTTTTCGAAATATTTTTAACTTCCAAAACATTTCTTAAAAATCCAAGTTAAACTAGTCAAAATCATGTTTTTATAATGTATATAACATCCCAATTGGTTTAGAAAAGGTTTAGAAGTGATTTGAAACAAAAAGAAGCGACGAAACAACAAAATCGCATATTGAACCCGAGAGCAACGCACGGTCCGTGCCACAGGGGCGCACGGACCGTGCCATCTGTTAAAAATTTTCATGTGTTATTGCGTACAGGACGCACGGTCCGTGCCACTGGGGCGCACGGTCTGTGTCACCTGTACAGAAACAGCATTTTAACTCCGTTTTGTCCATTTCGCAATTCCGATCGATTCCAAAACGAAACCCAAACCAATTCCAACTGAAAAACAGAGATTTCACAACATATTCCAGTCCAAACAATCACAGCCAATCCAAACTTCACATCACAATCAAAGTATAATTTGAAAATTAAACCGTAAACAATATTTTTCAAAAATTCGGGTTTTGACTCTAAAATCATTTCGAAACCAAAACATCAATCGATTCCAGAATTTCAACACAATCAAATTAAAGTATGAATTCCCTAAACCTGAGTAAAACTCACCTATCGTGATGAAAATCACGAAACATCGAAACTCTCCGAAGTTCGAACGACCCGTAACACACGAACACGTTACGAACTTCACGAACTCGTCCAACCGCTTCCAAAATTGAAAACCCAGCTACTTGGATTCGTAACCAGAAACTCAATCACCCTAAAGCCATCTTCAATTGACCCAAACTCCATTGTTGACCAAGTTGAAGCTTTAAAACCTAACAATGGCAAGTAGTGAATGAGGAGGAAGGAGCTTCTAGAATTGGTATCATTGGATAAGAAATTAAAAATGGAGGAAAATGATGGTTTTGATACTTACACACAAGAGGCTTCAATGGAGTGTCCCCTCCATTCTTTCCTTCTTCTTCCTCTCGCCCCCTCTCTCTTCTCTCTCTTTCTATTTCTATTTTTCACTTTTTGTTTTCAACTCAAAATGAGGAAAATGAGGTGTGGGGTGTTTTTATTATTGTGTGAGCTAAGGGTAAGTTTCATGGAAATGACTAAAATGCCCCTTGATTCCTTAATTCTCACTTAATTCTAAATTCTACCCAATTTCTCCTCAAACAACTACACAATTTCAATAATAATCCAAGGAATCACATAGCTTAGCAATTATATATATATTGCTTTCGCGACAATCATACATTCATGACCAGATTTATTATTTCATCGAATAATAAATCTCTAGTTAATTTCGTAAACCGAAATTAACGAAACTAGGGATGTTACAAATGTCATCTTTTAACACGCTGGCAACATTTTTCACATTTAATAAATAAAATAAAAATTTATTTTGTTACCATCATTTGTATTGACATTCTTGAAAATGAAACGATTTGTTGAACTTAGAAACAGGGGAACCAGAGCCAGTAATGTCTTCGGTAGTCCTGGCTAAATTTAAAAACGTCTTAAATTTGTTGTTTTTGACTTTTAGAAAAATATTTAAAAAAATCAATCCACCGAAGAAATTATTGGGATGGGTCAGGGACTAGGCCTCTCTCTTTAAGACGTTTTGTGGCACTGCTCAAAATTGTGCAAGCAGACTATCAACTACGACGTCTACATGATAAGACAGACCATTCAAAACTAATACGAAAAATCATTGCACTGTGAAAGTTCATTTTAGAAATACACCCTCAATATGGTTATGTAAACCACTCAATATGGTTATGTAAACCACTCTTTAGAAAAGAAACTTTGAAATGCTTCAAATTTCGAGAGAGAAAAGAAAAGTGTTTAGAGAGAAGACAAAAGAGACTTGAAAATGCTTCAAGTTTCAATGTATAAAGAAAGTAAGGAGAGGTCTCTATTTATAGGCTTATTGGAGCAAGTAGTCGTTGGGTAATAATATAGAATGAATGTGCAACGGCTCTTTTGACTTTGTCAATATGATCGTTGAGAGCAACAACTCTTTTGCCTCGGACAAAGTGTGTAACCGCTCTTTGACTTGGTCAATATGACCGTTGAAGAGTAAGCAACGTGCACAAAAAGTAAAAAATTATTTTCGAAAAAAATAATATACACCACTCAGGCCAAGCACAATTTGCGTGCATTCTCTCCCTTCCACAAAATTGGGTATTCCTTGGGGCCCAACCCAAGATGTGAGTTCCACAGTTATAAGCACTCTTAATGTGCCTAATATTTCCAATCTGAGACTTTTTCAATTCACTACAATAACAGGTTCCAAGATGAAAATAAACAAAACCAACTTAAAGGGAGAGGTAAGGATCACACAATAAGAAATAAAATAGAATTGAATAGTAACCAAGACAACTACAACATTAATCAAACAAAGTTCCTGTTTTTCTGTTTTCTTTTATAGCAATTTGCAAGTCAACTTTCTCATTTAACACTTAATAAAATTTCGACATTCCAGAACCTATTTCAAAGGAAAATCGTCCTAGTATTTTAATATAGTTTTTATTTATTGTCCAAAAAGTAGAATTTTACAAAAGAAGGTACAGAGGTATCAAAAATAACACACCAATAATCGTCCAATTTGTAACACATTTTAAGGCATAAATACTCAGTGAAATGGGATGAAATTTGTGCTCAAATCAAAGGACAGTGAGTCTAGTTTCCAGAAATTCAAAAAACACATCGATATAAGCTTCATGTAGAGAGATATGGCAATATAGTGACAGAGGTGCAATACGAGTTTGACGAAAAATCATAATAAACATCAATAAATCTACCACATTTTCAATTTAAGCAATTCTCGTCAAACTTTTCAAAAACATTATATATGAACTGTTGGGGAAAACCGCACACGTCAACAGATTAGCCCACACGCCCAATGAACTTTGAGGGAATTTAAATAAACACACCGTAATAATAAAGGAAACAAGAACACAAATAATTTATGTGATTCGGCACCTCTTGCCTTCGTCCACGGGAACACATCAACACAATTCATTCATCTTCTCAAATATGATTAAAACAATTTGTAACCCAACCCCAATATGTGTATCACCCTACAGTACTCTTCTCACTCTAAGAGTTAGAAGGAATGATAATACTATCATCTCACACAAGTGATTATCACCAGCACTCTCCTCTCACTAGGACATGGTTGGAGATTCTTCAACTCTACATAATCACCCAAGAAGAAATAGTTCACCTCTCCATATAATCACCCAAAGGGTATGGGGATGTTTTCACCTCTTCACATGATCACCCAAAAGGGGATGCGGAAAGATTCACCTCTTCACAAGTCTTTCTATTTATAGGAAAGAACATGACTTACATTCATGCATGTGATATAGTGGGCATTAATTAGCCCACATTTCCAAGACACTTCACTTCAAGAAATCTTCAACATTCTAGATACACCTTTTAATCTCTGCAAATGTGTCTCTTCAATTTTCCACCACTACTAATATTAAATATTACTTAAAAAAATTAATTGAATTCCCATGCACCAATGTGAGTAGCTATTAAATTAAGTTTAATCTAATGGTTATAATTAAATTTTCTTATTTCTCACAATGTTTTGGTTTGAATCACCCCATACATATATAGCAAACATTCAATAAACAGAATATGAAATCGAATTATCAATTAAAAAATACAATCAAATAACTCATATAAAAAATTACAAACTCTATTCAATAAACAGAGCCATATAAAAGACATTCAATACTCTGATCAACTCAATTCAAATATTCTGAAAATTACTAGAAATTTCAATTCAAATATTCTGAAAAGTACTAAAAATTTAGAATAGTAAAGCAAACTCTCTTACGAAGTGAATATTTTCAAAGGTTGGCTTCCTGCAAAAAAAAAAGTCGCCTTGGATAGGTTAGTCAATGCTCTTCATATATTGGTAATGCTACCGAGTTGGAAAAAAAACAATGTGAAATTCGAATTCTAACTGAATGAAATGAAAATGTAATATTGTAAGAAAAGACAAATGAAAATATAATAGAGCACTAAAATGACAAATGAAATTCTTCACAAAAGGAAATCTAATAGTTAATTTGGTGAACAGAGGTAAACAATGCCACAAGGAAAATATTCGTTTTAAAATTTGTTGAACTGTATTGAAAATTTAAGTGTGGATTCTGGTTTGGAACAAGGCTAGCAAGGTGGGTGACTCACACTTGAGAGGGAGATTGTTGGGAAATCAAGTGTAAGTGGTTAGTGTCACAACGGCTAAGAATGAGCTAAATGAAGGGAGTATAAGAGATGGGGCCATTTACCTAATGCTTTAAGGTTTTTCCAGGAGATGTGGTGTTCAGGTCTCTTAGTGGTACAGGTCATTAGCTCGGTGTTGCTCCCGATGCTTTCCCAAACTCCCCAACAAACTACTCCATCTTCAACTAGAGATTAAGGAACATGTCTTAATTATTAGGAATAATTCAAGTCCTACATTGAAATTAGACAAGGCTTGAAAAAAGTTTATATACAAAGGCACTCCTCACCTTACAGGCTGATGTTGCAAGGTTGAGTTATGCCTAAATTATAAAATTGTATTGAAGTCTATCGATAGGGCCACCAACCAATTATCCACGCAGCAAATACAATAGTGCTGGGAGGCGTGAGAGTTGTGTATTGGGAATAACTCAAGTCCCATATTGAAAATAGGTAAGGCTTTAAAAATTTCATACACAAGTACACCTCTCACCTTAAAAGATGATTTTGTAAGGTTGAGTTTGACCTAAATTTTAAGATTAAGGTATTACAAAGATCTTTTTGCCAACAATGTTATTCTCAGTCTAATGATCTTTTAGCTGTCTAATAACTTCTATCTTGAAGTAAATGAAAATAATCACTTAATGGTGTCTCTACTTATCTCAATTAAAAACATCAATGGTTATATGGTCCAAAAATATCATAAGTATATGAAAGTAAATAAGAAATCTTATGATTTATCTGCATATGTTATTTGTTGTACAAAGAGATGTGATAATAGAGTAAGGAAAATGAAAGAAGTAACTAAATTAATTATATAACGAATATAAATAAGGGTAAAATATGTTTTTGGTCTCTACAAAACTGGGTCATTCTAAGTTTAGTCCTTACATTAACGAAATAGGCGTTTTGGACCCCACCTTATTTTGTCGTTTTCATTATTAGTCCTAGACGTTAAATGGTGTTGAATGGGCAAACGGAATGCTGATGTGGCATCACCTAAGTGGCATTTTAATTGATGTAGGCTGTCCATGTGGCTTTTTTATTTTTGTTTTTTATTTTTTAGGATCTAGGTCATGTTCCCCAAATCACCTCCATCAAAATCCCCCATTTCCCCTCACACCTCCTAACAGTAGAAGAGGAGACAATGATATCCTTGATAGCTAAAATTGAAGAGCTTGCCTTGAATCTATTAACCTTTAGAAGGGATACCTATAAACGTGAGCTTGATTTTCATTGTCTCCTTTGCTACTGTTAGGAGGTGTGAGGGGAAATGGGGGATTCTGATGGAGGTGATTTGGGGAAGATGACCTAGATCCTAAAAAATAAAAATAAAAACAAAAAAGCTACATGGACAGCCACATCAATTAAAATGCCACCTAGGTGATGCCACGTCAGCATTCTGTTTGTCCATTCAGCATCATTTAATGTCAATGACTAATAATAAAAACGACAAAATAAGGTGGGGACCAAAACACCTATTTCGTTAATGTAGGGACTAAACTTAAAAGGACCCAATTTTGTAGGGACTAAAAACATATTTTACCCTATAAATAATTGTACATATTACCAAGAATGACTGTAGGTTTTTGCAGTGGAGACTGTTGAAGTAAGTAGTCCAATGCACCCTTTGGAGGTGAATAGTGAGGAAAGTCTTTCACGATCAATGACCTTAAGTTACCGAAACAAATTGGTTCTATTATGGGAAAATTAGGAATTGAAGAGAGAACCTGGCATTGAGGATGAAAACACATATCCGTTAGCAACTATTTGAAGTAAATGAAATGAGTTTAATTAATTATACACTGACAGTGCAAAAAGCTACACCAATATTCAATTATATAATTATATTTCATTATAGACATGATCTTTAAACACAAAATATTGTCGGTTTCCTGATGGTTGGTTGGTTAGAACTTTGAGTTCAACTCTCCATCCCTCGGTTCGAATCTGGCCAAGAATGATCAGAAAAAATAAACACAAAATATTGACCTAAAAAGTCAACAACAAAGTAGTTGGTTGATGCAATTTGAATACGTGGTTAGTTACGTCTAGTAGATGGCTAATGAATATAACAGATGTCAAACTTCATTAATCATAGAAACAATGTAATTAACCATGAATTTAAACAATATTAATAGCAATTTCAAGGTATTTAAATCTAAGTGTGATTAAACACTTGAAAGTTGTGGTTAATCACGTTCAAATTTGTGGTTAGTTACATTCAGTAGATGGTTAATGAGTTTTATCACATGTAATATTCATTAACCATGTATTTGAACTGTGTTAACCAACTATGTTGTATACATATATACGTTGAGAAATATGATTAAACATCTTTTTTAAAAATAAATTAATTTCAAGTACCTTGAGAGTTTCCGCACCAAGTGTCAATGAGTGCACATTCCTAATCCTTTTCAGCCAATTCTTCAAGGTCTCTCCAATCTCAGGAGAAAAGACACGACACCAAACTTCAATGGTAGCTTCATCAAGGGACTCCAAATTGTGCTCAAAGAGTAGGTTTTTACTAGAAGTAAGTTCTCCAGCATAAGCAAATGACTTCAAATTGGGAGCTGATATCTGAACTTTGAAAGGTAAACAACTATACTTGCCAAATCCTATGGTCAAATTAGCAAGATTATCACCATATACACATAAGACCTTCTCTTCTTCTTTTTGTAGAATACAGTTGTTAAGAACTAAATCACTCAACTTCTTCCACCTTGAGAATGGATCGACAAAATCATTATCATCACTTGAAGTAAATGTGACATACTTCAAGCAACATTTTACCAATTCAGGAAGGTCTATACTTTCCGGAAAGTCTATATACGGCTGCACTTTATGAAGTGAAAGGTCAAGACATTTTAGAGAATGACAAAACAATATGGAGTGAAAAAACCCCATATTTTTTTGTTGTTTGCATGAATGACGCTGTTAACTATGAATTTCTCCACATAATGTGATATTGCATAGTTGATGACCTTTGTCCAATATTGAGGATGAACATGACCAACAAACTTAATAGAAATACTATGCAATGCAGTAGAATCATCACGTTGCTGAAAAACCTTTGACAGAAACTCCTTGAAAAGTCCAGGCTTTTGAAAGTCTTTCCTCTTAGTTATTAGAGTTGGGACATATTTCCAAACGTCTTTCCATTTTTTTGGATAGGACACTTGTCCGAACAACTTCCTTTGTGGTCAAAAATTCCATGATGTATAGTAAAACGCATCTAGGCAATGTGCTAATTTTGTCCACTTCTTCACTTTCATTATAGACACTTCTCTTCATCTTCGCTTCCATCTCCACAAAATCCATATCTCCTTGCAAGTCAATCTGATAAAAATAAATAAACGATAAGTTGTAAGTAGCAACTTTTCAAAAATATAAGTCTCATGTTGCGGAGTTGGGCTTAAGCCACAAAATCTAAAATAGTATTAAACATTTAGGGGTGTATTGAGGACAAAAAAAAAAAACTCGAGTCCCATATTTACTAGAAACAAAAACTAAAAAGAGCTTAACAAGTTTGGAGGCTCTAAAGTAAATAATGATATATGAATAGTCATATTAGACCATAGGGGCATGTTTGGATGGAGGGTTTAGGAGGAGAGAGAAATGGAGGGCTTGATTTTCAATTCTAAACTGAGGAAACTATAAATTGTTTCTAAACAAAAACGAAGTGTAATTTACAATGTTTTATCATTAACTATCATGTTATTCTTTCAATTTTTCAACATCAAAAATAGATATTAAAATATAGGTCAAGCTTTCCAAAACCCTCTCAAATCTTCCTCCCAAACATACCCTGAGTGAGTAAATGAAGATCCTTCAAGAACTCGATCCACGTATAATTTTATTTACTTTAGGACTCGTATGACTTTAATTAGTCAATTGATTTGTTTGATAATGGTACCTCAAACAATAGCATCAATCAAAAACCCAAGATTATTGGAAAAGTGGCTGATGTCTTCAAACATATTCTTTGGGAGTTGTTTTTAGTAAAAAAAACTCTGTATAAGAATCCCAATAATTATCATTATAATGCTTGAGCATCAAGAACATATATATATATATATATATATATATATATATATATATATATATATATATTCTCTGATACGAGTAATAGTCTTGGAGTCATAATATTTAGGGTTGACCACCATAGACAATCCACTCCTTACAATGTCCCAACCTTAACTTATCTTAGGATTCGACAACCTTAATATCCCAACCCATGGTTCCGGTAATGGACGAGCTCCTCAAGCCAAATGAAACCTTAATATCTAACGGTAACCACTTGATCTAACATAAACAAACCTAGTGTATTTCCTTCTACTCAAAAAGCTTGAACTCACAATATATTATGTAGCAGGATTTCAGACGTTTGTCAAGATCAATCTCAACACATAAACGAGAAATTTTCCCTCTCATACTGGGTCAGGTGACGATCAGTCTTAAGTGTCGTACCCAATAAGATTCCATTTCATATCATAATTCTCCTATCAAGAATTCTAGATGGGGCTCTCGATACCTAACCGCGACAACCACCTTGTTGGCTAGAGTGGTGGTAGCTTTGAAATTATCTTCCCACAGCTTCACTCCCAAAAAAATGATTGAAGATGACCTAAGGCCATCCCATGGGAGCGAACTTAAAATCCTCCTTTGACACGAACTTCATAAAATAAAAGAGATATTCCACTTCAATGATTTGACTGGAACCTATTATAGCCCATCTCTTGTCTAATTTCATTTGAGCATTGTGAAAATGATTACATTTCCCAATCCTTGACTATTTTCTTGGGGATCGAAGTTGCTTATTCTCATAGGATTTTCATCTCTCTCAATATAGGTTTATTATTAATATTCTTGAACATTGATGTTTTTATAATTGAGTAACAGATGATCCGTTTGAACTTAATGTTCGATATGTCTCCTCTAAGGTCAGTAGTTGATGAAGTCAAATATAAGTCACAAGAAATGGGGGTTTGAATTGTGACACACTCAATAAAGTCCCAGATAAGTTGATTTGCAGTGAGTGTGTTTAGGAGAGAGTGCAGACTCACTAAGAAGCTGTTAAGAAGCTTCTGATGTCTTGACCAATTTTGTACAGTCTCATTTGAAGAAGTTTTGAGGGCTCAATGTCATATTTATAGACCATTTGTCTTGATAGATCCGTTGGAACCCTTGAGCAAAGAGAATATAGTTGTTTGTTGCTTTTGCGCCTAGATGGGTACAATGTTGCAGGCATCGTACACTACTTTAGTTGATCGTTGAGAGCTTATGAGCTCTTCAACGCATGAATGCTTCTAACGATGGCTTCTGATCTTTGACACCATTCCTCTTAGCATAGAACTAGTATTGATGTAGCATTTTGACCATTGAGAGAAACTTGACATTTTTCCTTCATGCTTCTGAAGTCTGTTCAGAAGCTTCTGAGCATTATCTTCTCACTTTGCTTATGAGATTCAATCAGAACGTTTTCTGAAGTATCTTCTAAGTAGATATCAACTCAAGTACAAGTTGTTCTGAGGAATATCGTGATTGACATGTTGTGCCTTGTATTGCTTTGCATCACACTAGGTCATATATAGTGTTAATCCTTTGCTTATCAGCTTCTGAGCACCTCATATTGAGCTTAGTCAGTATCTTCTAAGGCTCAATTCTTCTTCTTATAATGTGTTAATCCATAGCACATCTTCTTCTTGAGATGTAATAATTTTTCCCTATCTATAAGATCACTCAAGAGAACTTATTAGATCACCAATGAATCAGAAAGCTTAAGAAGTTTATCAAAACTGTTTGTTCTCATCAAAACATGTCTTAGGGATTTAGCCTTAACAGTTGATTGGGTCGGTGAACGCACTAGCCTCATGTCTATCACATTCTTTTTCATTTTTCTAGGAGATTATCTTATTTCTTCCAAGAGAAAGAAGTAAGAAATTGTCTCTCACTCTTTCCTTACAACCCGCGTTTAGTTATAGGCATGGCACTCCCTCTACATCCTCACTGATAACAATCTTCAAAATGGCCTAATCATCACATTCTAGGTATTCATCAAGCACGTCGTCCTCTTTATCATGCAAAGCTCCATTTTTAGTCATATGATGTCCTAATCGATGTGGAAAAATGACTATTTAAATGACATTTTTTGGGGGGTTAAGGGTGTCACAATATACTTCAGTTCCAAGTGAGTTTTAGAATGAAGCTATTCTTACTCTTGTTCATGCTATTAACAGAATTTCATCATTTGTCATCTCAGGTTTGTCTCCTTTTAAAAAATTGTATTATAGTGTTTATGATTATTCATTCCTAAAGTTTTTAGTTCTACTTATTTTGTTCTTCATCGAGTAGAACGTAGTAAATTACCCTACAAGTCAAACACTATATGTTTCTAACCATGTTGTGTTTCTTGGTCTATTTGTCATGGATAATGACACTCTCAATGTTTCTAACTATGATTTTGAGGAGATTGATAAGTTTAAATTACAGTTAGCCAAGTCTATTGAATGTAGATTGGGTGCCTTTATTCCTCCATGTAGATTGCTAAGTTCCTCACGAAATGGCATTCTATTGAATGTTTTTGTTTCTTGAAAAACAAACACTCTCGATACTCCTAATTAAGTATCGTAAGTTTGAGGGGATATACATTAGTATTATGAAGGGTAGATTAGTCTTTTAAGCCTTTAGTATTTATACTTTATCTTACTATGTATTGTTAAAATTACAAATTTTATTTTATTGGAATCCTAGCCTCCTATTTTCTTCCCTCTCGTCTTCTTCTCTGTAGATTCATATGATTAAAAGTCTTTTGGATTGGGTTTGAGAGTTGGATTAGTTACAAAGATTTTATATCTTCTCTTGTAAAAGAAACATCCAAGGAAAGAGAAATACATAATCATTTTACTATGCTTTAACTATATATGTTAAAAACAATTGATTATATCAAAAAAGTGGTGTTTTTCTACTCTAACATGATTCTTTCTTCTTTGGGAAAACTAGATCCAAATTTAAAAATAATATAAAGGAGATTATGGGGTTCGGTCCCCATACCCCACCCTACAAGGGACATTTCTACCTCTCTCTCTTTCGGAAGGAGTTTTATGAAGGAGATTATGGGGTTCGGTCCCCATACCCCACCCCCACCCTTCTAACTACTAACATCTAACTCACTAACCACTACACTATGCTTATCAGAGAGAGAGAGAGATAGAAAAGATAGATCAAGATGGATAGAGAGAGCGAAGTGGGTGATTCACATCCTAAAGTATCAATCATGCAATTCACAAATCATAGTGTTCCAGACTGGCCAGTCTTTAGGCCCAATCCATTCATGGCCGACCGATCCAACTGATCACTGGGCTACCGGTATATTCGTACCATACAGTATCGTCGATCCAGATCAACCCATCCAGATCCGACGGCTCTCCTGAGCCTCCCAATCACTATAAAGACCATCAATCACCAAGTGTCAGGTACACAGGCTACTCTATTATCCACTAGTTATTGCTATAGCTCGACCAAGATGACTTGGGCGTCGGAGTGTCATTGCAGGTACACCCGCCCACGCTCTCAAGTCAGGCCGACGCCGACTCAACAACATCTGAAGACATGTTCCTTGACCAGCTCTCCAGGTGACCCAAGGTATGGTTCAGTGGCAACCACAGTGGGAGGACCACTGACCTCTCACTCAGATCGATTACCAAATGCCACCCCGTCAAATGCGTGTCACGCGAAGGGCACCAGTCTTGAACCTCAACCGCAGCCAACTCCTGAAGACGTTGCGACGACATACATGCTTAGAGACCGCTTCGGCTCAGGTTCAAGTCCCAATACCCGAACCTCCTCCCATCGCCAACTATACTCTCCCTCCTGCAGCAGTACATGCTAAACGAAAAAAATCAGACAGAAGCTCGTCTTACCCAGATCGAGAAGGAAGTTCCTTCAGCCCGAATTCAGTCTATGCCCAACCTCAATCTCAACAACGTGGATTTCCCTGGTTGACCAGGGCGTCCCTCAAGATGGCATAGCTCTCTTCCCCAACTACACCTAGTCCATCGCTCTCCACCAAGGCTAGGGGTGGCAATTTCTACCCGAAAGTGGGGATCCCTGCGGGGATTGCCCTGTTTGGGGCCCCGTGGGCGGAGAACTTTTCCCCGTGGGGATGGGGATGGGGGAGAAAATACCCCCGCAGTCAATTCGGGGATGGGGACGGGTTTATATCCCCCGCCCCGCGGGGACCCCGCCCCGAATATATTACCTAAATGTTCGTATTATAAATATATATTATATTCTAAGTAATAGATTTTTTTTAGTCTTTTAATATGTGTTTTTAAATACAAATACTAATAAAATATTAAATTGTGCTAATTTTTATATTTTTATTCTTACCTTTATACTTTCTAAATATTAAATATCAAATTAAGACTTAATTTTATACATTTTTCAGTTGTATTATATTTTTATTTTAATTTTAATTTTTGCTAACATTGAATAAATTCTTGGGGTCCCCGCGGGGACTGTGGGGATCCGTGGGGATGGGGATGGGGGAGGAAAACTCCCCGAAGCGGGGAATGGGGATGGGGATGGGGGACAATATGGGAGGCAGGGACTGGGAGCGGGGAAGTACTCCCCGCCCCACCCCATTGCCATTCCTAACCAAGGCGACGGGGACGAGGTAGAGGAGGAGCACCTCCCAGTCGATCCCCATCTCCTATGGACCCGACCAACTGGCCAGAAAGTTCGTCCTCACCAAACTCATCTTATGGATCTTCAGATTCACCAAGACACACAAGAAGCCGATCTCTAGACCATGCTTGTCGTAGAAGACGCGATGATCGAAGCCGCAACTTTGATGACCAATCGCCTCGAAGGAACAATCGCCGACACAGAAAGGGGTCGTTCACACGGGCAATCGACGAATACCCGATCCCACGGTCGCTGGAAAACCCCCCCTTCACTGAACATGTACGATGCAATTGGAGATCTGGATGAACAACTAGACTACTTTGAGTTGATGATGCAGTATAGGGGAGCCAGAGATCCTGTGATGTGCAAAATCTTTCCCTTAACACTCGAGAAATCAGATCTAGCTTAGTTTCGAGAAATCAAGCCAAGCTCCATCTCAAGCTGGGGACAGTTGGCCCAACTTTTCGCTACACGATTTACTGCGTTAAGAGTAAAACTAAAGTCAGAAGAAGTTTTGAAAGCAGTTCGTCAAGGAGAAAAGGAGACCCTCCGCGAGTATGTGGAGCGATTTAACAAAGAAGCTGTGTGTGTTAGGAATTTGAGCGACTGGATGAGGCTCTACTTCCTGGCAGACGAACTGAAACATGGGACTCTCTTTCAGGTGGATATCGGAGTGAATAAACCCCGTAGTTTGGGCGATTTTCTCTGAAGGTCGACCTAGAAGTATATGGATTATGAAGAAGCCGATTTGGCCACTCGCGTAGTGGCCAAACGCGAGGGTGAAAGAACGGTTGACCAGCGAGACAGAGGAGGATCTTGGTCAACCAAGGAAGTTCCGCAGACATCATTTTTGAAGATTTATTGGGCGGCGCCCTCAAGTTGACAAAGGAAGATCTTGCCCCATATAGAGGAACGGTCTTAACGGGATTCAATGGTTCAACCACAACACCACTGGGATACCTCGATTTGGTGGTCACCTTTGGGGACGATAAAGCAGAAAAATCTCAATGTCGTTCGGTCAAGACCCGCTTCCTAGTACTTCCATGCAAGTCTGTATATCTGTGCATCTTGAGGCGACCGATGTAACACCCCCCTTTTACTATTACAATTAAATAGACAATTATCAGAGTCACCTCGAAGGGCGCTACATTTTTCACCATTTAAAAAAAAAATCACCAAGCAGCGGAAATATTAACCAGTTTAAACATCTCCAGAATTAACAATTAAAGACATCTCCAAAATTAATTAAAACAATTTCCAATAACTAAAATAATAGTTCAAAACGATAACTAACGACTCCCCGGTGCTACATATCAGAGCTGACACAGACCCAAACGAGAGAGGAAGCAAAACCTAGCAATTCCTCCACGAGCACTAGCGATCACCTGCAGCGTTGCCGCATGAGAGCAACATTCCAAGCAGAAGGGGTGAGTCTAACAGAGATAATAAGCAGATGATAAAAATATGCTAGCATCAGGTAACTACAGCAACACAATACAATTACACCATATCACAGCACCAGATACCAAAGGAAAAATCCATTTGACAGTGAACCACCAAAATTATAACATTCATAGACAATGGGATGATATGCAACCCCTCCAGTGGGCATATGCATGCGGTACCGATCACCAAAATGAGCCACGACGGGCATATCACCAATAAACACCAGAGGCAGAGCCTATATCACCAAAACATGCATATGACAATGCGACACCATGATTATGCACCAACTCACCATAACAAGTATTTAAAATAAATACTATATCACCAGTCTCAAAACAAATGATTTCACCAAAAATAGCACCAAGTTGTAGCATCACAGCTACCACCAAACTCTCCTGAGCATACCAGCACCGCACCTGAAATATTAACACCAGACGGCTCCACAATGCGGACATAACGCACGCACACCACGCACAAGACTGGCGCACAGCGCCTAGGCACATCGCACCTACTTCAGCGAATTAATTAAAATAGCAAACGACATCGGATTTCAACAAATAAATACTTGTTGGAAAGCCCTATGGGTCTGGTTATCATCCCTAAGTTCAGTTTTTGAAAGAGAGTGTCCAATAGGTACAGTTTTCGAAAAGCACACAGGCTAGTTGCAAAAGAGGACAGTTTCTGTCCTTCAAATTCAAGCAATTCCAAAGTGACTAAAACTCAATCAAATTGCATGAAACTTGTGCATAAACTGGGGCAAATTTTTTCTAGTTTTCAAAGAAATTGGATTCGTTCGAAAAGGAGTTCTTTTGAAAACGTGGTAACCAAAACACTGACCCTGTGTCCAGATTGTTTCCAGAATCTTACTCCAACTTGTGGAATTCATATCTCGAGCTACACAACTCTAAACGCAACAAACCAGTGCCAAATTAACAAGAATTAAGTCTATTTTCCAGAAAAATAAACCACATAATTTTTTGGT
The DNA here is from genome assembly GCA_963573325.1 of Astragalus glycyphyllos. Lineage (NCBI taxonomy): Eukaryota > Viridiplantae > Streptophyta > Magnoliopsida > Fabales > Fabaceae > Astragalus > Astragalus glycyphyllos. The sequence continues at coordinate 14,568,939 of OY754313.1, read as the reverse complement.
CAATACAACGTTCCCAGTCACCGAAATACCGAATCTATACCCAAATCGTTTCCAGAATTTTAACCTAACTTGTGTCGCCTATAACTCGAGCTATACAACTCCGAATTTAACGAAACCAGTGCCAAAACGACCGGCGTTAAGTCTATTTTCAAAAACAATCATCCTCATAATTTTTGGATCAACCAAACAGCGCCAGTTTTAGAAAAACCGAACCTGTGTCCAGAATCGCTAAATTGTCAAACACCAAACCCTAACGGCAACGACACCGCAACCCCCACAACAAAAACGACAATTCGACAACGCGACAACAACAATCAACCACGCACAGCAACAACAAAAACACGAACAATAACAACACCATCATTGTGATACAACAATCACGCAACAACAAATAACGAAACAAATCACAATAACGTGCAATAATCATCAAAGCACCAATCTCGACGAAAACACGATATGCAACAACACGAACAATTCAACAAAACCCTAGACTACCCACACATAATTATCGTCAACCCATTATCAAGGTTAAGCCCACCCTTACCTCGAATAACGTAAGCTCCGGAACACGACGAACGAGACACGAACAAAACCACAGCAACACGAACGATCTCCTTTTGAAATTCTTCGCGAAACCCTCCTCTTCTCTCCCTCTTTGCGCCGCGTGCTCTCTCTCTCACTCTCACTTTCGTTTTTCTTTTGCTTGCTGCGAATGAGGGTTTGGCTTAAACCCCCAGGGTTTAAGTTGAGGGCTCAGTAAACACTGGGCTCTCTACGTCACCACCTCCTTTACTCGTTTCACCCCCTACGCATATAAAATATTAACCTTTTAATTTATCTATATCCCGCCTCCAAATTATTTTAATAATTCAATCAACTATTTTAATTAAATTATTTCCGGGGTGTTACAACTGACCCTTGGAAAGCTCGGGGAAGTTGCCTAAACAGTCCACCTGAAGATGAAGTTCTATTTTGTGGAAGGCGAAATCATCACACTTCAGGCTGACCTGAAAGCCGCTCGACGATGCCATTACATGGGCCTCAAAGAGCAGCAAGAGGCTGAAGACGATTCAGCAAACACAGAAGTTACCAAAAGAAACCAAGTTAATGTGGCCGACCTAGATGCAAGGTACGACCCAGACAGTGATGAAGAAGAAGGAGATGATGCCCTTACGAAGGAACTGAAAAGGAGAATCAAACGACCAGAACCAGATGGTGAATTCATGTCAGTGCAGCTGAGCGATGACCCCCCAATAGAGAGTGAAAATTGGAGCAAACTTACCCGAAGATGTTAGAGAAAAACTCATCGCCTGCCTTAGAGAACATGTTGACCTATTCGCTTGGAGTGCAGCGGATATGCCAGGAATCCCACCAGAAGTAGCATGCTATCACCTTGCGGTCGACCCAAAGGCAAGATGGGTAGCTTAGAGGAGACGAATCCAGAAGGACGAGAAGGCCAAAGCCGCTGCTCAGGTAGTGGACGACCTCATTGAAGCAGGCTTTGTGAAAGAAATCACTTACACTACTTGGCTATCCAACGTGGTCTTGGTCAAGAATGCTAACGGCAAATGGAGAATGTGCGTCGATTACACAGATCTCAACAGAGCATGCCCAAAAGATGCTTTTCCTGTTCCTAGCGTCGACAGGCTGGTCGATAATGCTTCAGGATTTAGACTTTTGTCATTTCTAGACGCCTACTCAGGGTACAACCAGATAGTCATGTACCCACCAGATCAAGAGAAGACTGCATTCATGACTGATAGAGGAAATTTTTATTATAAAGTCATGCCCTTTGGCCTTAAGAATGCAGGGGCAACATATCAGAGAATGATGAATAAGGTATTCAAGAAGCAAATTGGGCGTATAGCTGAAGTATATTTGGACGATACGATCGTCAAAAGCAAGGTCGACCTCGATCACGTGGTCAACCTGACTGGGGTCTTCGCTGAAGCAAGAAAGAATTCACTCAAGCTCAACCTATAGAAGTGCACCTTTGGGGTGCGAGCCGGCAAGTTCCTTGGTTTTTATCTAACTGAAAGAGGGATAGAAGCAAACCCTGACAAATGTAGAGTTGTCACTGAAATGCAGCCTCCTACCACAAAGAAGGAAATCTAGAAGCTCACAGGGATGATTGTTGCCTTATCTCGTTTCATAGCCAAGGCGGCCAACACCTCTTTACCTTTATTCAAGCTGTTGAGAAAAGGGGTAGAGTTCGAATGGACAGATGAGTGTGAGATCGCTCTAACCAAGTTAAAAACTGTCTTATCAGAACCTCCCATATTGACCAAACCTAAGCCAGGTGAGACATTATACCTCTATCTGGCGATCACAGATGAGGCCTTAAGTGCAGTCTTGGTACGAGAATCTGACCTGAAGCAGAACCCGGTATACTTTGTGAACAGAGTTCTACAAGGACCTGAGATCGGGTATCAAAAGATAGAGAAATTAGCGTTAGCACTGGTCACGGCAGCAAGATGCTTAAGACCCTACTTTGTGGCTCATCAAGTGGTCCTGAGGACTGATTAATCAATCAGACAGATACTACACTAGCCCGACCTAGCAGGAAGGATGATTAAATGGGCAGTAGAATTGTCAGAATTCGGGATCAAATATGAGTCAAGAACGGCAACCAAAGGGCAGGTTTTGGCCAACTTTGTGGCCGAAATGACCCCATCCCCTCTTTAAGATCCTCAGCCTATTTGGACCCTATACGTGGATGGATCCTCAAACAGTAAGGGGAGTGGGGCAGGTTTGATTCTTGAAAACCCCCAATGGCTTAACAATTGAAGTATCTTTGACGTTCCAGTTTAACATTTCGAGCAACCAGGTCGAGTATGAAGCCTGTATAGCTGGACTGTTGCTCGCAAAGGAATTCAATGTTGCAAGGCTTAAACTTAACATTAATTCTCTCAGATCAAGGACTTGTTCGACGCCAAAGATGTGATCCTCTAGAAATATCTGGCAAGAGTGAGAGAGCTACTCAAGCTCTTCAAATACGCTGAAGTGAAGCACGTACCAAGAATAGAAAATACCAGGGCGGACATACTGTCCAAACTGGCGAGCACTAAAAATCCAGGATATCACAGAAGTCGACAAGAAGCTTTAGCAAGACCAAGCATTCAGATTGAGCCAACCAGAGCAATCAGTGTCTCAGTGATCGATCCTACCAAAAGTTGGATCTACCCCATCCTGAAATACATCACTAATGGGGACGAACCAAACGATCCCAAGGAAGGAGCTCTCACAAGAAAGAGGGAGACCTCTTACGGTGTTATAGATGGCCAATTATTTAGAAGAGGACTCTACATGCCCCTTCTAAAATGTTTAGAAGGGGAAGAGGCAGATTACGTCCTGCGAGAGATTCACGAGCGAATCTGTGGACAACACTTGGGAGGATGCTCCCTTTCTAAAAAAGCACTTAGAGCAGGATACTACTGGCCAACCATTGACGAGGATGCGAAGAACTTGGTCAAGAAATGCGATAAGTGTCAAAAGCATGCTGATTTCCACAATGCTCCTCCAGCAGAGCTGACCAGTTTAAGCCCACCATGGTCGTTCGCTTGGTGGGGGATGGACCTTCTTGGACCATTCCCAGTAGTACCTAGTCAGTTCAAGTATCTAATCGTAGCAGTGGAATACTCCACCAAATGGATCGAAGCTAAGCTATTAGCGACCATCAACTCCAAGAACTGTTTGAAATTCTTCAGAAAGAATATCGTAACCCGCTTTGGCATACCACAAGTCCTAATCACAGACAGCGGGACCAAGTTCACAGATAAGAAGTTCAAAGAAGCCTTAACGGAACTTGGAATCAAACAACGATTCACTTCGGTCGAGCACCCTCAAACAAATGGGCGTACAGGACGACTCCTCACTCTTCAACAGGGGAACCTCCTTTTAGACTGGTTTTTGGCACTGACGCCGTCATCCCGATGGAGATTGGAGAACTAAGCTGGAGGACTTCAAAACCTAAACCCATAGAAGCCAAAAATCAGACAGTCAGGGAAGAGCTCGACTTGGTAGAGGAATTGCGCACACAAACTGCACTCAAAGAGTCCTTGATCAAACAGAAGATGGCTGCTCGTTACAATGCTAGGGTCGTCCCAAGAGAGTTTTATCCTGGTGACCTAGTACTTCGAAGAGCAGACATTGGGCAGAAGAATGCCTTGCAAGACAAACTCGCCCCTAATTGGGAAGGACCATACAAAGTCGTAACAAGCACAGGGAAAGGTGCCTACACCTTGGAAACCATCAGCGGAGGAGCGATCCAATGAACTTGGAACGCAGCAAACTTAAGAAAATACTATGTCTAGAGGAACAGTGTAATCTTGTCAAAAATTGATCATATTGTAAAAAGGGCGGTGTACTCTTTTTACTCCTTGGCCTTTTATCCCATTGGGTTTTTGGCTAAGGAGGTTTTAACGAGGCACGTCCCACCGTCATATATAAGACGAGGAATATTTTGTGATATCAAAATTGTCTTTAACTTATGCAAATTCATGTTGTTCTACTGGAGCGAGAGTGCAGACCGCCCAACGCGATCAAGGGTTTGTAAGCAAGCCCACCCCCTTTGAACTAGTTAAATCCGGACTGAGTTCTGGTAAACTACCACAGGGGCGACTTAAATAGATGCGATCAATTCGAAGATCGCTAACCCAGCGAACGAGTTAAATCAGAATCGAGTTCTGGTAAACTGTTCGAGGGAAGGATGAAAAACCTTGTGAGCTAAGCAATTTAAGCAAAAAGATAAAACAGCAAAACTAAGTGACCTTAGTAATTGAAATGAAGTAACAAAAAGGAGCGACCTCCTGGCAACTCGAACGAAGAGCGCCTTGAACGACCTAGCAAGAAAGGGAACGACCTAAGCGACTTAGGCGAACGCAATCCCTTGAGCGACCTAAGCGGCTTATTTGAACGCAATCCCTTGAGCGACCTAAGCGACTTAGGCAAGCAAAATCCCTCGAGGAAAACAATGACAAAGGGAACGACCTATGCAACGTGAACGAGCTAGATAAAAACGTGCAAAATAAAAGATGGACGATCAAAGTAACTTAGAAAAGTAAAGCATGCAAAAATCAAGTTTAAGTTACAACGAAAGGCAGCCCGATCATGCCAGGCCGCCAGAAAATAACAAGTAAAAATACTAGAAAGAAGGAGGATGACTTCATGGTCGCTGGTACATGATCAGGTTGGTCCCATCATGCTTGGCTCCAGGCTTCACAATCTGATCGCCTAGGACGACATGGTTAATGTCCACAATGGACCTGTCTATCACCAGCTCAGGATTGCAGAACCGCACTTGCTCCAGAGCGTTCCCAAACTGCTTGAAAGCGATCCTAACCCCTTCCCGAGCGAGCGTTCGAACGTTCCCCTCTGCGTCTTCCTTTGCCTTCTCTACAGCCTCCTTCGCCAACTTTAAGTCTTCAACCTCGCCCTCGAGCCTTGAGACTGTCCTCTCAAGCTCTTCAATCTTGTGATCGGCAGCCTTCTTGACCAGCTTCAACTCTTTCTTCATTTTGGCCTCGGACGACCTCAAGGACTTGACTTTCCCCTCAGCTTCTTCCAAAGCATAGCTCGTCTCCTTAGCTTTGGCCAGAGCCTCGTCCCTCTCCTTCTTTATCTCTGAAAAGGAAAATGGAATAATCAGCAACATATCAAAGACGACTTGATAACTACAAAGGGAAAAACGACCTCAACTAGGGCTATGTTAAACACTTTACCTGCAAACTGTTCCTTCGCTTCCTTCTCAAACCTCTTCAACAAATTAGAGGCATCCTTGCAGACATCAGCGGCGGCCTCGAGAGGGTCCTCCCTATAGCGATCGTAGTCAACAACGGTTAGCTTCTCTAACCTCAACTTGGGAGACTTGGCACGACGCTCTTTCCCGTGCCTAGACCGCTTTGACAGATCGGACTCGCCCTCAAAAAAATCAATCTCCCCCTCGGTCGCACCTGGGTTAGCTCGGCTCTTCTTAGTCTTGCGACGGTAGACTTCTAGGTTGGCCCCAGGGTTTGGGTCGACCGGAGGTTTCTTTGGATTGTTATCTTGGTTATGCGGGGGAGGAGGAGAAGGAGCAGAGGTCGAACCCTCAGCAGGTCCCTTCTCAGCCATAGCAAGCATTTCAGCGAAAGACATATGTGTGCCCGCCATCTCGTCTGCAGGAAAAGAAAACAAAAGCGTTAGAAGGCGACCAAAGAATCTACAACATGCAGAAGGGTTAGGGTGATCTCACACACTTAAAACAAATACCAAGATATAAATAAATAAGCCAACAAACCTAAAGCCTCAACCAAGTCGTCATGAGACACAGCTAGGACGATCGGTCTACACTTGATCCTCTTGTCTCTAGAAGGGAGATGGGAGACCAAGTTCCTCAGCAGACCCAATGTCTCTCTATCAGCAGCATCCAAGCGATGGTCCATTGGAGCGCATTAAATGCACCCCTTGGAAATTGAAGTCATTTTGACCCCAATCATTGCCAGCCTGGGGATCATCAAAACGTCCCATCAGACCAACCGAGACGACCTTGGGCGACCATTGCGGTGACGCACAGTAATGATTGGGGGCACAACCATCAGAACTGCAGATCAAGCCTAAGCTCGCACCATAATCGACCTTGGTTTGGGGGCAACTATTCCAGACTGGGCCAGTCTTTAGGCCCAATCAATTCATGGTCGGCCCAATCCAACTGATCACTAGGCTACCAGTATATTCGTACCATAAAGTATCGACGATCCAGATCAACCCATCCAGATCCGACGGCTCTCCTGAGCCTCCCAATCACTCTAAATACCATCAATCACCAAGTGTCAGGTACACAGTCTACTCTATTATCCCCTAGTTATTTCTATAGCTCGACCTAGCTGACTTGGGCGTCGGAGTGTCATTGAGGGTACACCCGCCTGCGCTCTCAAGTCAGGCCGACTCAACAACATCAAAAGACCCGTCCCTTGACCAGCTCTCCAGGTGACCCAAGGTGCAGTTCACATAGTAACAAGACCAAAGCTCATGATCACAAAAGGAGTATCCAAGCTTGAACAAAAGTGTAAAGATTAGAATATCTAATATTTAACCAAACAAGATTTCACAATTGAAGGGTAATGAAAAATAATTGATCTATCCCTAAAAAATAGAACAATTCCAAATCTTCAATTAAAAAGTAAATTTAAGGGTTTGAAAATTTGATCTATCATAAACACGCAAATCAATTGATCTATCATAAACACGCAAATCATCGATGAAGAATAATTGTTCCATAATTCACAAAAATCACAAAAAATAAGACGACCGACTTACGAAACTCTTGCTCGATGAAGATTAATTGTTCAGTAAATCACATATAGAACCCTCCAGATCATCCAATAAAGACGTAAATTTAAGGATTTGATAATGTTAATATTTCAGAATCAAGCGAGAAAACAAAAAATCGAGAAGATATTGACTTACTATCGAGTCTTCCTCGGTGAAGAATCTTGATTACAGCGATCAAACTTTATGAAAGAAGAAAGATGGGGATCAGATGTATAAGAAGAAAGGGGAGAAAGACGGCGATCTGACATATAAGAAAAAAGAAAAGAGAGGAATGATAACGAATATATATGGTCTCAAGACCTAGAAGAAATACGAAACATTAGAAATGAGATTAAAGTTCCTTAATTAAAATTATGAAAAAGCCACTAGGTTTTTATTCAAAAAGTCTAAACTGTATATAAGGAGCGATATCAAACTAGGCTAACACATGGTCCAATTTATTCAGCCACCAACGAAGGTAGTTGGTCTATTTTTTTATGAACCACAAAAAAGTACTAATTTGATAGAATCTTGATGTTTGCAATCAAGCATATAAGAAGGAAGAAAGAGGGCGATCTGACATATAAGAAGGGCAGTCCTCCGTTTTCTCTCCTAGTGATGAAGTGTTACCTTACTTCGAGAAGCTACTCGGATATGGCGATCAGGAAAGGAGGGCTGAGGGCGTTCCTCCTGGAGAGCATGCGGCCACGATTCCAACGACCTTGAAATTTGTAATGTTCACCGACACTCTTAGAGATATAAAAGTGTGTCCTCCGTTCACCTTCTTTCAAAGGCGCGTCTTAAGATATCATGGGGTCGCCCCTTCTCAACTTCATTTCAATGCTTGGGCGCTCATAAAATCATTTGAGACGGTGATGGCCGTGCTTGACCGAGACATCAACTGCCGTCTTTTCTTTACACTATTTGATGTTAGCCGAACTGTTGAGGTGAAGAGCGAGCCTAGGCGTTGGGAACAGGTTTCATTGAAAAGCCGCAAGGGTGCTCCAAAACTGTTTAAGCCCTTCTGTGAATCTTCAAAGCCTTGGAGGCATGCTTTCCTCTGGGTCGTTCCAGTTTGTGAACGGGCTCGAAAACTAGTTGGGTCGTTGAACGACCAAGGAGGTGTTGCTTCTATGAAATTTCCTCTTGCTTGGGCTCATTCTCACTACAACCGCGACACTATCAATTACCGGAACCATCGGAGACTTGGAGAGTACGATCTGGAAAGTGTTAGGATTTTTAGAGAATCTGGCAAGTTGGATGCCTGAGGGACTCTTTCCCTGTAATAAATTTGCTCGTGCTAAAAGTGTAGATTATGCAAAGCACAAACTTGGTGCGATTTGTTTACTCGTTGTTTATTTTAGTTGTCTCTTTTCTTCTGCTTCTAACCGTTCTTCATTTCTCTCGCAGCTGAGATGTCAGGTGTTGGTTTCGAATCACTCCTCAAGAAGACCAAGTCCAAGAAAGGGAAACGGGTGTCTTTTGCCTCTCCTTCTCACACTGTAAATATAGAGGGCGGTCAAAAATCTCCCATTCCCGATCGTGGAACGAGCTCAGGAACAAAGAAAAGGGACTGAGCACAACATACTGCTGGGACCAGCACGGTTGAGATCGATCTCGACCCCCCACCCCCCCAATTCCAAAAAGAAACAAAGAGATTCAGAGGAGGTCGTCCCTCAACTTGGACGATCTTAACGAAGCAGATTTCGATCGCCTCCGTGAAGATCCCCTCCTCTTTATGTCTGATGTTGCCAAGGCGGCCTCTTTGAAACTTGCTCGTTACAAAGCTAAGGAGGCCGAATGTCAAGCAGGTATACGTCTTGTTCATCGTAATTTGTGGTTGGAGGGTGACCTCATAGATAAGACCGATAAATATAACTGTACCCTCGATCGCATCGCAGAGTTGCGGCCAGAGCTGGAATCAACGAAGAAAAAGCTCAAGGACGCTGAGACCGCCCTCCAACCAACCAATGACGCTCTTGGCACGATTACAACTGAACAGGATGCGGCGATAAATGCCAAGGTTGATGCTGAGACCAAGTTGGCCACCGAAACAGCCAAAGTGACTGAGTTGTCTTCTAAAGCTGAACGGCTGGAGGAGCAGGTTAACGGTTTGAAAGAGGACCTGAAAGTCATGGAATCTGATCGTGACAAAGCTGTGGCCGAACTGGAGGTTTTTGAATCATCTACCCTTGCGATCGCAAAAGAGCGGTTTGATGAGGCTAGGGGTGTTCAGTAGTTTGGGTAAATCCGAACCAAACCATTGCCCAATCCAAACCGAAGCGTTTGGTTTGGATATTTTTCATGATCGGATCAAATCCGAACCAACCCGTACTAATTTGGTTCGGATAACGGGTTTTTAATTTAAATCCGATCCAAACCATAAACCCGAAGACATGTCTCTTTGCCTTCTAATTTCTACACACCTCTTGAAAGTTGCGTTGCTGCCTACTCAATTCTCACAATGGAATTTGCATTGAGATGTTGATTTTTTCTTTTTTCTAGAATGACAGTGGTTGCTTGTTTATGATCAATTAGAATACTTAATAATATCACTTTATGATTGATTTAAATGATTAAGCAAACAGATTGGTTTAAAGAACGACAATGGTTAGTTATCCAATTTATTATAGAGAATGCAATGGAAAGAAGAAGTGGTCAATTTAATACAATTTTTACGCTTCTTTTTCAAGAATATGGCTTTGGTTGAGTTGATTAAGAAACAGTTTTTTAAAGCCACATTGAAGTGTCATTATTGAGTTATATGCATTTGAACTTTCGAATGAGAATTTTTGCGTTAACACCTAACCCGTGAGCCCAATCCAAACCAATCCATTTTCTATCGGGTTGGTTTGTGTAACATCCCCACAAGTGGCTAAGTGTCGTTCGTGTGATTAGGGATAATGGAAATTATCGTGTAGTTATTTTACTTAAATTGCATGTTCCAGTGTTTGAAATTGTTTAATCATTTTGCATTTAGAATTACATTGGTGTTTTTAAAGCCCTATATAGACATTCACTTGTTTTGATTGATTTTGTGATTTAATTAAGAAATTATGTGATTATGGGCATGTCTTTTTGAGTGATGTGCTAATTGTGATTATTGTGAGCATTTGATGTTTGTATGAAGTGTGTATTTTATTTGGGTAGAATTGGGAAATAAAATAAAGGGATGAGGTTAGAAATAGAATTTGTGCAAGACAAACCATGAGACACACCCTATCATATACCTTACCCACCAAATCATTCCCTCAAGCTACTTATTGTTTTAAAAACACACTCCATCAGCTGAATGCTATTCAGCAATAGAAACAAGGAAACTTAGAGAGAGAGAAAGAGGGTTTCGAGGGGGAAAAGGAAAACAACTCATGACCATTCTCTTCTTCACCTTCACCCAAACCCAAATTTCATCTCAATAATGGTTTTCAATGTTGAGTCACTTCTCTTCTCTTCATCCTACTCAAATAGTCACCTAGAACCAGAAATCATTAACCCAAACACAATCAAAAACCCCAAATTCGGTTATGCACATGTGGCCAACTTGAGGGCTTTGCAAGACCAACTTAGGAGTGGATTCAAGGTTTGGAAGTTGGTACAAGGTTAGAAGTGATGGCAAACAACTAGATTGAAGATAGATTGGGGGTTTTGGGAGTTCAATTCGTGGAGATAATAGGCTTTGTTAAAGGATGTGCTGCTGGAGAATTCTGCAGAAAAAGAAACAAGGATTTTCACCATTTTTGGAAGCCATGCATGTTCTAGTTAGTAAGTGAAAGGTGGCTTGGTAACTCAGAAGGAGCTAGAGGAAGATGTAAGCCTGAAGATTGAAGTAATTTTAAGTATATTGGAGCTCAGTTCGTGACTCTTGGTGTTGGAATTGAAGATACAAATTCATAGGAAAAAGTCTGCTCAAAAAAAAAATAGCTTTGCATATCCTCTGGTAATTCCCCCGTAACTCACTGAACAGACCTCGTTTCAAGTTCATTTTTGCTTTTTTAGAAGCTAGATTCAAAACCCTTCAATTTTCGCACAAGAATGACCTGATGAAGTCCGCCACTCTTGGGCAGTCCTCCGTTTTCTCTCCTAGTGATGAAGTGTTACCTTACTTCGAGAAGCTACTCGGATATGGCGATCAGGAAAGGAGGGCTGAGGGCGTTCCTCCTGGAGAGCATGCGGCCACGATTCCAACGACCTTGAAATTTGTAATGTTCACCGACACTCTTAGAGATATAAAAGTGTGTCCTCCGTTCACCTTCTTTCAAAGGCGCGTCTTAAGATATCATGGGGTCGCCCCTTCTCAACTTCATTTCAATGCTTGGGCGCTCATAAAATCATTTGAGACGGTGATGGCCGTGCTTGACCGAGACATCAACTGCCGTCTTTTCTTTACACTATTTGATGTTAGCCGAACTGTTGAGGTGAAGAGCGAGCCTAGGCGTTGGGAACAGGTTTCATTGAAAAGCCGCAAGGGTGCTCCAAAACTGTTTAAGCCCTTCTGTGAATCTTCAAAGCCTTGGAGGCATGCTTTCCTCTGGGTCGTTCCAGTTTGTGAACGGGCTCGAAAACTAGTTGGGTCGTTGAACGACCAAGGAGGTGTTGCTTCTATGAAATTTCCTCTTGCTTGGGCTCATTCTCACTACAACCGCGACACTATCAATTACCGGAACCATCGGAGACTTGGAGAGTACGATCTGGAAAGTGTTAGGATTTTTAGAGAATCTGGCAAGTTGGATGCCTGAGGGACTCTTTCCCTGTAATAAATTTGCTCGTGCTAAAAGTGTAGATTATGCAAAGCACAAACTTGGTGCGATTTGTTTACTCGTTGTTTATTTTAGTTGTCTCTTTTCTTCTGCTTCTAACCGTTCTTCATTTCTCTCGCAGCTGAGATGTCAGGTGTTGGTTTCGAATCACTCCTCAAGAAGACCAAGTCCAAGAAAGGGAAACGGGTGTCTTTTGCCTCTCCTTCTCACACTGTAAATATAGAGGGCGGTCAAAAATCTCCCATTCCCGATCGTGGAACGAGCTCAGGAACAAAGAAAAGGGACTGAGCACAACATACTGCTGGGACCAGCACGGTTGAGATCGATCTCGACCCCCCACCCCCCCAATTCCAAAAAGAAACAAAGAGATTCAGAGGAGGTCGTCCCTCAACTTGGACGATCTTAACGAAGCAGATTTCGATCGCCTCCGTGAAGATCCCCTCCTCTTTATGTCTGATGTTGCCAAGGCGGCCTCTTTGAAACTTGCTCGTTACAAAGCTAAGGAGGCCGAATGTCAAGCAGGTATACGTCTTGTTCATCGTAATTTGTGGTTGGAGGGTGACCTCATAGATAAGACCGATAAATATAACTGTACCCTCGATCGCATCGCAGAGTTGCGGCCAGAGCTGGAATCAACGAAGAAAAAGCTCAAGGACGCTGAGACCGCCCTCCAACCAACCAATGACGCTCTTGGCACGATTACAACTGAACAGGATGCGGCGATAAATGCCAAGGTTGATGCTGAGACCAAGTTGGCCACCGAAACAGCCAAAGTGACTGAGTTGTCTTCTAAAGCTGAACGGCTGGAGGAGCAGGTTAACGGTTTGAAAGAGGACCTGAAAGTCATGGAATCTGATCGTGACAAAGCTGTGGCCGAACTGGAGGTTTTTGAATCATCTACCCTTGCGATCGCAAAAGAGCGGTTTGATGAGGCTAGGGGTGTTCAGTAGTTTGGGTAAATCCGAACCAAACCATTGCCCAATCCAAACCGAAGCGTTTGGTTTGGATATTTTTCATGATCGGATCAAATCCGAACCAACCCGTACTAATTTGGTTCGGATAACGGGTTTTTAATTTAAATCCGATCCAAACCATAAACCCGAAGACATGTCTCTTTGCCTTCTAATTTCTACACACCTCTTGAAAGTTGCGTTGCTGCCTACTCAATTCTCACAATGGAATTTGCATTGAGATGTTGATTTTTTCTTTTTTCTAGAATGACAGTGGTTGCTTGTTTATGATCAATTAGAATACTTAATAATATCACTTTATGATTGATTTAAATGATTAAGCAAACAGATTGGTTTAAAGAACGACAATGGTTAGTTATCCAATTTATTATAGAGAATGCAATGGAAAGAAGAAGTGGTCAATTTAATACAATTTTTACGCTTCTTTTTCAAGAATATGGCTTTGGTTGAGTTGATTAAGAAACAGTTTTTTAAAGCCACATTGAAGTGTCATTATTGAGTTATATGCATTTGAACTTTCGAATGAGAATTTTTGCGTTAACACCTAACCCGTGAGCCCAATCCAAACCAATCCATTTTCTATCGGGTTGGTTTGTGTAACATCCCCACAAGTGGCTAAGTGTCGTTCGTGTGATTAGGGATAATGGAAATTATCGTGTAGTTATTTTACTTAAATTGCATGTTCCAGTGTTTGAAATTGTTTAATCATTTTGCATTTAGAATTACATTGGTGTTTTTAAAGCCCTATATAGACATTCACTTGTTTTGATTGATTTTGTGATTTAATTAAGAAATTATGTGATTATGGGCATGTCTTTTTGAGTGATGTGCTAATTGTGATTATTGTGAGAATTTGATGTTTGTATGAAGTGTGTATTTTATTTGGGTAGAATTGGGAAATAAAATAAAGGGATGAGGTTAGAAATAGAATTTGTGCAAGACAAACCATGAGACACACCCTATCATATACCTTACCCACCAAATCATTCCCTCAAGCTACTTATTGTTTTAAAAACACACTCCATCAGCTGAATGCTATTCAGCAATAGAAACAAGGAAACTTAGAGAGAGAGAAAGAGGGTTTCGAGGGGGAAAAGGAAAACAACTCATGACCATTCTCTTCTTCACCTTCACCCAAACCCAAATTTCATCTCAATAATGGTTTTCAATGTTGAGTCACTTCTCTTCTCTTCATCCTACTCAAATAGTCACCTAGAACCAGAAATCATTAACCCAAACACAATCAAAAACCCCAAATTCGGTTATGCACATGTGGCCAACTTGAGGGCTTTGCAAGACCAACTTAGGAGTGGATTCAAGGTTTGGAAGTTGGTACAAGGTTAGAAGTGATGGCAAACAACTAGATTGAAGATAGATTGGGGGTTTTGGGAGTTCAATTCGTGGAGATAATAGGCTTTGTTAAAGGATGTGCTGCTGGAGAATTCTGCAGAAAAAGAAACAAGGATTTTCACCATTTTTGGAAGCCATGCATGTTCTAGTTAGTAAGTGAAAGGTGGCTTGGTAACTCAGAAGGAGCTAGAGGAAGATGTAAGCCTGAAGATTGAAGTAATTTTAAGTATATTGGAGCTCAGTTCGTGACTCTTGGTGTTGGAATTGAAGATACAAATTCATAGGAAAAAGTCTGCTCAAAAAAAAAATAGCTTTGCATATCCTCTGGTAATTCCCCCGTAACTCACTGAACAGACCTCGTTTCAAGTTCATTTTTGCTTTTTTAGAAGCTAGATTCAAAACCCTTCAATTTTCGCACAAGAATGACCTGATTTGGATGAGTATTGAGGGAGAAAATTTAAGTACAAGTTTCACTTTTGTTGCAGTAACATTTTCGAACCAGTCTCCGTATTTTAGCCGTAACTCCCTGAATACTTGTCATATCAGTCTGGGACTTGAACCATAGGAAAATAGACATAATTCTCTACACATTAGGCACTGGTTTGAATGGTTTTGGTTAGAAATTGAATAAGTTATGCTCATCCCAAAACTGCTTACAGATGCTGTCCAAAAATAATACGGTTTGGGTAGAGCTTGATCGCGTCTTCCGTTGTTTGAATTATTCGTCGCTCCGGGTGAGTGAACTCACCACGACTTTGTGTTCTATATGATAGCATGTGTGTTAATGTTGTGGTGTGATATTCGGTTCTGAAATAAATCGTGTTATTTTCCGAAATTGGGAACTTTACGGTTTTTCGGGTGTTTTTGCTTATACGAAAATTCTGATTATATGTGGATGTGAGATTGAGTTGACTGTACATGTAAATTGCTTGAATTGGCTGTTAGTACATCTGTTTGTTTGTTGTAAATGGTTTGGGCAAGTATTAGAACGAACGGAATAGCCAATTTCGCGAAAACGGGACAAATTTTCAAAGCTGTCAAATGGGCAAGGGCCGGGCCCAAAGTAGCACTGACCGGGCCCAAACTTCTGTTCCCATTTTTAAAAATCACCCTAAGCTACTCCTTTGGATTCCAAAATTTTCCTAATCCATTCCTAAATACTTCCCTAAATACTTCCTAAGGTTTATTGACTTGAAATACCATGAATTTGAATTATGTTTATGTATGGTGGATTGGGGTTTCCGTGATCTCGTGAGATTTCGTTTCACGGATTATGCTAAGCCAAAGATATAAAAAAAAAAAGAAATGATTTTTATGGAAATACAATGATTCGTGCAGTGATTGCCGGATTAGAGGGCTCGTAGAGATTGAGCGATTTGGTCTCTCGAGCCGGTCTTCAAAATAATTAAGATAACTAAAAGAGAACGAATGAGAAGAACCGTAAGGGGTCTCGGAGTCACTCATTGAGATTTGTAATCTCATTGTTTATTGTTGGTTGTTTTTCAGATCCACAGGTAAAGTCTAAGGATTGTTCAGGAAGTTCAGGACCCTAGCTGCTTGGGGCTATCATGTTGAGGAAGTTCACGGGTCATGATGGGTACTCGGTATTAGATATCGGGTTATGGCCGAGTTTAAGTTTAGAATTAATGCACTTGGATTAGTGAGTTTTTGTAATGACTGGAATTATATGAATCTTTGAGGATTCGTTTATGTATCAAAATATGAGGTTTTAACGAAAATTTGATAATTCCAGTTGTTCATAATTGATTTATCAGTTATGTTGTATTTGGAATCCGTAGAAGTGCATCTCTGAATGGCTAAAGGTAATATCTCGAATTTGTTTTGTCGACTACAAATTTAGGATGTTACAGTTTGGTTCGGATTTTATAGAAAAAAACTCAAAATCCAAACCGACCCAAACCAATTAAATATGTTTGGTTCGGATAACGGGTTTAGTTAAAATCCATCCAAACCAACCCGTGAACACCCCTAGATGAGGCCGTTGCCCAGATCCAATACTGCTACCCCACTCTTGAGGTCAATCCTGAGATTGTGAATAACGATCACTTTCTGAGGAACGGTCAGATTATTCGACCTGCTGAAGAGGACGAAGAGGGGAACGTGGTGCAGGAGGAAACTGTCGTTTATAGGCGTCCTGAATGATCATCCTTGAATGTATTTAGCTTTTAAATGTATTTTGTTGTTTTTTGGGGACCTTGTGGTCGCCCTATCAGTGTAATGACTACTTTATCGGGCCCGTCCTTCTCAGGGCAACCTTAATATTTGAATCGTGCGTGTTTCCTTCCTAGTCGTTCGTTCATTTTTCTTAACTTTTTCTAAGTTAATTTTGCCTGCATGATGCTTATAAACAGCTTACCAAGTCTCTACTTTAGATTTAGCTTGTTTATAAGGGTGCGACCAGTATTCTTTGGTCGCCTCGTTTTTATTCTTAAGTGCGCTTAAGTATGCCCCTTTTCAGCAGTTTATCAAACTCGGTTTGAATTTAACTCGCTCAAGAGGTCGTTCGTTTATTGGATCGATCTACAACCGAAATAAATCAACAGCAGTATAAAGAAATTCCTTGTCATTTTTATTGACGGACGAGCTGGCCTCAATAAAAAAACCCATAGGGAAAAAGAGTGTCCCGCTCGTTCTTCTTTTCATTAATCATTCGAATGGTAACATGATATTCTTTCATAATTACAAGGTATCAGGTGAAATATCTTCTAAGATTCATAGCATTCCAAGTGTTCGAGATCGTTCCTCCATTCATGGTCTGAAGGATGTATGCTCCTTTGCCCGTTTTTGCGGCTATCTTGTAGGGACCTTGCCAATTGGGGGCGAGCTTGCCCTGACTAGCATTCTTTTGGCCGATATCTGCTTTCCTTAGAACGAGCTTCCCTATCTCAAAGGTCCTTGGGACGACCTTGGCATTGTGTCTTGCTGCCATACTTTGTTTAACCAATGCTTCCCTTAAAGCTGCATTGCTTCGAAGTTCTTCTACCAAGTCTAACTCCTCCCTAGTAGCCTGCTCGCTTTCGAACGGTTGTTTAGGATTGGTCGTCCTCCAATTTAGTTCTCCCATTTCCACAGGAATTAGTGCGTCCGTTCCATAAACCATCCTAAAGGGGGATTCACCTGTGGTTGAATGGGGGGTCGTCCTGTACGCCCACAACACTGAAGGGAGCTCTTCTGCCCATTTTCCCTTTGCTTCGTCCAGTCTCCTTTCCAAACCTCGCAGGATGACCCGGTTGGCCGCCTCTGCCTGCCCGTTTGTTTGTGGGTGTTCTACAGACGTGAAACGCTGTTTCACTCCTAACTCAATCAGGGTCTCTTGAAAGTTCTTATCAGTGAACTGCGTGCCGTTATCTGACACAACTACATCTGGGATCCCAAACCGTACTAGGATATTCTTTTTAAAGAACTTAAGGCAATTTCTTGATGTGATTGTGGCCAATGGCTCAGCCTCAATCCACTTAGTGAAATAGTCAACAGCTACGATCAGAAATTTGAGCTGACCAGGGTCAAGGTGGAATGGTCCCAACAAGTCGATCCCCCACCATGCAAACGGCCAAGGTGCGGTCATACTATTAAGCTCGGCTGGAGGAGCAAGATGAATATTTGCATGCCTTTGGCACTTGTCACATTTTTTTACCAAATCCTTTGCATCCGCTTCCATTGTAGGCCAGTAGTAGCCAGCCCTTAATGCTTTTTTAGCCAATGCTCGTGAGCCCATATGATTCCCACGGATGCCTTCATGAATCTCTCTCAATACGTAGTCTGCTTCTGCTGGGAGAAGGCATTTAAGTAATGGCATCGTAAACCCTCTTCTATAGAGTTGCTCATTTATGATCGAGTAGGAGGATGCTCGTTTTCGAACGAGCGCTGCTTCCTTGGGATCTTCAGGTTCTTCCCCGTCCCTTATATACTTTAGGATGGGATCGATCCACGTTGGTGCGATGCCGATCTCACACATGTCCGGTTCGAGAACGGTCTCCAACTTCACACTGGTTGTGACAATACCTTCTGTATAACGCTCTTGTGTTTCCAGGATTCTTGGTGCTTGCTAATTTAGACAGTATGTCTGCCCTGGTATTCTCCGCTCTAGGAACGTGCTTGACCTCGGCATATTCAAATTTTTGTAGCAACTCCCTTACTCTCGTCAAGTATCTTTGGAGGATCTCATCTTTGGCACTAAATACCTCTTTAATCAGGGAGATTGCCAACAGAGAATCTGAGTGTAGCTCTACTCTTTTCACATTAAACTCTAGGGCGAGCAGTAAACCTGCTACGCACGCCTCGTACTCTGCCTGATTGTTCGAAGTAGGGAACGAGAAGGTTAACAAGACTTCAATGGTCGTCGCGTCGTTGTTCTCAAGGATCAAACCTACTTCACTGCCTTTACTATTGGAAGAGCCATCCACACGTAATGTCCATAAACCATGGAGCGAGCACTCTGATACTGGGGTCATCTCTACAATGAAATCAGCTGGGACTTGTGCCTTTGTGGTCGATCTGGGTTCATACTTGATCCCAAACTCTGAGAGTTCAACCGCCCATTTAATCATTCTACCCGCCAAATCTGGTCTGTGTAGGATTTACCTGATGGGTTGATCAGTTCGTAGTACGACCTGATGGGCCACGAAATATGGTCTTAATCTTCGAGCGGCCACAACTAAGGCCAAGGCTAGCTTTTCAATTTTCTGATATCTAAGCTCAGGGCCCTGTAAAGCTTTGCTCACAAAGTACACTGGGTTTTGCTTAGATCCCACTTCTCGTACCAAAACAGCGGCCAAAGCCTCGTCTGTTATGGACAAGTATAAATATAAGGTCTCTCCTGGTTCTGGAGTGGTCAAAATTGGAGGTTCTGCCAGAGCTGTCTTCAGTTGTTCAAGGGCCTGGTCGCACTCGGGCATCAACTCAAATGTGGTTTCTTTTTTTAACAACTTGAAAAGGGGCAGGGATTTGTTCATTGCTTTTGCAATAAACCAAGAGAGGGCGACCACCATGCCATTGAGTTTCTGAATTTCCTTCTTGGTCGTGGGCGACCTCATTTCTGTTACTGCCCGACATTTATCTGGATTGGCCTCTATTCCTCTTTCTGTGAGATAGAACCCAAGAAATTTGCCCGCCTGTTATTGCCCGACATTTATCTGGATTGGCCTCTATTCCTCTTTCTGTGAGATAGAACCCAAGAAATTTGCCCGCCCTTACTCCAAAGGTGCATTTCTCCGGATTGAATCTTAATGAATTCTTCCTGGCTTCCTTGAACACCTCTCTTAGGTCGTCCACATGGGCAGAGTCTTGTCTACTTTTGATAATCATGTCGTCCAGGTAGACCTCTACCATTTTGCCTATTTGATTTTGAAAAACATGATTCATCATTCGCTGGTAGGTCGCCCCAGCGTTCTTTAAACCAAAAAGCATGACTCGGTAACAGAAGTTTCCCCTGTCCGTCATAAAGGCTGTTTTTTCCTGATCTGGTGGATGCATGGCAATCTAGTTGTACCCAGAATAAGCGTCCATAAATGATAAAATTTTGTACCCGCTAGCACTGTCAACCAAACGATCAATGCTTGGAACAGGGAACGCGTCTTTAGGGCATGCTCGATGGAGGTCAGTATAGTCCACGCACATCCTCCACTTGCCGTTCGCTTTTTTAACCAAGACTACATTGGACAACCACGTCGTGTATTTTATTTCTTTAATGAATCCTGCTTCAAGTAGGTCTTCCACAGCCTT
The DNA here is from genome assembly GCA_963573325.1 of Astragalus glycyphyllos. Lineage (NCBI taxonomy): Eukaryota > Viridiplantae > Streptophyta > Magnoliopsida > Fabales > Fabaceae > Astragalus > Astragalus glycyphyllos. The sequence goes on along the minus strand of OY754313.1, from coordinate 14,548,829 downwards.
GGTTGCTGCTCTTGCCTTTTCCTCCTTTTGAACTCTTCTTCGTTGAACGACCCATTTCGCCCCTGGATCTACTGCTAAGTGATGACAAGCTACTTGAGGTGGAATCCCGGGCATATCTGCAGCACTCCAAGCGAACAAGTCTGCATGCTCTCTTAAGCATTGAACGAGCTGGTCTCAAACTTTAGGAGGGAGGTCGCTCCCTATCTTGATCGTTCTCACTGGGTTGCTCCCCAGTTGAACATGGAAAAACTCCCCGTCTAGTTCAGGTCGTTTAATCCTCTTTTTAAGCTCTTTGGTTAGGAGGTCGTCCCCTTCTTCTTCATCACTATCTGGATCATAACGAGCATCTAAATCAACCACGTTCACGTGCTCGCCGCCTTTCATTGCCTCTTCTATTTCTTTCGCAACCTTCTTGCCTTTTTCTTTCAATCCCAAAAGGAAAGCCCGTTTTGCGGATAATAGGTCTGTTGGGAGAGTAGCGACCTCCTCAGCCTTGGTGTAAAACTTCATCTTCAGATGGACAGTGGATGGAACATCTTCTAGACGAGCCAGGGTTGGTCGCCCAATGATGCACTGATTGACGGACTTGCATGGTAGCACTATGAAGTCTGTTCTGACCGTTCGACAAAGGGGTTTCTCAACTGTGTCATCCCCAAAGGTGACCATCAACTCTATCCGTCCTATAGAGGTCGTGGATGCTGCATTAAATCCAGTTAACATTGTGCCTCTGTATGGTCTTAGATCGTCTTTCGATATCTTTAGTACATCCAAAAGGGACTCAAAAATTATATTGGCCGAGCTCCCTTGATCAACTAATATTCGCCTGACTTCCATGTTCGCCATTACAGCGACTACGACCAGGGGTACTTCGTAGTTGGGCGTTCCATCGATGAGATCCTCATCTCCAAAGGAAATGGGTGGTCGCTTTGAAGGGGGTCTTGGAGCGGACGTAGAGGCAATGTTCATGATCTCGTCCCACCTTCTTTTGATCGATCTATTGGTTGATGCATCAGTGGGAATACCTCCAGTAATTACCATGGCGACTGGCCTTTCTCTTGACTTTCGGATGTCTGCGATGTCATCTTCATCGCCTTCCTCTTCTTCTACTACCTTGGCCACCTCATCAGCTCGTGCTTTTCCCTTCCTGGGCGACCGGGCTACTTGCTTTGCTTCTCATCCCTCATCTTGATTTTTCTTCACATACTGGGTTAATTTTCCTCTTCTGATCAATGCTTCTACATCATCTTTGAGGGCCATACAATTATTCGTATAATTCCCGTTACTTTTGTGATACCGACAGTACTTCTTGGATGGGCGCTGCCCGTCCTTGTGAACGAGGGACTCTGGTGCTTTGATGTCTCTGAATTCTGTGTTCGCGCATTCCGCCAGTATGTTCGCATATGAGGTATTCAGCTTGGTACGCTCAGAAAACCTCTTTACTTTGTGATCCTTCCCTGGTCTAACATATTCTTCTTTTGCCCTTTGATCTCTCTCTCTGCTCGTGGTCGCTGAATCATGCCCGCCTCCGCAGCTTCAATGGCCATAGTTCTCTCTTTGTAATTCATGAATCTTTGCGACCGTCGAAGGAACGTTTCCAAATCTCTGGGGAGATGAAGGCCTACCTCCACTTCAAAACGACTTCCCCTAAGAAAACCCGTTCTTAAGAAAAATTTGATTGTCATCTAGGTTCCTGACTTGATCAGCTTCTTGATTGAATCTCTCAACATAACTGCGCAGGGACTCGTCTTGTCCTTGCCTGATAGAGATTAGGACATCTTGGGATTTTGGATAGATCCTAGAGGTCGTGAAACGAGCGGTGAACGCTCTAGCCATTTGCTCCCATGATGAGATGGTGTTAGGTCTCAACTCGGTGAACCATTCTAATGTTGATCCCTCTAGGGTGAGAGGGAAGATTTTGCACTTCACTGGTCCAGGTGCTCCTCTATACTTCATCATCAAATCAAAATGTTTCAAGTGAGCATCTGGGTCCTTGACTCCATTGTACATCTTGAGATTAGAGGGGGGTTTCTCCAAGGAGCGGGGGATGCGGTACTCGTCTATTTCCCTCGTGTACGGCCCCAAACTGGTATCACCTCTCTCTTTGCGCCGTGGTCACTTCACTGGTCCGGGTGCTCCTCTATACTTCATCATCAAATCAAAATGTTTCAGGTGAGCATCTGGGTCCTTGACTCCGTTGTACATCTTGAGATCAGAGGGGGGTTTCTCCAAGGAGCGGGGGATACGGTACTCGTCTATTTCCCTCGTGTACAGCCCCAAACTGGTATCACCTCTGTCTTTGCGCCGTGGTCGCTCCTCAGGGTAACGAGCTCCATGGCCGCGCCTCTTGTTATCGGAATATTCTTTTGATTTATAGGTGTGCCGCTCGTTCGATCGGCTACGCGAACGAGTGGGCGAACTGGTCGACCCATAAGAAGATTCCTGGTACGAAGATTCCTCAGGCCAGTAGGTGTGGTCGGTGGTGGATGGAGTCGTTCTTGGCGGTGTGAGTCCTCCTCTTCGTCCCCTCCTTCGGGGCGGAGATCTATGGACCAGCTGCCTTCGCGGAGGCGATCGGTGAACTCTTGGGTTTGCCCGTGGAACGGATACGTAGTCGTCGCGACGCCGCTATGTATTCGCTCGTCTTAAAACGACTTGGTCTTCCAGTTGGGTCAAACGGTCATTATTGCGAGTCAGAGTTTGATTGCGGTCATGCAATAGCTCTCGTAGTTCCTGGACCAGATCTGCAGGAAGTGCCACTGTGACCTGTTGCGCTACATTCGACTGAGGGATGGCACTGGTGCCCGCCGCACCTGCCATAGCCCCTTCCAGTATTGGTGGAGGTCGAGCGGGAATCTCGGCCACACTTTGCAGGCGGGTAGCCTTCGATCGGCCTCGAGGTGCCTTTGGAGGAATTTGAAAAGCTGGTGGGATAGCGCGCGGGCTCCCACTGTGGTCGCCAAATGATCTGTACCTGAGTTCGTGAGATGAACGCTCGGGAAGCCAGACCTTACTCGCTTGCTCTGCTGGTCGTGCCCTTACATCAAGAATAAGAAGGTGGGTGTACCTGCAATGACACTCCAACGCCCAAGTCAGGGGAGAACAAGCAGAGTAATGTTACTAGTGAATAGTGTGTGTACCTGACAAATGACGCAATAACTCCTTATACAGGGTCAGGGAATCACGGGTGACCGTAGGATCACTGTACGGACCGATCAGGACCGCTGATCTTAGTCCTTGCTCTTCTGCCCTCAGTAAATGGGCCGTTCCACTCACCCAGCGCTGGATTGGGCTTCGGCCCACTCCAGAACAGCTTTAATATAAGATTTGATTGAACCTGGCTCAATCGAAATGATCGATCTGCCTAACCCGCCAAACCGTAACCCACCCAATTTGATGATCCAACTGCCGAAATTGGATCTCAAAATTACAATTGCGGTTTGGGGTGAGTTGGGGATTATGGTCCTAAATCTGCCCAAACTAACCAGATGTCCAGGTCTAATAAGAGGTGTACACTCAAGCCACACTTCATAAGAATTTTTTGAGTCCCGTTTAATCAAGGTATTGGCAGATTTTTTTTACAATTTCTACTTACATGATAGAATTGGGACACTCAAAAATAAGCACCAAGTCATACGCCCTCCTGCACAACCCAGCCCAAATAAGACAAATTGGGGATAAGGTTTTGAAACGCAAAAGTCACCACCAAACTATCAGATTCAACCATGATTATAGTGAAGCAACACTTCAGAGAGAAACGCAAGCCACAAACCACTGCAACCGCCCCAGCAAAGCATGGATCGTCAACACCGCTGTCAACCCTAACACGCTCATCTCTTCTGATCACCGCCCCCGAAACCCTAGAGACACAAACCCAAGCAAATTGCATCCACATGAAGCTTCACTAGCCCGATCGACACTTGTAAACAACTGCAGTTGTGGTCGAGATAGACATCGGAGCAACAACCATGAGGCCTATCTAGAACTTGACGAGGTTTGCCAAAGCAAGCTCCACCGAACGAGAAATAGGTACTTGCTTTTGCTCAGACACTTTAACATTTCTAGCCCACCAAATGCTATAAAAAATCAAAGTTGTAACATCTCACTTTTTATAAATAACCATGAGGATATGTTTTAGAAATTGTTTTACTTTAATTGAGTGTTTTTTTGGGCTTAGAGAGAAACCTAGGTGTAACACCCAAAATTTCTCAACCGAAATTATGTGCATTAAACTAACTAGATTCATCATGTATAATTAAAATAATTAGCACATAAGAGATATAGTTAATTATATATGTATGTCTATATATATATATATATATATATATATATATATATATATATATATATATATATATATATATATTATATATTATCTTATTTATAGAGAAATAAAAGGTAAATAAAGAAATAGGAAAAGAGAAAACAAAAACGTTTCCATGTTATTTTTTTATCATTTCAAGCCTTCTATGTGAAGTAATTTGATAAGGCATTGTCACCTCATCCTTCAACATTTCTTGTGTTAGGTATATAAGAGTTTGTCACTTAAAAACTAATTGGTTGCTCATCATTTTAAAGTCATGAATTCATGCCACCAAAAACAGCTTATGAGACCTCCTACTTTCAAATTGCATGCATTAGTTTAATGAAAGATTGACACCTAGATGCTTGCTTAATATGATTCATCAATTCAAAACTCATGAGACCATTAGACCAAAAAGAACAATAACATCTCCTCCTTAAGTATTCGTATGCTGGATTTATTTAATTAGGCCACTTAAAAGCCATTTGATTACTCATTCCATTGAATTCTTAGATTCATGCCAACGAAAGGAAATTTAAACACCTCATACTTAGCATCAAATTAGCAAGGACAGTAGTTTTGCTATAGAAGGCGAGCCAAAAGTTCATTTTATCATGGGAAAAAAAAAAACACTCTTTTTTCCATTTCCTTTGAGCCTCGGCCCAAAATATAAACACTTTGCACAAAACGTTCTTATAAGTTGCATAACCTACCAAATCTCTAAAAGGCCTAATCTAACCATACAGGTTTTCGTAACTTTCTAGTTATATTAGTGTTTAAGTACCCATTAGTGTTGGCGGAGTTGTGGTTACGTTTGTGTTGTGTTTCGGGTGGGGGAAGATGTTGTATTCGTTGGGCACTTAAGACACCAAGGATGTCAGTGCAATATGATGGAGGAGTTTCGAACCCCCCACAACAGGCACTTAAGACACCAAGGATATCAGATTTTTCATTTATTTGTCTCTTTAAATTCTCTCTCTCTTTCCAATTTCTTTAAACAATCAATCACACCCTAAGTGACAACAAAATTTACTTTTTAGCAAGCATAATTTCATATCTAAGCAAATGAGAAATAATAAGTTTCTTGAAGACCAATAACCATGAAACTATTAGTTTTTTTCATTATGTACATGCCAAGATCTTCAAATCCATTTTTCAAAAAAATAATAATCTTCCAATCCAATTTATAAAAAAGTTTATAAAAACCTTGTTAGCCTCCTCAACTCATGTTAAAAACCAATGTAGTTTGTCATTGGATTCCTGTCCAAAAAGTTGAGTAGAACAACAAAAGAGAATGGGATGCAAAAGGGATATAACATGTTCTTTAACAGCGCAGGTTTAGCATGGAAAAATATATTATCTCGAATCGATGATAGATTACAGAAAATAAGCAAAGGGTGCTTTTGATAGCTCTGTCAAAATTAAACATTCTAAAGTAGAATATCATGCTCAATAAATTGAACCAAATAAACGAAGAAAACTTGTCAATCAAAACATGAACATTTACTTCTTTTTATCACCAGCTCCACCAGCCCTGCACACAATAAGAAAATAGCATAATCAATAAGCAATAATTACAATCAAGAAGAACAGATTTACAGAATGATAATCAGCTTCTTTATTAGCAAACAAATTATAAGGTATGCATGAACAGATATGATAATATTGACGAAAGAACATGGAACAACCTCATCTTTCTTAGAACATTGGACATCTCTTCACGCTTCTTCTTTGCACGTTTATGAGTTCCAAGCTTTCTTTTGGCAACCTTCAACGCCCTCTTATCCTTTCCGACCTTCAGTAACTCAGTTATGCGCTTTTCATAAGGCGCGAAACCAGCAACCTCACGAATGAGGTTCCTTACAAAGTGCACACGTTTGCTTGTTTTCTGTTCCAAGGCAGCATAATCTTTAGAATCAACGGACAAAATTGTAGATAAGCAAGCCCAAAAATATCAAAACAAAACACTCCTATAGTGGTAGTCCACTTCAACAATTTCTTTTTTTCCAGTATTTTATACATTCCATTCAGCATCATTTAAGACATTTAAGCATAGTATGGTTCTATTAATCAAACTTCAAAAAATTTATTTATGATCTGGCAATATTTAGTTCTCCAGCAGAAATATAAATGATAAATGCCTTTTAAGTAGAAAAATGCTAAGTAACACAAAAGCATTTGGCAGTGAACCAAACCATGTGCACTAAAATATAGGAGCAATTAACCCTCATTCACGTTCATTTCACAAAATCATGATGGCAAATAGCACTACGATTTAACCTTTTATGAGATTCAGTCTAAAAATTAAAAGATGGTTTAGCTGAAAACAAAAGGATTGCAAACAAAATCCATGTGTGGAAATCAGTTAGAAACTTCAAAAATATGTTTGAGCAAATTTGTCACGAGAGATAGATCGACTCAAACATTCATTCTCTTCCCTCTTTCTATTGTTTGGCACACTCACTTTCTCTCTCTCTCTTTCCTTCCTCTCTCTTACCTCTTTCAATTCTACCAAACACACCCTTAGTGTAAAATAGTATTAAACTAGTTTCCTCCCTTTCCCTCAATCCTATTTCTCTCCTAAACCAAACAATAAAAATCACTCTCTTCTCTCTTCCTCTCTTCCCATTCTCTCTCTCTCTCTCTCTCTCTCTCTCTCTCTTCTACGAAACATACCCTAAAAGACTCCAACATCCAAGTGCTGGCAAAACAGTGCCTACATTCTACAACTCAGCTAACAGTATCTAATAATACTCAAATCTTTTCCTTCTATTCTGCATTTTTCACCAAGTATACACAGGAATTTCAGCAAAAATGAACTCAATCTCCTAATACCAAATCCAATCAACATAAAACAGAATTCCAATAGATTTTCATAAAATCAAAACATATAGCAAAATGAAAACACACAACAACAGTCCTTCTAATTGAATGATTTTACCAGTATGATTAATCATACAATGTGAAAAATAAGAAAATTTGTGCCCTAAAATTACAAAACTTACCCCTTTACGATCGGAAGGGCGAGGAGGCAATTCCTTCTTGGTAACAACATGACCCTTGTTCAATCCAACAAAAAGACCCGTACTTGGCTGCTTTGGAGCCATTTCCCTAAATCAAAAAACAACAATAAGAAAAATCCCCAATTCAAAAATCAAACAAACAAAAGTCAATTTTTCAAACAAGAAATTGAACAACGAAAAAAAATCAGAAAATTAAGGCGAGTATGTTGAATATGATGAGAGATCGTAAATTATCTTTCGATTCTACTAAGGAATTTGAGTAAAGAAACTTGGCAAGTGTGAGAGAGAAAATTGAAAGAGGAGAAATTTGGTTACCTGTTGTAGTTGCTGCGTGCTTGTGTGTGACTGAACAAGAATTAGGGTTTTGAAGGCCTTTTATTATTACGGGTAATGTAGCGGTGCTTCTAGAGTGAGAGAGCAAATCAAATCTTTCATCGGTGAAACACTAAAATTGACCGTTGGATATTGTTTAAAATGTTATGAATGGTTAAGATTGAATCAATCAATATTTAATCTCAACCATTGATGAATTTTTATACTACATTCAACGGTCAATTTTAGTATTTCACGGATAAAAGATTTAATCTATGTATGCAGCTTTATTCCAAGTAAAGGTTTTTCATTTTTTTTACTACAAAATTTCTAATTTAAATTTTAGGTGATTTTGAAATCTCCATATGTACTTGTAGAGACTTTTTTTGATCTATTTAGAAATGAGAAATAAACACTACACACTATAACTGCTCACACCCGGGTTCAAATCTGGGGGCCGACGTCCCATATCGCTGAAATTGTCAATGAAACCAACAGTGAGAGACCATACGTACTACTCATAGAGACTAATTAAACTTTACAAAGAATACTTTTATAGAAAAATAAACTATATTTAACCCTCTATTGAACATCATATTTAACCTATTATTTTCAGTGTTGAGGGACTCACTTGGAGAATATCAAGCGACAAAGTCAATGGTTTAGGCTTTGTTGGGTAAGATCTGACAACTAGCGTTTAGCGGATAACTTCGCTGAAATACAATATAAATGTTTGGTAACAATAGCTTACAACGTTTTGTCACTAGCTTATAGAGTCTTTCGAGATGCTACTTGTAGTAGTATTTGAACTTATAGTTTATATAATGTTTCATTTTTTTCTCATGTTTATTCATTATTTTAATTGAGTTCTTAATTTATCATACATCAAATGAATTAACTCTTTCATTTTTAAGTATTAATGTCTATTTTTACTATCTCTGGTCCACAATATAAAAAACAAACCCCTATATCACACACATCAATGTACGACACTGAAATCAACTATTCTCATTTAATAAGACTAAAAGTTTAACATCTTTTCATAATTGTCTTTTTCATTAAATGACGACTTGTACTCCTAAATAATGACACCACATTTGATGTTGGTGATGTGGATTGTTCAACAACACCTTGCCAACACATGAAATGCTAATTCGACGACATGTGATTGTTTCTGAAGATGCAGCAGAATGTCCTATATGTGCGCAGACGCGTGAATCTTCAATGCACCTTTTCATTCAATGTGTTTTGGATAAGAAGGTATGGACTAATATTAAAGACTGGCTTGGCTTGCAGTTTCTCGGCTATAATATAATATGTTCTGGACTGGGCCACGAGGCCCATTCAGCAATTGAACATGGATTGGCCCAATCACTTTGGTCCATATCCACAATCTACAAGCCCAATTATGACTCTCATATTTGGAGGGCTCAGATCAACTCGTTCAATCCAACGGCTCACAATGGGCACGCTTTCCTATAAATACTGGCTCACATTGCCATAATGAGGTACACTCTCATTCCTTGCTAAATCACTCACCTACTCTCAATACTAACTTGGGCGTCGGAGTGGCTTCGCAGGTTCCCCTCCCGAGCGCTCGTTGATATCAAGCCATACCGCAAGAGACCACCGACGCAGTCCGCATAACACTGCTAGGTACAGTTCATTAGCGACCACAGTGGGAGGTCACTACCTTTCACACCATTCCTACTCTTAGAAACTTTTCTCTTGCACTTCCATGGCTCCAAGAGGCAGACCCCGAGTTAAGAGTGTTGCCGTGCCTGCACCCCAGCTTGAAGGCACTCCTGAGGGCGACATCGCCACCCACGAAGACACCCCTGTTCAAGCTGCGCAAGAAGTCCCCCCGTCGGGACGGGTTCAACCTCCAGATGTGAATCAACTGTTGGATCTTCTGGCCAACCGTACTCAGACTATGCTGCTACAAGAGGCACGTCTTAGGCAAATTGAGAGACGTGTGGCCTCCATGCCCGAGCAACCTCCTCCTTTCTGGGGAACTCCTCCTCAAACGACTGTGGTATCAAGACCTTGCCGTTCTCCCCCTCGGAGGCGTCATGCTCACCGTTCCCCACCTAGGTGGAAGCGTGTGCATCGGTCTCCTCCTCCGCGTAGGAAGCATCAGGGATCCGACTCACCACGAAGGGCGTCCCCTTCCTCTCTGGATGGGACTTATCAGCCTGATGACACCCACTCCAAGGTTTCTTCGCGTGACTCCTCTGATTCGCGCAACAGGTCGAGGAGCAGGGCTAAGATTCACAAGAGACGTCACAGAAGATCACCATCGAGGAGATCTCCCAACAAGCACAGATACCAAGTGTCATACCCCAATTTTGTCCGGTTCTTTTTACCACTCATTTATTTTACCCGTTAATTTACCGCAAGTTAGTTTTTAGGCTTAATTTTAATAATTTGTCCTAACTGGGCCTAATGTTCATGTTTGGGCGTGTTTTAGCGTTCGCGATTGGGCCTCAGTTGTTATTTTTGGGTTTGGCCCAATTTCAAATTTGTTTTCTCGTTTTCTTTTAATCGAAAGGCCATAAAAAATCACAAAAAATATATAAAATCAAAATGAAAAAATAATATTACAAATCGTCCAAAAAGTCCTAAAATACAAAAATAATGTTTACAAAAATACAAAAAAAATATAAAAACGAAAATAATTACAAAATACAAAAATAGGGCAGCAGCCACGCTTCCTTGTTGCCTAAGCTGCTCCATCTTCTCCAACCCGAGCCCGATAACCTGAAAATGGAAAGAATATCAGGTCAGAATCAAAGAATTAATAGAAAAGACCTAATTCTCGCCTATAAAAGGAGGCTGAGAATTCACAGCAAGGGGAAGAGAAAAAATTCAGAAAAAACCAATACGGTTAGGTTCTCTCACCGAAAACCTAATCAATAAAATTCAGAAGCTTAGGCAGTCAACAAAGAAGAAAGGTAACAAGCAAAAATCCAGAAACGAGAAAAGAGTGGTAGCAGGGCAAACAGCTTAAGAGCGACTTCAGAGGCTGGAAATAAGGTTAGTAATCACAGTTTCATTCTCTTTACACTCTGCCCAGTTTAGTACATAATAGTTTTTTAGGAAAGAACAATATTTGTTAGTAGTTAGAAATCAGAATCGAATTTGTACATATGAACTAAAAAACAACTAGATCCTAGGGAAAACTAAAATTTGAGACTTAGAGAAGAAACCAAAAACAGGCCTAGGAGAAGAAATAGGAATCATTAGGAGTAGAAGAAAAGTTTAGAGATAGAAACAAAATTAGAATTAGGAGTAGAGTTTTAAATAAAAAGAAAAAGAAACAAAAAAAACAAACCTGTCAGTGACCACCACTGCCGGCGGTGTCGTTGGCGCCGTCGTTGCTCCGGCATCGTCCCCATGCCGTCGCGAAACACCATGATGTCGCCATCACCACCACCATCACCCACGGTGGTTTGCGTTCCTCCGGCCATCCCGTCGCCGTCAACCCCTCGTCACCGCCGGCATCACTGCGAAACCTCCCCCCCCGTAGTCGTCGTCGTCACCAAGAGCTCCGGCGCAGAGACCACCTGCATCCCTCCGTAGCCGTTGTGGTCATCACCACCGTCGCCGTTGAGAGTTGGTCCGGCGTGACCATCTCTCCTTCTTCCCTTTCCCTTCTCTCTCTCTGTCTCATTCTTTCTCTCTCTCTCTCTCTCTCTCTCCAAAGTTTTTTTCTCTCTCTGTAATTGAAGGGTGCGGCGCTGATAGATGAAAGAATGGGAAATTAGGGTTCATTAAACCCACATGTTTTCTTTTACACCTCCTTCTATTTTTTATTTTATTTTATTTTATTTTAAAATAAAAGATGCATCAAATCACTTTTAACACCCCCTCATTTTAATTCACTCATCCGCCTGTACAAAGCCCAATTCGTAGGCCAGGGTTTTAGACACAAAACGTGGGCTGCTTTGCTAAACACACCCTCTGTTTAGACCCAATGCTTTGTCTAACCTTCAAATAACAAAAAAGAAAAGAATAACAACTTGGGCTCTGCTAAACGCACCCCCTTTCAATAAAGCAGCGCCCCTGCTGTTAACTGCACCCTCATTATTACTATTTTGCAACCTACTTTATTTTGTAATTATTTTTCCTTCATTCGTTTCTACTACTTCATCAAAAATCGTTTTTATCAAGAATATAAAATAAAAAACACCCAACACACAAACTTTTTCTACCAAGAACTACGTGTGATTTGATTCTCTACCAGGAGATACGTAGGAGCAGAGGGCGGCCAACCTCTGTCAATTGCACTAATAAAACCATTTTTTTTTAGTTTCTTTTCTTCTTTTATTTCTCAAAAATGACAAAAAACAACTAACTATTTATCAAGTCTTTTATTTAATTTTAATTTGCAAAAAGGGTAAAATCAATGTATTTTAAATTAGTAATCTTTTTACACATTTAGTTAAAAGGTAACCTTCCTTAAGAAGGATGTCTTAGGGTGCTAGTTCCTTCCCTGCGCATAATCGACTCCCGAACTCGTAATTTGGTTCGCAAAAGACTCTCCAAGGGGATTTATCAATGTTTGCCCCTTTAAACCTAAACCTTGATGGCGGCTTCATCTGGCACCTCGAAGGATCCCTCCTTCGGATTTTTCGGTCGCTACACGAAGACTTTGACTTCCAAGATTTCTCACCTTGCAATTCAAGGAGGTTTGCGGATGAAGGACCCTTCACTCGGAGGGTGGAGGAATGCCCGATTCCAAGGACTTTGGAAAAACTCCCAACACTCAAGATGTACGATGGGACCGGAGATCCATACCGGCACTTGGCCCATTTCTCACTCATGATGCGCTATAGAGGCGCTCGAGAGCCTGTTCATTGTAAGATATTCCGTCTCACCCTCGAGGACACCGCATTAGAGTGGTTCCAAGAGTTGAAGCCAAACTCCATCTCTTCATGGGGGCAACTGGCAAGACTATTCACGGCCCGTTTCACCGTCTCCCGACTGAAGCCAAAATCTGAGGAGGTGCTGAGGGCTGTCAGGCAGCGGGAAGGCGAAACACTTAGAGAGTATATTGAGCGTTTTAGTAAGGAAGCTTCATGTGTTCGGAATTTGGAAGATAAGCAAAGACTATTTTGGATGAAAGATGGCCTCAGGCAAGGAAATCTTTTCGAAATTGATGTGGGAATCAACAAACCAAGGGACTTGGCAGAATTCCTCCAAAAGTCTCAAAAGTACATGGACTACGAAGAGAATAAGTTGGCTTACCAAGAGGAAGCCAAGGTTGGCAACAAAGAGGACGGGCTGGCCTATAAGGCCACCGAAGAGCTGTGGCAGAAGCGAGGCCAAGCTGAGAGAGCTCCCTTGGAATCTCGACCCCGGCAAGGTCGTTTCTCAGAGTACACCCTGCTGAACACATCCCAGGCTGAGATCCTTGCTAAATGCTCCGACGCGGAGTTTCGAGATATCAAAAAGCCCGAACCTCTCGTACAAAGGAAAGGCCGAACCTCTAAGAAGTATTGCCATTATCACAAAGGTTATGGGCACAGTACCAACAAATGCTACACCCTCAGGGATGACATTGAAGAGCTGATCCGCGAAGGGAAGCTCGCCCAGTACGTGAATGAAGAAGAGGAGGAGACTCATGACTCTGAATAGGGAACAAAGCATCAGAACCTGAACCTAGAGCTAGGACTAGTTAAGAATTTTGTTGTTTGGGCACAAAAGCAGAATGTAAAAGCTCGATATGAATGATTAACAAAAGTTCATTTTGCAAGTACAGTTTTTGCTCTAGCTCACCAACATTAACACTGGTTCCAAAGAAAATCCATTAATATTAAGAAAGAAAAAGGTCCAACTCCATAGCTGGGGGCAGAACGAAACAAGTTTGAGACCCGACATACCCCGTAGGAAAGGATTGCCTGGCTCACAGAGGAAACCTCATCATTAGCTCTAAACTAAAATCATCTTCCCAAGACAGTCTTTTTAAATACACCCCTTGGAATCCTAGTAATGGAGTCAAGAGTGCCATGGCACGCCGAGACAAATAAAGATTGTCGGTAACAGAGTAATCAATGAGAGCCACCATGATCATTAGCATCTTCCCTACATACCGAGGCAGGAATCTCGTGATTCTTTCCATCAAGTGACCTTGGTGGTCACAACCCCTTGGACGAGTTATATCCGGGCCGAGTCCTGGTAAACTGTGCCAAGGGTATACTTCAAGTGACCTTGGTGGTCACAACCCCTTGGACGAGTTATATCCGGGCCGAGTCCTGGTAAACTGTGCCAAGGGTATACTTCAAGTTACCTTGGTGGTCGCAACCCCTTGGGCGAGTTATATCCGGGCCGAGTCCTGGTAAACTGTGCCAAGGGTATACTTCAAGTGACCTTGGTGGTCCCAACCCCTTAAGCGAGTTATATCCGAGCCGAGTCCTGGTAAACTGTGTCAAGGGTATACTTCAAGTGACCTTGGTGGTCACAACCCCTTGGGCGAGTTATATCCGAGCCGAGTCCTGGTAAGCTATGCCAAGGGTATAATTCAAGCTGACTTTGATGGCCATAACCCCTTGGGCGAATATACTTGACCATGAGGTGCCATGTGGAAACGAAGGCCGGCACCCTGCCGGGTTTTGGGTATGAACCCCTGCACCAACGAAGGCCGGCTCCCTGCTGGGTTTGACATATCGAACCCCAGCACTATGATTTCTATCCCGACACCATGTAACCCGGCACCCTTGAGGGCTGTCTAGTCTGCAGACTATGACTTCGTCCATGTTTATCCGATGGAGGCGTGTGACGTTGCGTTGGAAAGCTAAGAAGCAGGGCTACAATTATTATGTTAAGCTCAAAATCCAATTCTGACGTCTCCAACCCCGGCACCATGATTTGTACCCCGGCACCTTGCCGGTGTCCGAGGCGTGCGCAAGAGAAGAAGTTGAACCCCGGCACCCTGCCGGTGTCCGGGGCGTGCGCGAAGGAAAGAATTGAACCCCGGCACCCTGCCGGTGTCCGAAGCGAGCACTGAAAAATTAAGGTGTCAAAGAGAAAGAAATTCATGAGAATTTTTCTAAGTGTCAAAGACTAAAAATTCATGAGAATTTTACTAAGTGTCAAAGACTAAAAAAATTCATGAGAATTTTACTAAGTGTCAAAGACTAAGTGCCAACGAACCCCGGCACCCCACCGGAGTTGGAAACAACACACGAAGGCAAAGGTCAAGCACATACGTCATCAAAACACATCAAGGAAATAATTGAACAAAATAAAGATTCAAAGCCCAACACCATGAGGTGTTCACAGCAGGGGCAAATGTCCACGAAGGCACGTGAACGCGCACAAAGGCGCGCAAGGGTGACGAAACCCGGCACCCTACCGGGTTAGCGCATCAGACGGCACCCTGCCGGTTTGGAGAAAGCGCACGAAGGTGCATAGCCCGACACCCTGCCGGTTTGGTGGACGCGCTCGAAGCGCCCGATGAAAAACGCAAGACCCGGCACCCTGCCGGTTTATGTGGGGAACCCGGCACCCTGCCGGTGTTCGGGGGCGCGCGAGCGCGAGGTGTGGAGCCCGGCACCCTGCCGGTTTGCAAAAGGGGTGCGCGCGGGCGTGAGTGTTATAACCCGGCTTGGGGGGCAACTATTCTGGACTGGGCCACGAGGCCCATTCAGCAATTGAACATGGATTGGCCCAATCACTTTGGTCCATATCCACAATCTACAAGCCCAATTATGACTCTCATATTTGGAGGGCTCAGATCAACTCGTTCAATCCAACGGCTCACAATGGGCACGCTTTCCTATAAATACTGGCTCACATTGCCATAATGAGGTACACTCTCATTCCTTGCTAAATCACTCACCTACTCTCAATACTAACTTGGGCGTCGGAGTGGCTTCGCAGGTCCTCCTCCCGAGAGCTCGTTGATATCAAGCCATACCGCAAGATGTAACACCCCAATTTTTTTATATTTAAATTCTTATTTACTTGTTTGAATATAGTATAAGTTTGTTACATATTTTTGTGTGTGTCAAGGTAATGAGATATTTTAGTAAAGTTTATTATTTCATTATTTAAATTACTTGATTATTTATTTTCTAATTTTGTAAAATAACAATTATGATTTATTTTTGTTATCATTACTCATGAATTATTATCAGTATTATCTTATTTCTATAATCACTATTATGTTTGTAATATTCAATATATATATTTATATAAATATTTTAGGGTATAGATAAGAGTCAAAAAATAAAGGCAAAATTACACTAGAGGACCTTTAAGTTATTTATTTGTAACAAGTTGGACCTTAAAGTTTTTTTTGTAACAAATAGGCCCTTTTAATGATTTCTCTAGCTTATATATTTTGATGTAATGCTACTTTATATATGCTGACTACTCTAGCTTATGTATTTTGATGCAAACAAACATATTTTGGTGTATTTTGATGTAATGAACGATATTACATTTTACTAAAAGGGCCAACAGTGTCAACGTCGGGTAACTTAAAGGGCCTATTTGTTACAAAAGAAACTTAAAGGGCCAACTTGTTACAAATAAATAAGTTAAAGGTCCCCTGGTGTAATTTTGCCAAAAATAAAAGAAAAGAAAACAATTGGCCCTTTTATATTCACACACGGTACTATTAGTGTTTTTATAGAAATTACTGGTTGCAGCCCCCTTTTGCTGTGCGCACCTCCCTGTCTTGTTCATGTTTCACTGTTTATCGTCTTTTCCCCTGACCTCACGGCAGGTTTTCTGCGCAGACAAGAAACACACAAAACTCACGTCCCAAACTTCTTTCTTCTGGACCTCATTCGTTTGATCTTCGTTTGACCCGAAATTTCACCACCCCACACGAAATCATCTCCCAAATATGTTACCGACCTCCGTTTTGGCAAACGGGGCACCATTCGTCAAGTTCAAACACTCTGGGCGAGCTGTATTTTGGCTTTTCTGATCACCACAGTCTTCGTTTGCAGAAACGGACACCGTTTTTGAGTTCCTCGCGTCGAAACCTTCGAGAAGCACTAGCCCTTTGCACGTTTCGGTGATGTCGATGTCGGACCCCTAGTAGCTATGTCGTTTCGGTAACGTGTTCCCTTGATATCTTTTAATATTTGAAACCATCCCTTTTTTTAAATACCGACACTAATAAACATTCACATAATTTGTACAGCTTTGTTCTCGGTGAGCTTCGTTTTCAAGTGTTCTTTATTCTCGTAGGATTAAGATATCTTCGTTGAGGTAAGGGGGAGAGATTATTTTACTCATGGGTATAACAATGGTTGTGGGTAGAGGGGTTGGCCTTAGACCCCATTAATTACTGTCTAAATTTTGGTGTTAGATATATTTTACTATGAAATTTTGTGTGCACTATTATATTAAATTGACTATGAAATTCCGGGTGCTCTATGTGTTGTTTGATTTATGTGTAATATGTATTGCTTATAATTCACTTTAAATTGATTTGAAGTATTTTAATTGTCTGTTATATTATATTTAGGATACCTTGAGATAGCAAAATAGTGTGAAAAAGAGATTTAGGTATAAACATATATAATAAGTGTATAATTTATAATTGTAGTTGTCTTGTTTTGAGTAGGATTTAGTATTATAAGAGTGATAAATACATAAATGTGAGATAGAGAATATTAAGTATAACTGGTTGTAAATTGAACTTGGAATTAATTAGAGAGACTTCATGAAATAGAATCATTAGTAAATTAGAGACTTTGTAGAGTTGGATTTGTGGTTAATTAGAGACACTTTATAAAATTGAGATTTTGTGGTTTATTTAGAGAAACTTTATAAAGCTGGATTTTTGGGTTATTTAGTGAAACTAGTGAAGTTGAACTTTGGCTATTTAGTAAGACTCATAGAGTGAATTTTGGTTATTTAGAGTGATCTTAGGAACTAATATTTTTGAGTCATTTAGTGAACATGCGTTAACTGGATTTTTAGAAGATATGGAAATATAATATTTGGTTTTTCAAATAGAGAGAGATGAATTTTATAAATAGGAGGATGCAATTGTCTATTTACTTGTTAAATAATAGTTGGGTGACTTATTTAATTAAGGGAGATGTAGTATGTAAGATATTTATTTTAGTTTAAGTGCATTAAATCTAAAATACTCATATTTATTGATTATATTAGATTAGCTATTTAATTTTATATGGATTAGAAATGGGGTTGTTAGCTTTAAGGCCATAATTATTTAACTAATTTTAAGATAATTCTTGAGGATGTGTGCAATTTATGATTGTTGCTATGTGATGATAGTTTTGTGAGACACGTGAGTCCTTTTTATGAATATTATTTAGACGAGTCACTTAGCCTGTGAGAGGTGAGGATAGTGTTCGGGTAGTATTCAGTTTGTGTCGTGCTTAGCCTGTGAGAGGCGACCTTGTCATCGAGTCTGAGTCACCTAGCCTGTTAGAGGCAAGTCTGTCTTCAAGTCTGAGTTATCTAGCCTATGAGAGGCAACCATGTATCTTTCGGTTTGAGTTACCTAGCCTGTGAGAGGTGAGGATGGTACTCAAGTGATTTTATCTAGCCTGTGAGAGGCCACTCAATGTGTTTCAGTTTGAGTTATACCTAGTCTGTGAGAGGCGAGAATGGTACTCAAGCTATCTTTCCTAGTCCGTGAGTGGCGATGCCGTGTCTTTCGATTTGAGTTATACCTAGTCTGTGAGAGGCAAGAATGGTACTTAAGCGATCTTTCCTAGCCCGTGAGAGGCTACCTAGTGTCTTTAAGTGAGTGACCTAACCTGTGAGCGGTGAGAATGGTACTCATGTGATCCAGTGTCATTGAGTTTGAGTTAGTGATATGGTATGTAGAGTAGGGGATGTTTTAGATTGACATACATTTGTTTTGGCGACTGCATAGCTTGGTAATATTATACGGTTACTTGATTGTATTTTGTGTGTAGTTTCTATCTACTGTTGTTATGCTTTTAACATGATGTAAGACGTACTCACCCCCTATTTTCTATGTGTTTTCCTTGTATGATTTGTGTGCAGGCTATCCTTAGGATAAGATTGATGATTAGTGTTGCGATGTTGTCCATGAGGATAGAGTGGAGATATATTCTCCAATATTGTTAAGTTTATTTAGGATTTAAGGCTCTGATATTGTGACATCGGGGTCGGGATTAATATTCAAGTTGTAAACTTATTTTGTTATTTTTTTTATTACCACGTACTATTTTATTTGAGGATTAGTGTAAGGATTTTAAGAAGCAAATATATTTATTTATGTTAAACTATGATTTATAGTTGTGATGTTTGGTGATGACGTGATACCCTTTTTTTCCAGACGAAGAAGTGCTATTATTATCTTTCTATATTCCATTTGTTTTAGTTACTAGTATTTCTTACTAAATCACTTAAATTTTTGTACAACTCATTTAAAAATAATTTCGGGGTTTAGGGTGTCACACAAGAGACCACCGACGCAGTCCGCACAACACTGCTAGGTACAGTTCATAATAGTATTGTGGCCATCTTCGTTTGTTTGGCGAGACCTTTTTAGGGAAGAATGTAAACAAGGCAAAATATATAAATTATTTGGTTAGCAACATGCTGTTGTATTTGGCTTGCGAGAAATAATTTGATCTTTAAAGGGGAGTTGCGGGTGGTAGACTCAATTGTATCGTATATTAAATGTGTATCGTGGAGTTGGTTTATCTATGGGGCGGGTAGACTTTCGTGTAATTTAGTTTCATCCTGGTGGCTTAGTGCCTCTTTGTGTTTAAACAATTTGTAATTTGTTTTTGAGCACACGTAGTGATAAGATCTAAAATAGATTTAGAAGATTAGGATCTTGAAAATTGGCAAATCAACAATTTCTCACAACAAATTTTACAAAGAAGATCAACAAAATTCAACAACACAATAGGAAAAGACACAAAACTTACATGAAGGAGAAGAAATACAAAATGTGGAGAAGGTAGAGATGGAAGTGGAGAATAAAGTCCACCACTTCTTCCTTGAGAAGATGATAAGGACAACACTATCCTTGAGCTCTCCTAGCCTCAAGGTTCACATCTCAAGAAACCTTGGAGAATCCATGATGGACCTTCACCAACATTAGCAACTAGCTTCTCACCACTCTCTTAGGTATTAGGGCACTCTCTTGCTCAAAATGTCATAGTGAATTTCATTCATCAAAGTTCTACCTATTACATGGAAAGGAAAAGTATATATAAGTTGGACTCTTAGATCCTAAGCCCAACACTCTCAAGTCCACTAAAAAAGAAATAAGGCCCAAGGCCTAAATTAAATGACCAACAAGGCTAAAAAACAAATGTTCATTACAATTAGAAATGAAATCCTATTCAAAAGCAAATACACATATATAGGAAACACTAGAGTTTGGATATTCTAGAAATTCTTTAAGGTATCATTGGTCACATTTAGTGTGTCCTCGTCAATTATCAAGGCGGACACACTAAAGTATATTCCCTTTAAGTGTTGAATCTCTTTTTGGTCTTTTGAGTTTTTATCCTTATGTCTTTCATCCAAGCTCCATGATTAGGCTAGGAGAATGCATGCGGGCTCACATCACCTAATTTGCTTTTGACGATTTGTGGGGGTACATACGATTTGTAATTTAACAAATCGTATATACCCCCACCCATAGGTATATACGATTTGTATTAATTTTTTTATTTATTTTTTTGATAATAAGATTTGTATTAATTTTAACGGTTAGGATTTGACTTCCAATGTTGATCACAGTGGTAGATGAGAAGATGAAATTGACTCAAGAATCTGGGACTTCTTGTAAAAAATCATCACAGCGGTCTTCAAAGTTATCTCAGGGTGCTTCTAGAAAGTTAACACAGCAGGGCGAGCAATTGGGGTTGGTCTCGATATTGGTGAGGATAGTTGGCCTATTATTAGGCAAGATTTAATCCTAGAAACAAAGGACAGGGAGCAACTGTATACTCACATGTTTGGGAAGGACAGACTTGCAGAGCTTCGAAAATTGTTAACTATTGAATACCACAGTTTTCAGAAGACGGATAAGTGGTTGAGTTTGCCAGAGATGGAGTACTTTGTTGCAACTAAGTATAATGTGGCCCTAGTTCAATTGTCTTTGAATATGAATTTTACTTATCTGCCTTTGTGAGGTATGTATTCTTCTTCTAAGTATAAAATCATATCTATTCTGAACGAGGGGGTACACATTGGATGCATATTTCAATCTCGTTTGCCTGTCTGTTGCCTCCAGTTGCTACTATGTGGTCTCATAATCAATTAGAGGATTCTACTTCATGGTTGGATCCGTATACTGGTCGTTTTACCCTCTGGCAGTCTACAACTCCTCCGGTGATGCCCCGTTCCCCTCCCACTGATGCGCCCACTTGTGTAGACTTAGCCGATGATTCCGACGATTTAGACGGTTTAGATTGACACGTGTTTATAGATTTCTTGTATTTATTATTGTACCACATTTTGGTAATTATTTCTATTATTTATCCATATCTACACCGTTGATCAACATTGGAAGTCAAATCCTAACCGTTAAAATTAATACAAATATTATTATTAAAAAATAATAATAAATTAATTCAAATCGTATATATCTATGGGTGGGGGTATATACGATTTGTTAAATCACAAATCGTATGTACCCCCACCCATAGGTATATACGATTCGTAATTTAACAAATCATATATACCTCAGCTATACGTATATACGATTTGTTTTTTTAAATCTAATCGTATTTAATAAAATTTACGTATATACGATTTAAAATTTTCAAAGTCAGATATATCTATGGTGACATATATACGATTTGGGTCAAATTTTTTAGGGGTATTTTCGTCAAAAAAAGTCTTGTGGGGGTATATGGGAAGATGGTGGAGGTAAAAAAAAACCATGCTTATTTTAAATGAATCATTGTTTATAAAAAAAAAAAGACATCACAACTAACTACATCACTTTAAATATGGATATAATTGAAATTAATTATTTAATACATCTTAAAAATAGAATTTGTTTCTTATATTTTGTACTGCCAAAAGATAAGCCATAATTTTTCTGGGCACTGTTATATTCAATCCTGTTATTGGCTCTTCTAGTTTATCACTCTCCCACTACTTTTTTTTCATTATTAAAATTTTAGGCTGAGGAGATGACAATCCGGTTCAAGGCACCGACTCTTTAAATACTTATATTAATGAGATTTAAACTCTCAAATACAATTTTTGTTATGCTCCACTAGACCGACCCATCCTTATCACTATCGGACTTTGTTTTAAAAAAGTCTTACAGTACCTAACTATATTAAACTCTACCGGTATTATTAAGTTCACAGCTTTGGAAGAAAAAAGGACATACGCCAAAAAAAAAAAACACTTTTTGTCCTCTTTGGCATATATACCTCGGAAGCTCCTTGATTCTTCAATAACAGAAGCCGTGTTCAAACGACGACAACCAACGACGCTGTCCGATTTGCTGCGTTTGCAATGAAACTCTCTTCTTTTGAGTTCCTCGTTCTTTAATCTCAACCAACCTCAAAATTTTGAACTGGGTGTGTTTCCTTTTTCTCTTTCCTCAATTCCTGCTTTCTCTTCTCATTGGTCCTTTCCTCAAAATCCAAAATCTGTGATCTAAGTTAATAATCAGTTCCCAACTTTAAGTTTATGGATCTCTCTAAAATTCATCCCTTATCACAATTTAGATATATATTTACCCCCTTTGTAAATTTGTAAGTTCACTAGATTCTCCTCGTTGTACAATTTCTACATTTTTTGTGAGGTCATTGTGGATATGGCACAATTTTAGTTGCTGAAGTGTACATAATTGTAGCAATCTATCAATATTAGGTTGAATATTTTTACAATCTGTGTATTCTATTTGTTGTAAGATAAAGAGGATATATTGTACCATTTGAGTTTAAACTTAAACATTACTGTTTAGTATTCATATTTGTTTCTGTAAGAGAAAGTCACTGCCTAGAGAAAATTTGTGCAAAAAACCTAAATTGGTTTTCACTTTTCAGCGTACATAGCATGTATATGTTGTTGTTGGCGCACTGACACTTCCAGTTGAAGACGTTTTTTGGTGCCATACACGACACTGACACCGATACTTCAATTACTTGTATTTTTTAGATTTAAAACAGTGTTTGTGTGTTCGTATCGTGTCAGGTGTCTGTGTCGGTGTTTCATAGGTAGGCACAATGTCAATTCTGTGTGGCATTCCACTTGTCGAATGTGTATATTGTCTAGCGTGTGCTCGTTGGGCATGGAAAAGATGTCTTCACACTGCAGGTCATGACAGTGAAACTTGGGGATTTGCCACAACAGAAGAATTCGAGCCTATCCCTCGTCTTTGTCGCTATATTTTAGCCGTGTACGAAGACGATCTTCGTAACCCTCTTTGGGCACCTCCTTGTGGATATGGAATTAACCCTGATTGGTTAATACAAAAAAAATCGTATAAAGATACTCACGGGAGAGCTCCACCTTATATACTCTATCTCGATCATGATCATGGTGACATAGTTCTTGCCTTTAGGGGTCTTAATTTGGCAAAAGAGAGTGACTATGCACTTCTATTGGATAATAAATTGGGGAAGAGGAAATTTGATGGAGGGTATGTTCATAATGGTTTGTTGAAAGCTGCTGGATATGTTTTGGATGCTGAATGTGATGTTTTGAAGGAGTTAGTAGAGAAGCATTCGGATTATACTTTGACTTTTGTTGGACATTCGCTTGGATCCGGTGTAGCGGCTATTTTGAGCATGGTGGTTGTGCAGAACAGAGATAAACTTGGAAATATTGAGAGGAAGAGGGTTAGGTGCTATGCCATTGCACCTGCTAGATGTATGTCATTGAATTTAGCAGTCAGATATGCAGATGTTATCAACTCAGTTGTACTACAGGCAAGTTTTCAATTCTTATTTTGTTTTATTTGGCTGGTTGAAAAACCCTGTGTATTCTTGATTGATTCCCTACCAATTGTATATCAAATCATTTAAAGATCACCTTAAGCATATATCCAGATAAGTGTGTGTTTATTGATTTAATTATTTTTATAATTATTTATATGTATGCGGTGTCTCGGTGTCCTACATTTTGGATATTACTGGTGCTCAGGGTCCGTGTCGTGTCCGGTGGCCGTGTCAGAGTCCGTGCTTTATAGGTATGCATCTAATGTGTTTTATAGACCAAATTCCAATCAAATGGCAGCCCAATAGACAAAATTCTAAGGATATTTTAGCGAAATATAAGGTGGCTTGTTTTAAATGGCCTTCTGAGGTCTGTCTATGTTGTTAATATGAAGTTCTTGCTTTCTGTCTATAGAGATCTATAAAGTGGGGTGTAATTTTGAAATTTTGAATGTTATGGATTTCTTATTTAGATGGCTCCAGTGTTTGTAATATTTCCAAGCATGGTAAAGGAGTGAAAAATGAACAGAGTCCCAATCCAATTGACTCAAATACACTCTATGACTTACATTATTTTGCTTTTTTTGGAGAGTTTGTTGTCAATTTTTTGAGACTAAGGTAGAGATTTCAGTATGTACAGTTCTCTTCTATGAATGATGACTCGTGCCTTCAGGTTTTATAGTCAACCACTAACCATTCAGTTTGCTTCATTTGTGGGGATAGTTATATGGAAGTTGCTCCAATAGGTAGATGTCCTATCTTTGGACAAAATAGATGACAAAAGTTTATGTATCGATTGATCGATGTAGCCGACCCACCTAGTGGAAGAAGACTTGATTGTTGTTGTTGTAGCCTAGTAGCTTTGAGTGTAACTGTATTAATATCTTTCTTCATACTTCCTTCCTTCTCCTCGAACACTGTGTTTGCTATTGTGAAGTTGACTGCTCTTTACCTCGATCAGGATGATTTCTTACCAAGAACAGCCACTCCATTGGAAGATATCTTCAAGTCTCTTTTCTGGTATGTTTTGAGAACCACTATAGAGGTTATTGCTTTTCGTCAGTAGTACAATCAGTTAAACTGTATACTTGTAAAGGATAAAACTTAGATACTTCAATAGTTATTGACATTTGACACTAATAGTAATACTATGATAAGGTGATGCCATGCTAGCAGTTAGTGAAAATCATTGTTTGTATTTAATGTTTTAATGGTAGGAGGATGATTTTCTACTGATAAAATAGTGGTTCTTTTTGCCTGGCAGTTTGCCATGCCTATTGTGCTTGAGGTGCATGAGGGATACATGTATACCAGAAGAGAAGATGCTCAGAGATCCAAGGAGACTTTATGCACCTGGTCGCCTTTATCACATCGTTGAGAGAAAGCCTTTTAGGTATGGTTAAGGAAATGAATTACAGCTCTTATGCTGATTTCCGACCTTGTCTGTTGGAAGTCATGTAGTTTGGACTCAACCACATTCATTTTGATTGTCTTGAACACGCCTATTCCTTTGTTTCTTGCATGATAAAAGCAGTGTCGTGTGAAACGAATTGTACCGGGCGGTTAAACCAGGAACCGACCAGCCTGGCAGTTGGTTCAGCCTCACTTGGACCGCCTAAAACCAGGCTAAACCGCATTGAACCGCGGTTGCACCGTTTTGAACGGCCAACTAGACCGGGTTGAACCGTTCAAAATGATTTTATGAGGTTTTTTATTTACTTTTTCTCCAAAATTTAATGCTTTTTTATTTATTTATAAGTCATCTGGTTCAACCATGGTTGAACCAAATAAACCATGACCCGGAGGTCTTGCTGGTTCGATTTCGGTCCTGTTTTAAAAACATTAAATAAAATACGATAATATGGTCATGTTACAAAGTTTGTTATCCGGCCTTTTCTTTTTGTCAACATCTTTTATATGCAGATTGGGAAGGTTTCCCCCGGTTGTGAAGACAGCAGTGCCGGTGGATGGAAGATTTGAACATATAGTCCTTTCTTGTAATGCCACATCTGATCATGCCATCATTTGGATAGAGAAAGAAGCCCAAAGGGCTTTAGGTGTAAGTCTGCCAGCCTTGTTTTTGCACATTGGAATATATTTTATTCTCACTCTCTCTCTCTCTCTCTCTCTCTCTCTCTATATATATATATATATATATATATATATATATATATATACATACATATGTGTGTGTGTGTGTGTGATCACCACCATAATTCTTGGGCTAAGTATGCAATTACATGGTCTCTTCTAGTCATGTGTACCCCCAATACCCTTTATATTTGAAATTATTGGAAAATGTGTACTCCCTTTGGACTCGAATATAAACAAAAGTACCTAAACTTTAGGTTATTAAAAATTTTAGTTATCTGCAATTAATTTTATTGACCTCATATAAAAAATAAGTGCATTTCCTAAATTATCCTTCATGATATATATTGTTCAGACATCGAAAGTTGTTTCTTTGGAATGAAATGAGACATTGGAAAATCAAATTTAAAATAACTTAGAGGGTATTTTGGGAACGTCATTAAATAGGGTGAAGTTAGGTCAAATTTGTTTATAATTTGAACCAAAAAACTTGTGACATTTTTGCTTGTAATCGAGTTCAGAGTAGTATTTGAATTTCGAATTGTGTGTGTGTGTGTGTGTGTGTGTATATATATATATCAAGTGTCAAGTGTTTATGTCTCCATATGAAGTAGCCAACTTTTATTTTGTCTGTAGACGAAGTGTCAAATGCCACTAAAACTCACACACACAACTGCAAGGTTTCAAGTTCGAACTTGGATAGAGATATCCAACCTTATAATTTCGACATTTGCCAGTTGAGCCAGGCCTTACGGATATATGAAGTAGCAAACTAGCAATAACTAGGAAAGATCTTTTCTTGGGTTTTTCCCTCTTCCTGTCATTCTAGATATGCATATAATATATATATATATATATATATATATATATATATTTTCACTAATGTGGCATGCGATTCATTGAACCATGGTTAACTGTATTGCTTTTTGTTTCTATCATTTTGCAGTTGATGGTGGAGAAAGAAGATACTGATACAATGGAAATCCCTGCAAAACAAACAATGGAGCGACAAGAAACACTAACAAGACATAATGTTGAATACAAAGCAGCATTACAAAGAGCTAAAACATTAGATGTTCCACATGCTTATACACCACCATCACAGTATGGTACTTTTGATGAAGAAGAAAGCTCTGAAATATCACAGGGAGCTGAATCTTCTACAGTGAATGAAACCTGGGATGAATTGATCGAACGCCATTTCGATAAAGATGAGCATGGACACATGGTGCTGAAGAACGAATAATTATTCAACAAGTCATTTTATTGTAGCATACAAAGGAGAAGCAACATTCCTTCATTCTTTTGGTGAGTTTTGAGTATGAGGTCCTGTTTGGAAGCGTTTATAGCATAAGTGCTTACGATATAAGTATTTATGTATACATTATTTCTATAATCCAAGATAAAATAGAGTGAGACTATTTTTATATGAGCTATAGGTTGTTTTCATAAGCTGTCCTAGAGAACTTATGAAAATAAGATGAAAACAGTTTATGAACATGTCGTAAGTTGTTTTCATTAGCTTGTGCAAACAGTTTTGTAAGTGTTTATGCCATAGGTCAATCCAAACCGACTCTAATTGTAGCTCTAAGATGGAACTTGAAAGAGAAGAGTGATGAATTTGTTAGTTGGTAATGAAGCAGCTGATCTTCCACATTGTGCTTCTTGGCAGTCATCTTTGCCAGAACATTAGATGATTCTTGAGCATTCTGCAAACCGGCGCGCGGCTACAACTGGCTCGTCATCCTAATGACAAATTGCTGAGACATTCTTCCCTCTTGCTCTTCTTGTGCTGAGAGCTTATTTTTGGTGTTTTGATTTGTGAATTTTGTATTGAATAATGGTTTCAATTGTTTAGATTTAGGAGAAATTAAGAGATTTGGAATGGAAGTCACAAGAGAGAAGTGTCATTTGAAGCATTGGCTTGTGTATTTTCTGAAAATATTTTCAATTGATGTGTTGTCTAGGATGAACAAGTGCTTGTTTGAAAACAAGAAAAACTACTCCTTGTGACAGGTAAACAGGATGAAATGCATTTCCATAATGTATTTTTGAAAATGATAAAAGCAGTTTTTTGTCATTTTTAATTTTTATTTTATTTTATGGTGGAGTGTTTTTACTCGTTACATTAAAAAATGACAAATATTTGAGAATTTATAAAACAATTAATTAATAAAAAAGTGAAAAAGTTGGTACAAATATATAGTATTTATTTAACTGATTTCTGAATCTATATGCAAAAACTTAAACTACAATAATATAAGGAATTTTTTTGTCCGTAGATGGTGTGACAAGTGTTATTTAAAACTCACACAAGTGCAAATTCATAGATTCAAACCTGAGCTATAATATTTTGCTTAACAATATCGGTAACTGTCAGTTGAGCCAAGTTTTTCGGATACAATAATATAGGGAATATCATCGTTATATAATAGTGATGATAATATTACCAACAAAGGTCGATCTGAATGGTAACTGAGCTCGATCTCATTCTAATGCTTCAGGTTCAATCTTGAGCCTGTTGGGATGGGAGAACTGCGTTGACCAGCAAAGTCGGGATATGACCAATTAAGTTCTCCCAAACGTAGATTAGTAATCGGTAAAGTCAGTAGATACAGCGTACCAATAATACGGTAACAAAAAAGTGATGATAATATTAAAGCATATACATCATTTTTATTATAATAATATAAAATTAATCACATTTATTAAATTACCATGAATTCCATGAGAGTTTAATTAATTAAAGTTGGCAATTCATGGACATCGATTGAATGACGGGTGGTTTTTAGACCGTTACGTTACAATCATTGAACACTCGTTAAACACTGTGAAAGAGCGAGCGAGCTACTAAGATGACGTGGCAACACCATAACAGAAAACAATCATCGAAGCGAACCAAATAGAAAGAAGAAAAGAAGCAATCAATCACAGAGAGAGCGAAATGGAGATTTCAGACTCCACATTATCCTCCTTACACAAACAACAACCTTCATTCCCATAATAATAAAATAAGCACTTATTTTCTACCGTGATTTTTCTCCAACATTCAAATGTCCTCCTTTTCCCTTCTCCTCACCCTCTTCGTCCTCTCGATACTCGGCACCATCTCTTTCTCTAACAGGTAAATTCCAGAAATACCCCTCCTTCATTTCTATCTCTTTTCGCCAAATCTACCATAAATTGCATTGCAGTGTAAAATTAAATTAAAATATTTAATATAATTGTGATGATTTTTTGTTAATTTTTGCAGTAGGAAAGAATTAAGGAACAATGATGAAATTGCGTTGAAGTTGTTACGGAATTCAGTTTATTATTCTAATAGAATTGATCCTTCACGTGTTGTCCAAATCTCTTGGCAACCAAGGTCAGGTATTTTCTACAGCTTTCTCTTCAATTATTACCTTTTTTGTTAAGTCTTTTATTAATTACAGTTTTAATTTGTTTGTTTAAGATATTTGAACACTCAAAATTTCTGATACATGTAGCAGTTTGAAAATGTGGTTAATTTAGGATATTAGGGGGTTAATATGTGAGTAACCATAAATTGAACTAAATTAAAAATGAGTTTCAATGTTTTTAACCATAATTTTTTAGGTGTTTAACTGCATGTAGATTTTTTAGGTGGTTAATATGTTCATGGTTAGTTATCCACCTAGCAACTACCAATTAAACTAAATTAACCACGATTTTGAAGTGTGTTAAGCAAGTGTCGGTGTCGCGGATCTTGAAAATTTCATGTGCAAATAACACAACTCTTTATTTCATTGTTAATTAGGGTAGTTCACGTAGTTGAATGAAAGAGACTTTGTTGGTGTAAAGTTGGTGTACGGGGTTCGAACCTTCTCCCCTCCCCTCTAACAATTAACACACTAATTTTTTTTTTGGTTCGGACTATTGTTGGCTACCCAAAGAGTCTCTACCAACGCTTTTAGCGAAAGAGTAATCTCCGCTCATGAGGATCAAATTGTGCACTGGCCAACATCGAGTTTGTCTACTGTGGGAATGGAACCCAAGAGCATCGGGTCGATCCCCATGTTCCATGATAGATTATGCCACTGGACCAACGGTGTTCGTTTAACACACTAGTTACCAATCACTTCGCCTATAAAAAGCACAACTCTTTATTTATTTATTTATTACTAGCATGTTTTTTTCACCTTTTGCTTTTAGTTATTCAGAGGTTGATGTTTTCTTTTCCCTCTTGCTATAGGGTCTTTCTATATAAAGGATTTTTGTCAGACAAGGAGTGTGACTACCTTGTTTCTCTGGTATGTTACAGTCTACTGGCTTGGAATTATTTCTGTTTTCAATTCTAAGTTTTAGCGATATTAATTACAGAAATGTCATCCTCTTGTTATATATCATAACCAATTCTAAAATTTTTGTACAGGTGAATGTGAAAATTACAAAACTACTATTTTAGGCATTTTCTACACAAACCTTTCAAAGTAGAGAACACATTAAAACACAATGTGTAAAGCAGATTTTTTTTTCCTCAAATAAAACAGGAACTTGTGTAGTTATGTTTTTGTTTTTATTGGTTTTCATACTGGTTCTAGTAATTAGGCTATTGTTTTTGAATTTAACTTTTTCTTTTTTTGTCTTGCTAAGGCACATTCTGTAAAAGAAAAAAATTCAGGAAATGGAGGTCATTCAGAGGAAGATGAAACTACATTGGATGTGGAAGTGAGTCTGAACTTTTTTCATACTCCTTGGATGAACTAGGCACTAGCAGATTATAGTTTGGATTGGATTGTGCTTTTAAGATGTTTGCATATAAAGATTTTGTCTTTGGTTGTTCTGATGTTATTCATTGTTTTTACTGGTGAAAAAAAAAAGTAGTTTGCTGGTGGATTCTTCTGGATTTGCCTGTTGGGAATATCTAGTCTGTTGCATTACTCCTCACAAAACAGGGCCGGCTATAGGCATGTGCAGGCTGGGCTACAGCACAGGGCCTCAAATAAAATTAGTATAGTTTGTTCTTTCGTGGTTTTGAAATAATTTAGTTTTTGGTGATTCATTTGATAAAAGTATAATTAGGGACCCAATTTTTAAGATTTGAACAGGGTCTCCAAATTGTTTGAGACGACCTTCCACTAAGGTCACTTAAAAGGATAGTTTAAACGGGTTTCGAATGATACATACGATTCCTAGGTTTTCACCTCATAGCTTAAGCTCGTCCTATATTAGTGATATATTACTAAGCTTGTAATTAATAGCGTAAGACTTGGACTTGGATTTTTTAGTCATAAATTCACACATTCACCATGCGACTAACATTTCTTAGGTTGGTTTAGTTCTTAATCCAATATCAACCTTTTTAACCAAATGGTCCATAGTTCTTGTTTATCCATCATGTTACTTGTTCTTGTTGCTGATGTATTTCTGAAACAGAATTAAGCTTGCTTCTTGACTTCAAAGAGTTTATTGCTGTTATGGACATGGTATTTTGAACATTGTTGTGATGATGTTGTACATTGCTATGTTCTAGGATGACATTGTCAAGAGGATTGAAGAAAGACTTTCAGCTTGGACTTTCCTTCCTAAAGGTACCTATTTGCCGATCCAGGCCACTATTTGTCTTCCTGTTCTGTGTGATACACAGTCTAATAGTTGATAATTATTTCCACTAGAGAACAGCAAGCCTTTACAGGTCATGCACTATGGGCAAGAACACGATGTGAAGAACTTAGATTATTTTGCAAACAAAACCAAATTGGACTCGAGTGGACCTTTGATGGCAACGATTGTTCTATATCTCTCAAATGCTTCTCAAGGAGGTCAAATTCTCTTTCCTGAATCAGTGGTGAGTAACTAAGGCCATTAGAGTTAGTCTTCTGTGTATTATCCTATGAGGCACAAACACGAACACCGAACACGAAACTGACACCGACACTAGTTTTAGTTTGAAAAATGAAAGTAATTGAAGTGTCAATGTCAATGTCTGACACAACATGTGTCGGACATCGAACATGTCTTCAACCTGAAGTGTCGATGCTTATCTATTGAGTATCACTTTCTGGACCTATCTTTAATATTTAATCATGTTGAATGATTCCACAGCCCAAGAGCAACAGCAGGTCAAAGTGTAGAAATAGTAATGAGATTCTCCAACCAGTAAAAGGGAATGCAGTTCTGTTTTTCTCTCTTCAACTAAATGCATCTCCTGATAAGAGTAGCTTCCATGCTAGATGTCCTGTACTTAAGGGAGATATATGGTCTGCAGTTAAATTCTTCTATGCAAGATCAATTAGTAGTGGGAAAGACTCAATTAATTCTGATGGTGGTGAATGTACTGATGAGGATAATAATTGTTCAGCTTGGGCAGCCTTGGGAGAATGTCAAAAAAACCCTGTCTATATGATTGGTTCTCCTGATTATTATGGTACATGTAGGAAAAGCTGTAATGCATGCTGAACAGAAGTTAGTATACTAATCCAACCATGGAATTTCCTTAGCAATTGTTAAGGTCTCCTCTCCTGATTATTCTCATGATGTTCCTTAGCAACCATAGTATTCTAGAATCCAAAGTCCTTCAATTTTTTGTCAGTTGTTTTTCTTTGGTACTCAATATATTGTATTAGATTTGACACGGCTTTGGATTTTAAATTTGGTGTACTGTGAATGTAAATTTTTTGTAATATTATTTAATAATGTTAAGTTGTGTTGATACTGTTAATATTTATTATTACTTGTGTAAGTAATAGATTCTGATTTTGATAATATTAGATAATCAAGATAGAGTTGATTTCATAGTGATCTTATAACTAATGTTTCCATGGTGTATCATGTGTTTCTCATTTTCACTGTCTTAACATGGTATCTAGATCCCTAGAGAGAGACAACCCTAAAATTCGTGCTTACCCAATGGACCCTTTGACTCGAATCGTGAAGTATGTTAAAAGTGCCATTAAAATAGAGGACATAATCATATAGTTGGATAACATCCATTGATAGTATTCTACTTCTTGGTATTGTGTACTAGTTGGAGGAAATCTGATTTCCTTTAAGAGTAAGAAGCAAATTGTATGAAGTTGAATATAGGGTAATGGCATTAGTGGCACGAGAGCTCATTTGATTGAAACAATTACATAAAGAACTTAACTTTTACGATGTTATGCAAATGGCAGTAACATGTGATAATCACTGCATTGCGTATTGCATTTTATTCTGTTTTTCATGATAGGATATTAAAGTAGACTGTCATTTTGTCAGAGAGAAGATCGATTTAGGAAACATCCCCACTATTTTCAGCAAGTCCAATGACCAATTGGTCGAAGTCTTCACTTAATCTCTAAGGGTATGTTTGATTTGCTAAAAGCAAGGGACCGAAGATGACAACTCCTATTGTACTCTGTTTGATTTGGAAACTGGTCATGATACTGGATAAATATGGGGGAAAGGTATTGGGCCAAAGCACAAATTTTTATCCCTTAAAAAACCACAATACAACTTTTTTGTCTCACAGTACAACTTTCTGCCCACAAAAATATACCAAAATACTATTTTTAGTTTATACTCAATAATTTCTCTCTGTCTCGTATCACTCTTCTTTATCTTCTCTCTCTCTCTCTCCTATTTCATTCTTCTCTCTCATTTCTCTCCCCTCTCTCTCTCTTCTAATCTCACGACCTCTCTCTCCCCATTTTCTTTCTCTTTCTCTCTCTCTCTCTCTCCTATGTTCTCTCTGTCTCCATTTTTCTTTATAACTTTCTAATTAATTATGTTATAATATATGTTATGTAAGTTTATTTTATACGTTATAAAGGAAACTATAGTAAATTTTAGATTTTTTTTTGCTTTTGTTGTCTATTGTCCATCAAACAATGTATGACACAAAAACTTGTCAACTACTGCATAGTCCAGCGCTATCCAATCCAGTCCGGTATTTACCTATTTGCAAATCAAAGGACCCTAAGAGGCCCTCAAATCAGCTACATATGTAACAAGCTCAGTTTATATGATTTATATGCTCGAGCTCGAGGGACATCAATTTTGTTAATGTTTATGTAAATAATATATTCTGATTATCAAAATATTAGATCATTAGGATATACTCTCCCCGTTTCTAATCTTTGGTACTTTTAGCTTTTTACACACAAATTAACGTACCATTAATTTATGTTAGCTAAGTACTAAAATAACCCTTTTGTAGTTGTCTTGGGATAATTGAAGTTAAAATAAAAGAGTGTTGGGACTATTCACCCATACTTTGGAACTCTAAGGGCCCGTTTGATGGTCAAGATAGGATAGAGACAGAATATGATATGAAGCAGGATAGAGATAGGATATGATAGAGACAATATATCACTATCATATCATGTGTTTGATGTGCAACACCTGATAAGAAATAAGATAATATATATTATTCATTTTTTAAGTACAAAAATAACACATTTTATTCTATACTAGTGGGGAAAGACGGGCCCTCCGGGCCCGTCTTTCATGTGTTGGTGTGTTAGTGGGTGGTTATTATTATTAGAATTAGAAATAGAAATAGAAATGTGTTGGTGTGTTAGTGGATAGTTACAATAAGGGCATTTTGGTCAGAAAAATCTGACACCAAAAAATCAGTTACAAGTTAAAAAATGTGTTGGTGTGTTAGTGGATATTTTTTATAACTATATTTCATTTGTTAAAAAATTGAATTAATTTTCTTTTTTTATATTTTTTAATAATAATTTTATTCTTTTATCACTTATTTTAATTTTAATAGATTATTAATTTTTAGATTTTCTAAAATGACAAAATTACCCTTATTATAGAATCATACATTGTTTTTTATACTAAGTACTATTATTTTTAATTTTAAAATTTAACATTAACTTTTTTGTTCTTAAATATATTTATATTTATTTTTTATTAGATTTCATATTTGTTTTTCAAAAAATATATCTTAGGAGGGTATATGAGTAAATTATTTTTCTATCCTATCCTGCTGGTTTCTAACCTAGGTCAAATTCAGGATAGGATTTTAACTACAGAGACGGGATAGGATAAGTCACTTGATTAAGTTATCATATCCTGTTGGTTCAACAAACATTGGACTGACACAGGATCTTCTTATCATGTCCATCAAACGGGCCCTAAAAGACTCGATAAATATAAAGGGTATATTTGGAAAATTTTGATGAATTATACATTGGGTTTTTAAAAGCACCGTTTTTTTTGAACAAAAATAAAAAACCAAAAGTACCAAAAAGATTAGGAATGGAGGGGGTAATTGATTTCATAGTTATCTAGTAACTAGTATTTTGATAGTATATTGATTTTTTGAGAGCCTATACAATACGCCTCCTTGTGTGATGTATTTCAAGCGGACGATTTCACTATATGCCTTTCTCTTTCTCTTTCTCTTTCTCACTCTCTTAACAAGATGCGTTGTTTTTCTCAAAAAATATACTTATTAAGTTACTTGTAACAATTTGACAATATTTTTATGGTCCTTAGCACAATTGGTCGAGGTAGGGGAATAAGGAGGGAGAAAGTGGAGTGTTGCAGGTTTAAGCCCACAATCTTAGTGTCCACGCAACACTTATATTTTATCATTAGATTATGCTCTCAAGACTAACGATTTGATAGTTTGATAATGTGAAGATTGTTTAGATTGCCTATTGTCAAAATTAAATATGTTGATTAGTGATATGATGCAAGAGATTGAAAACTGACAAATGCTAACTATATTCTAGACTGAAGGTATTGCATTTTTATGTTTAATCCATGGTTAACAAGTCTTGTAACTCATCACTCGACGACGTCAAGCACACACCACTCTTCACTCTTGAGTTTAGTGCCACTTGGGCTATTAAGAAATAATATTCGTATTTGTCAACCTTTCTACTATTGCATAAGAGAGTTTCATGGACTATATATAGAATGAACCGTTCAATACTCACTTGAAAACCACACCCACTCTTCACTGTTGTGCTCATCTGTCTCCATACTCACTTCAATGACAACGGTTATATTTCTACTTTCGTTACATTTGGTTGCATGGGGGCGAAAAAGGTGGAAACAAAAGAGGTGTGTGTGTGCGCGCATGTGTGTGTGTTATGTTAGAGTTTGAATAGGAGGCATTGATCGATTGGCTATGACAGGTGTGTCTGTGTGTTCCATCACTCTTCACAATCTTGAAGTCATCGACAAGATGTTTGGCCAGAGATCTTGTTCAATTCCTCCAGATCTATTTGGTTCTCAGATTGTGTGGGTTTGGTTCTCTAGATCAAGGTGAGGGAGATTTGGGTGTCACAATGCAATTTTGGTGGCAAAGAGAGTTGGGAGAGGTGGCGGTGGTGTTTCGTTGTGCTTAAGGACTGTTAAAGGTACACATTTGGTAGGGGAGTCACGCAATGGGTTGTTCAAGGAGATGGTGGAGGGAATGGGATTGGAGGCTAACACATACAAGGTGGAGAGGTGACTAGTGTGATCGTGCGCCGGCGAGAGCATATGGCTGCGATAGAATAGAAGATGAAAGATTTTGAGTGGTATCCCGAACACGACCATCGTAATTGCTGCAGTTGGCGACGACAATGGCAAGAACAACGATATGGGTGGGAGGGAGAGGGGGAAGGTATTACGTGGATTGACAAGGATAAAATCTGGTGAAACATAGCAATCTAATGGTGTTCTTAATGTCTTGAAATAGCCTCCATCACTCATCTCAAAGTATTTCTTAATAGCCCAAGTGGCACTAAACTCAAGAGTGATTAAATGAGTTTGAACATTTTCCCCGAAACTTTTATCAAACACACAAAGTATAGACTTCTTTAGAACAATAAAACCACAAATATTATCGAGTGATTGAATTAGTATCAATAGGAGTTCTCTCAACTCAAATTTCACAAATACGAATGTTATCAAGTGATTCAAGCAACTGAGTTGCCAAAAAATCAACAAAGAGTTTTTGAAATCCATTTTTGCTTTCGAAAATTAAGTTTCTAAAATATAAAAATTGAAAAACACAAGAATTATTACGTAGAAGAAAGGTTTAGTTTATGGGGTAGGAATATTTGGGAAAAAGGGGATTTGGGGTGCTATCGGAGAAAATAGGAGGTGTGGAAAGTAACATCTCATTATTTTTGCCCATATCCAATAATAGCTTCATGACCCGATCCAATAAAATAACACTTACCCTCTTTTCCTTTCTACATCAAAACACGAAGCTGAAACTCTCAAAACCCTAATTCTTTCGCAAGCAGCTCCAGGTAAACTCTCAAAAACCTAAATCCTCCGATTTCTCCTTTTCCCATTGCTTTCGATCACTTCTGTTACTGATTCTATAATTCTATGTTTCTCAAACTGCTCTTAGATTCCTTTTTCAAGAGGGCAAATTTGTTGTGTGGTTTTTGAATTGAAAATTTTTGTTTTTGATTTAGGGAAATGGCTCCAAAGCAGCCAAGTACGGGTCTTTTTGTTGGTTTGAACAAGGGGCATGTTGTTACTAAGAAGGAATTGCCTCCTCGTCCTTCCGATCGCAAAGGGGTAAGTTTTGTAATTTGAGGGCACTAATTTTCTTAATTTTCACTTTGTATGATTAATTAATCATAACAATAAAATCATCCAACTATAATGACTGTTTGTTGTGTGTTTTGATTTTGCTCTATGTTTGGATTTTATGAGATTCTGTTTTATGTTTGAGTTGTTATTAAGACATTAAGTTCATTTTTGCTGCAAGTATGTTGTGTTACTTGGTGAAAATTGCACAGTAGAAGGAAAAGATTTGAGTGTTATTAGATACTGTGTGCTGAGTTGTAGAATATAGGCACTGTTTAGAATGAATGTTTGAGTCAATTTATCAGTCATTATAGATTGGTCAAACACATTGCAATCCTTTAAAGAACGAAACCCGTCTTGTTATTCTTTTGACCGATTCTTGTAATAGATCAAACAGCAGTGCTACTTGTCATTGAGATTTTGTGAAATGAACACGAATAAGTATTATTTGCTACTATATTTCAGTGCACATGGTTTGGTTCACGACAAATGATTTTGTGTTACTGCGCATTTTTCTATTTAAAAGGAATTTATGTTTTATATTTCTATGGTAGAAGTAAAAGGAATTTATCTTTGAAATTTGATTAATCGAGCAATACTATGCTTGAATGTTTTGAATGATGCTAAATGGAAAGTGTATAATAATACTGGAAAGAAAGAAATTGTTGAAGTAGACTACCATTATTGGAGTGGTTTGTTTTGATATTTTGGCCTTGCTTATCTTTAATGTTGTCCATTGGTTCTAAAAATTTTGTTGCTTTGAACAGAAAACAAGCAAGCGTGTGCACTTTGTAAGGAACCTTATCCGCGAGGTTGCTGGTTTTGCACCTTATGAAAAGCGTATAACTGAGTTGCTGAAGGTTGGAAAAGACAAAAGGGCACTAAAAGTTGCCAAGAGGAAGCTTGGAACCCACAAACGTGCAAAGAAGAAGCGTGAGGAGATGTCCAACGTTCTCCGAAAGATGAGGTTTCATTTTATTCTTTTTGTGTTTATACATCTTTAGTGTTTAGTTATTAAACCTAGTATTACTTAATGAAAATAGACTTATGTTACTTTTTAATTATGTGCAGGGCTGGTGGAGCAGGTGATAAGAAGAAATAAGTCTTGTTTTGTTTTCTTCTAGTTTTGCTAGATGTACCAATGTTTTGAAGGACAAGATGTGTCTTAAGTTTTGTTTGGTTTGATTATTTGGTGTTCTTTTCCTTTTAGAGATATTTTGTTTTGACTTTTGACTATCTGATTTATGGAAGAGTGTCATTGGATTATTGTGATTTACTATAAATGAGGTAAAGATCCTTTCTCAGTGCAACATTTGCATCTGTGAAGTTAACTAAATATTTCCCTCTTATTTTGTGTGTGCAACCCATCCCATGTCTCATAATAATAGTGCACAAGAAAAGAATACACCCTACACAAAGGTTGCTCATCTTGGCGGCGTTCCCCATGTTCTCGGGAACACCCAAACATCCAGCCCAAACATCCTGCCTTGGTAGTAATACATCATGCCTTAGTGTCATTGAAGAAACACCATTCTGCCTTGGTGGTAATACATCCGATCTTAGTGTCATTGAAAGAACACCCAATTTTTTAATCCTGGATCCACCACTTACTGAATCCATTTTTTATAGCCATGATGAATCGTTTGGAAATGGGCATCCATAGAACTTTAATAACATTTAAGTAGAATTCATGCAATGGTTTAATTTCTTGGTTAATTTGCTGTAAATTGTGTTAGTATAGTGGAAATGTTTAGAATGGTAGTGAGTATAGTGGAAATTGTGTTAATTTGCTGTAATTTCTTGGTTAATTTGCTGTAAAAAGGATCTAACATCTAAGCATGTCTTGGAATCATTGTTACATGATTTTTACAACGGCTCGTTATTTGAGTGAGACATTAAAATTCGACAATTTTTAAATTGTCAATGGAGTTTACACATGTGCTTATTGGAATATTGAATTCGGTTAACAAGTATATCAAGTTTTGCAGTTCATTAACTATGTATAGAACTTGTATTTAAATGTGATTATCTATAATTTTCAGCGTTCAAATTTTAGTTATCTGTGTAGTTAATCCCTTGAAAATTTTAGTTAAGGGTGTTCAAATATGTTGTTATTAATAGAGTTCAATTAATGGTAAATGAATGTTTATACATGGTATAATTGTTAATTAAATCGAAGACTTCATTAACCATGTTTAAATTGTCTTAAGAATTGAAATAATTATCGAGTTTAAGTGTCCAAAATTACTGTTCAAAAAAAAAATTCCCCTGACGTCTGAGGCTAAATTGGTCGCAGCTGCAGAAATGTTGTTTATGGACACCCGGTTGCCGGTTTGGATCCCCCAATGGATGTTGAATCTTGGTTTTCCCATTTGTGTTTGTTAGGTATCGGGCAAAAAAATAAACAAAATTTTTCCCTTTACCATCACCATTGCTTGATATTCTCCTCTTCTACCACTATTACCTTGCACCTTTTACCACTTTTGTCACTTTTATTGTTGCCACTACCCAACTCCCCTCACTATTGTCATAGCAATCTTTGTCATTGTTGCTGTCAAACATTCTCCATCATTAGTTTTACCATCTATAACCACACATTGTTGCCATCACCACCCTCATATACATAGCATTCTACATTGATACCACTGTCATCGTCTGATACTCTTCCCCATAGCCTTATTATCTGACATTCTCCAGCACCATCACTGTGTCCACTGCATCTAATACTCTTCATCATTGCATATTATCTGATATTCTCCATCACCATCATGAGATAACATTCTCCATCACCATCATTATGTCCAGTACATTGTGGTCGCCACCATTCATCACCTCTAACACTAGAGCAAGTG
The DNA here is from genome assembly GCA_963573325.1 of Astragalus glycyphyllos. Lineage (NCBI taxonomy): Eukaryota > Viridiplantae > Streptophyta > Magnoliopsida > Fabales > Fabaceae > Astragalus > Astragalus glycyphyllos. The sequence goes on along the minus strand of OY754313.1, from coordinate 14,508,865 downwards.
AAATTTAGCAGTTAATCTTATCTAACCTTTCTAGCACAAATGGTCCATAAGATTCATAATAACTAATAGAAACCACAAAAAGTTCAAATGGAAATATGTTCTTGCTTTTAAATAATTTGAAAACTTTGAAGTCAACAAACTGAGGTATTAACAAGAAAAAAACTGAATAGTTTACATAGATAAATGTCATCATTTTTTTCTATAGATAAATGTTAACAAGTATCTTTAGGGTACATATTAAAGATCTTTTGTTCATCTTAAAGTGTTTGGACAATTACATAATGATCAAATTGACACGACAGATAATGTCCCCCAATGCTAGTTGCATTAGCAATTTTCAGCGACATGAGGAGACGGCTCCCAAGTTCAAACTCGGGCGTGTGTGTCCGTTGGATAGTTTGTGTGTATAGTAATTATTATGATCAACAGATCAAGTTACACGAAAAAATGCTTCAAGAATCTTAATCTAACTTATGGTCACACATTTTAGCAACTTAAAAGTCTTCAGGTACAGAAGTCTTGACAAATCGGTACAAAATATTACCTTCAAAGTAGTCCTGTGGTTTTATTTCTGTCTTTACATAATCAAAATTCAGCTACTACAAAATATTGAATTACAATGAAGTTATTTTATTCCTCAATTACAATCTCTACTAGTTTCTGTCTTCACATGAATACACACTGTGCAGTTATAGAAAGTTGTAACTGCCAATGTCACTGCTTCAGTATCTGGTGTCTCTATTGAAACACTAGGAAGAAAAAGAAACTGAGTAAACTACACCTCTGGCAAATCAACAGCCAAAAAGCTTAGAAAAAAATATTGAAGATGCAGGATGAGAGAGATCAGGTTTTGAACTTTTGAGCAAACTTCTGTGTAATTTTCTCAACTCCTTCCCTACAATCACCAGCAACTCGCTTTGCGCCTTCTTTGATAGTAAATCCAAATTCAGTGGCACTGTGCTGTAGCTCATTGGCTGACTTACCTGCCTTTGAAATAGCAGCTTCTCCCAATTCTTCAGCCTGCATTTTTGTTTTGGATGCCCATTCTTTCAATTTTGATATAAATAGGGAAACCATAAGGATGATCTTGTCGATCGTTTCTCTACATTTTCCACTGACATCTGTGCCCATTCTTTTGAGCTTCTCCAATAAGCTTTCAGCTCTGTCAACTGATCCTTGAACTGAGTACTGTTCCCCAGCATTGAGCCATGTAACATCAGCAGAGGCTTCCTTGCGAAGATCTTCGTCAACTACCACTTTGATTCCGTGCCTCTCCCAACGATCTCTAGCCTCCTCTAAGGCTCTTGCTTGTTCTCTTACTCGTTTGGCTTCATCCTCTGCCCAAGTCCTGAATCCAAGCAATCAACATATATTGAAAATCTCTTAATGTAGTTGTAAGAAAGAACTATGATTTTGACTTGTACAGGTGACAAATTTGCGGTTTTTAGAACTGTTTCATTTAAGTGGGATGAGAAATAGCTGTCAAGAGTACTAGCCTCATTGGAGGACATACTCACATACTATATATGCAGTACCAACCACATCAGTGCACCAATTCAATTGGAAGCAGTTAATATAGAATATAGCTATGCACACAACAGCAGATAAACACATATATAGCAATTGTTTATCTAATTAAAACAGTATGGGTGTCAAAAATTTGTGTAGTAGCTAGTTATTTTATTTTTCATACTTCCTTTATTCATTTGTTTTTAGACAAGCAGTAATGGGTTAAGCATATTGCAGTAACAACCAAAGCAGCAGAAATGTGAGGCTGTAAGCTATTAGCTAGTTAGCTTCATTTTGTTATTTTAAAAAATGATATATGAAACCTATCAGATTTCAGCCTGACTTCATTATTTCTCTTTTTTGGGGTTTTAAACCCCTTAAGTATTACTATTACCTTGTCCACACATTGATGGGGAGATATGGAATAATTGTTTAATTCAATCTCATACCAAGGCAAAAACTGAAGGAAAATAAATTGCTAGTGCTTTCCGCATTATCTCTTATTTTACCATTTCTATGAAGTCAAAAATGAAAGCCGAGCTAACATATTTTATTTGCTTTCAAAAGTCTCAAAATTTTACCTTGCCATGGACAAGGCTTTTCGTTCGACCTCTAGCTCATATTGTAAACGGGCAATCTCGTTGTTTTCAACTTCTGCTTGCTCCCGAAGCTTTCTGATCCTCTCTTTTTCATGTGCTATTTCTACCTTATTATTCAAAAGGCTTTCCAATTGATCCTGAACCTCATTCCTTAACCTTGAAAAAACCTCCATTTCAGATTCAATGGCAGCACGTTCTTTCTCCAAGGCAACATTATCTTCTTCCCTCTGAGCTCTTAACCTTCCCAACTCGAGGTTTGCCTCTTCAGCCATTCTTTCAATTGCATTGATCTTTTCCCTCTCTAAGAAAAGCTCCCGTTCAAAACTGGCATTTATATCCTTCTCAACTTGAGCTACTAAAGCACTATGTGCAGCAACAGCATTTTCAGCAATAGATTCAGCTTCAATGCGTGCAAGCTCTTCACTGACTAGGTCAGAAGCATCGCCAGTAGCAAGGGCTATAGCAGCTTGGGCTTTTGTTACTGGTTTATCCGGCTGGAACAATCGTGTATAACCTTGAATACACACCCCCAAGAAAGGGAAAAAAGAACAAGCGAAGACCGAAAGCAGATTAGAAATAACTAGGAGAAAAGGAATGATAAAGAAAGTTTCACTATCAAGCATATCACTAAATCATTAAAAAATATTTACAAAGAGAACACAACTTACCAAATGCAAGAGTGATTATCCCCTGCTCCCCAGTAGATAGGTCAGCTACTAGTGCAGGGCATGCATTAGGATGTATCTTATCAGTGTCGATAAAACCAGAAAGTTGGTATAGCATCTGCCCATCAGTCATTGGAGTTAATTAAATAGATTCATCAGCTCAATGCAGTTGGAATTAAGACGATAGCTAAAGCATAACAGATAAAGCAACAGGATGAGCAACCTTTCTGTCAGCTTCTGGAAGCTGTCTTTTGTCAAGAGCCATTTTCCAGCTGACAAGATCCTGACGTGATAAAGGGCTGCAGAAATTAAATATGGGAGAGAAAGGAGATCACAATTGTAGCCTATGACATACAAAGTTAAAAGCACGTCTCAAACAACAATGCACTAACTACGAAAAAAGGTGAATATTGTAAGTCTTTTTTCATTTTTTCCAAACAGAAAAAAAGAGAATTGAAAACAATTTTGAATAGCGACTTCACTACTGCTGGGTGGGGGGGATAGCAACTGGAAACCAGATATCCGGATTAAATAGGAACATACCTTTCAGGAGAGAAGTAAAAAGGGGTATTGTCTTCATCAGCAGATAACTGTATATCACTTCTTGAGAGCCTGCTTTCAATTAGTCCAGCTTCTGCCAAGCCTGAATAACAATATCCTTTTTAGATAATATATGCATACACCAAAAGGCTGTACTGGTAAAAAAGAGGTTATCATGTCCAGTTCTGACCTTGAATGGAAGAAAAATCTGGGTCCTCGGAGTTGACATCATCGAATGCAAGCTCAGTAACATTGTCTATATACATAGCAGGATACACTTTTGAAATTGTGTTCCTGAAACGTAACCAGAATGGCAAATGTAACACCAATATTACATGTGAAACAAATAGTTTTACATTTTGTCATTAACATCACGCAGATAGAAGAACTAAACTAGTACCTTGAAAGAGCACTGCTAGCGGATACCAACCAGCGAGCATATTCACGACGTGTGCATAAATCACCAGGTTGAACATCAGGCTCAATGACCTGAGGGGGTAACAATTTTTAGGTGAACAACAACAACCAAGCGAACAATGATATATTTTCTAAATTATCAAACTAACATAAATTAACAAATGCCCAACCTAAATCACAGATGTGTTTACGAAGAATGAGTTTTCAGGCACATATTTCTGTAGTCAGTAAATTACATACATTTTCCTTTACATAAAAAATGCGGAACTAGTATTCCTTAAACGATAGGAAGAATAAATCTAAAAACTATTAATTTTATTTTAGCAGCTTTCAAGTTTTTCCAACAGCAAGATGGACTATTCCTTCCATCAAATATTCATCAAGAAGATAGAGTATGGCTTTGGAACACAACACAGTACACAGTGAACCAATACATCTCAAGTTTAAGTCAGTACAGTAATAGTAATTAGTAAATATGGGGATTTTCTATTTGAGTATCTTTTGTACTGAAATTGAAAACTTCGATTAGAACTACTTTGTAATTCTTTCGAACATATGTTGTGTGTGGTTAAAGTATTCAGAATAGACTTTAAAAAGTGTTAAAAAACTAGAATTGAACAATAAATGCACACAGCATTATAGTCATGTTGAATGAAACATATGGATGAGAATATTACCTTTAAAACTTGCAATGCAGCCAGTGCTTGCCCCTGAACCTGATCAACAGCTGCAGGAACCAAAATCTTTCCAGGAAGCACCTGCACAGCTGCAGAAACTACTGATGGAGCAGGAATGCCAGGAGCAGAGAAATGGGATCCAGAATTTGGGGATTCAGATATATCTTCATTAACCTCGTTATTATCATTTACTGATTTTCTTAAAAGGTCATTTTCAGGACTACTCTGCTCTTCGAAGGATGACTTACTTCCCTCATATGAGACCTGCGGAATTTCGCTCAGGTCAAGGTTTTCTTTCTTTGAAGCTGATAAGATATTCTCTTGATCATCTTCAGTTAAAAACTTAGCATCTGAATTTGTGTTTTTTGACTCATGATTGACCACAGTACTATCAGTTTCAGTTTCATTATCCACACCCAAACTAGAAGAGGTTTGAGAAATACCAGAATTTCCACTCTCATTTGAACCAGTTATTTCATCCTGCTGCTCCTTACTAAGGATGTGTTCTGGTTCAACATTAAGTAGGTTTTCTTTAGGATAGGGAGTAGATTCAGCTGTATCTACATCCGGGTTGCCATCAAAATCTCTAAATCCATTATCAGTTAAAGAATCAACAGTATTTTCAAGTTCAATTGGCGTTGGGTTTTCACTAGGAACAAGCAACTGGTCATCATGAGCTGACTCATTCTCTAAGTCTTCTTGAACAGATAAATTCTTAGTGGTATCATCAATACCATTGGAGGTGTTTTTACTATCATCTATCAACTGGGATCCTATATCAGAATCAACAGTTATATTGTCATCGTGAATATTATCAGACTCGGGAGATGAAAAATCCCTGGATTTATCTATCTGACCTTCAATTGCACCATTTTCTTGTTCTGCCTTATTGTCGGCATTTGCTTGTCCTGTAATTTCATCATCGCGGTCATCAGAGGACAAATGCACCTCCTGCTCCGTCGTCAAAGGCTTCATTTGTTGCTCCGGTCCTGTATCCAGTAACACGCATTGCAATCCAACATAGAAAGAAACTTTGAAGTTAAACATACCGAAGGCAAATTATTTCAAACAAAAGCAGGAAATCCCCGTCATACAACATAACTTAAAAGATAATTACATGAGAGAAGCAAGCGAGAATTACTTACGGGAACCAGCTCGTTTTCCCAGAGATATGGAAACAAAGGCAAGCCCTGTAACAAGAAGGACTCCAGCCACTCCTACTCCTAAAACTCCTGAAAGCAAGCTACTTCAAAAGTGTTATTAAGTAGTGTGGAATTGCTATCACTAACATTTAACAAAAGACAAAAAATCTCTTAGCAACTCTCATCATGTGTCTCAAATACCAAACCATGTCCCTTGATGCTAACATGCAATCTCATAACCAAGCCAAAATCATGTTTAGCTATAAATGTAAGCTAACCAAGTTTCTTACTTTCCTCAACACTTTAATAATAATAATAATAAGACAAATGCTAATGTGTAGCCTCAAAGCATTAGTTAAAGAATAAAAAAAATTATTAGAAAATACAACATTCCAAGTTAGAGTTTAATACCTATGCACTAAAGCGTACAAAAGTATAGTTTAACATATGTTCCCTTTTTTTGTTTCCCGACGGGGTGGCAAGCACCACCCATAAACTCACACAAGTAAAGTGGGGATCTCGGGTTCGAAACCGAGTAACAACGAAAAATGTCCAGCCTAACAATGTCGGCTTTGTAGCCTTATGGACAATTTTACGCGTGTTCAATCATATTTCACCACCACGCCACATTTTAATATCACTTCCTAAAAGAAGTACCTCAAATACCTACATCGCGAGATACGATTGGATATATGGACGTACGTATCCGTGTATAGTTATTAAATTCTTCAAGTTATTAATGTATTAAATGTACTTTAGGATACATACTTTTCATTTCTTAATTCCTTATCTAACATAGGCAGTTGTAGCATAACCTTAATAATAATCTATACCTATTAATAATGAAAGTCGCCTCTCATAATCGCCAATTCGTGCATCACTCTTTTTGTACTATTTTGCCCTTTAATCAACTGAATTTTTCTAAAATTAAAAACAACATCACACGCCACGTCGTGTATCACTCTTTTTATACTATTTTGCCTTTTAATCATCTGAATTTTTCTAAATTAAAAACAACATCACACAGACACAAAATAATAATGATGATGACAATAATCCAATCAAAGAACTTGAGTCAACAAGAGATTTAATTTATATAGTATAAATTTATACCATCAACCAATTACAATTTGTTATCTCATTCAAAAGAAGTGAGTTAACTTACAAGTAGTAAGAGCCTTATAAGTTATAATATGTCACCCATATCATGAATTGTAATTGGTTGCAAATGTAAAAAAGTTAGATTCTTGAACCTATTTCATACTTATTTTCTTGGCAAAATTCAAACAAAAAGACAATTTTTGTCACAAAAAAGTTGAAAATTAACTAAAAAAGAACTAGAACTAGAATTCACAGCAATTTTCACCAAGAACTAGAATTTCTTTAACCATATTACAGTACTCACCTCCATATGATTCCTTCTTTTTGTTCTTATCGGACTCTTCATCACCAGATGAATTGGACCAACCCGAGAACCCGTCGACTTTAGAATCCGACCCGACCCATTGAGACCCTTTGGGATTCTGTTCGGCGCGGAGAGGTGGAAGACGAGGGTTGTGGTGGTTGCGCAACCGCAGGTGTAAAGCGAGTGGGGATTTGGCGCCATTGAAAGCTAATCGAAGTTGAAGAGAAGTAGGTGAACATGTTGGCGTGATTGAAGCCATGAAAAAGGGGGCTGCTAGTTTTGCAGCGATGGGAAGAGAGAGAGTGAGAGAGAGAAAGTAGAAAAAGTGAAAAGGAGTGGATAAATGGAGGTTATAACAACATGGGTAGGTGAGAGAGAGAGAGAGAGAGAGAGAGAGAGAGAGAGAGAGTATTGTGAAGTGAAAACTGAATTTTGGTTTGTTAACACTTGTGGCTCCTATAACCTCATGTTCTCATTCTCTCTTTTTTTATTGAAAATATTCTTGAATTTTTAATTTTTTTATATAAACCGAGTATTTTCTGCGCGTAATTGAACAGACTAATCCTTCGAGTTAAGTAGAATCACAACGAGTGACAAAGCTATCCATCGAGAGATTTAACATTGTTGCATGTCTAAGACTATATTCAAACGCAAGATCTTCGTTAAACTGGAATAGACCTCAACCATATCATTTAAGTGCTCTTGAGTTAATATTCTTGATTCTTGAATTAATGCGGTTCTTTTTTCTAGAGAAAAATGGAGTGATAAGTATCATACACAAATTCACACATAAAAAGTAAATATTCGATCTAACAATAGTGTGTCTTAAACCTTTAGATAATATCGAGGTGCCTCCAATCCAGCGAGGGGATTAGTCACTGTGTTTGGCGGTGAATACCCTGGTCTCGACCAAAAACCTTTAGATAATATGGACTCTTTGATATTACCTCCGGACTCAGTTATAAGAAGTAAACGACTTTTTTGATTCATTGAAAAAGTGTTGTATCTAGACAATATATAGTCTAGATACATCACTTTTTCAATGAATCTAAAAAGTTGTTTGTTTCTTATAATCGAGTCTGGAGTAGTAGGAGTTAAAGTCGATCATATATATAAAAAAAGAATATTTGAATTTGGATGTCCATTGACAATCCCTCTTTGAAGTATAAGGTTAGGAGCCTCTATATTTTGAAGTAGAGATGGTGACTTTCATTAGTGTTGTTTCACAAAAAAAAAGGAACAATAAATATAAATAGCTTTGTGTCAAAAAAGTATATAAATAGCTTAAAATTCATTGAGGTTGTGAACTTATGTTTTAGAGGATCACATCGGGCATTAATTATTAGGGTTTTGGAAAAATAAATGACTCAATTTTAAGAAGTTTGTCATCTTATATAGTATAAGAATGCATTGAGAGACGTCGAGGATAACATTGATTTGCTGCTTGGTGTCTAGGTAGATAATATGCTTTTGAACTGGGAAGTACTTGAGGCTTCCTTCCATGATAGGTAGGAGTGATAAACCTCTTTTCAAGTTTATCAAGGTTGGAGTGTGGCAGAAAACTAATTCTTGGAATGTTGAATCGCTTTAAAGGATGGGAAGGAGGTGATGATCAAAGTGGTGCATCAATCTATCCACATTTACTTTATGAGTGTGTTTCTCAATTTAGGCTCTTTGGTAGACGAGATTCAAAGGCTTATGAGTTCCTTTTGTGGGGGGTAATGATGGCGAGAGAAGTAATGAAACTTGGTGGTTGTCTCGAGATAAGTTAGCCAGAATAAGAGTGTTTTCTTAATTGAATTCAGAGGTGAATGACTATTCATTCATATGTAATTTCATTTTTAGTTGTACTCATAATTATTTTCACTTTTAATTCCGTGTAAACCTTATGCATATTTATTCCAACTTTGTACAAGATATTGTATTTACTATTCATTAAGCCATTATGCATGGTTTTCCATACTCATCGTTGAAGAAAAAAATCATCTTGCAAGTCTTATGTTTCGAAAATATTTTGAAAAAAAATTATTCACTTCTTCCTTTGAAAAATGATAATATGTTTCGGGTCTAAAGCAAACCAACATTTTAATTATTTTTCGTATTAAATTGGGTATAATAGGTGGCACTATCAAATGGGGTATTAATTATATTGAGTATCGAACTCATAGGCCACTAAAAGAAGTTGCACACATTTTTCCTATATAGCAGCATATACAAACAAAACTAGAAGATTAAAATTGGAGGTATTCAAAGTTACAAAGTTGATTAAACCGATGTAAAATAAAGAGTTTTGAGTATCAAACTTATCTTAAAGTTCACATCCACAAAACCTATGACCATAGCTCTCTAGTTTCTTGCATGTTTGCAACATAAACTCAATGTCATAATAACAACAATACCTTATTCTTAGCAAGATTAATGAAAAGATGAGGATAAATTAACATGCAAACTCACAACTACCCCTAAGTAGGGATCTTATCTATGCATGAGTAGTGTCTGATTAAGGGAGAGCACTCACAAGGATTTTTCATCGCAAAATTTAGACAAATCTTCTTTTTCAGGGAATGGAAACAACAAGTGATTTAACTTAAGCATCCTTAAGATGGAAAGAGACAAAACAAAAGAGTTTACATGGACGTATAATACATTGTTGTAAAGCTGGAATGTGCAATTTGTTCAAATGATAAAACAAAAATAAAACTTTTAAGCAGACAAGATTTTAGAAGAACATACTTCATAACAAAACAAAAACACACGCGCATGCGTTTATGGAACATATGGGTGTTTTTGTGATGAAAACAGAAGGTCGGAAACGATGCAGGAGATAGTTTCAAATTAAACTCTAGGAATTCATAAAGCTTTAACATATTTGTAAAATTTGTGACTTCACAACAAGTTCTTCTACGTTAATTAAACTAATACTAGTATTTGGTTTAATGTTTTAAAAATACATATTAATTTAATCTTAACAAAATATGGTCAAGTTAGTCTCTAACAATGATTAAGACTGTAATATAGAGTGCTTCCTTAATCAGATACTCGTGCCAAAACAAAGAATCCAGGTCTTAGTTCATTTACATTTTGATAAAAGACATGTAATTTAGAGTAGCGATAATGAGATTTCACTTCCAACTAGCAAAAGGTAGATGTGTTTGATTAACTTTACTATTCACAACTTGATTATTTTCTTATAATAACTTGATTGTTTTGTTTGAGAGTTGCAAGTTTTGGTTCATGTAGTTAAATCCCTTAATGGTCATGTGGAGCACAAATTATGTGTAAAGCATCTGCACAACGACTAAAAGAAAAAACCTTAGAATTGAGTTGAAACAAAAGTTTACAACAATTCTAAATTGGCAAATGTCGGTGAAAAAATGAATGAGACTCCTTTGAAAGATATGGTGGAACTTCCTCCTAGTATATGGTAGTACTTTGTAGTGATTGTAACGACAATAGTTCTTTTTTTTTCTTCTGAAAAATGACAATAATTCTTTATAATATGAAACATTTCTTTTGGGTATTAAAAACTCTAAATTCGTAACAGACATGTATGACAAATGTTATGGTCACTACATGTTAATTAAAGGACACTATTAAGGTGAAATTGCAAATTTATCTCAAATCAATGCTAAATTACAAATTAAGTAATTTACCATTTCTGCATTCTACTCAAAGTTATGGCATATATCAGAAGCTATGTAAATTAATTAATTTACCATTTTTGCATTGTATCCGAGGCTGTGTCATGTATCCAAACCATTGTACTTGAAGCTATATTGTTTCAAAATGCACACAAAAATGTTCCTAATTGGACAGCAAGAACACCACTTTCATTGAACTCGTTCCATTGTTTAATACAAACCACTCCTAATCTGGACAATATTACATGGATTAAAACCGTAAATCCTCTATACAAAACACTATACACAAATATAAATATTTTAACTTAACACCTATTTGCCCAATTGTGTTGTCATTAATGCAAATACACCTTCATTTACAAGGGCTCGAGAAAAAAAACATTAAACCCCCAAAAAAAATTAGCTTCTTATAGTTGTTCGTCAAACTGCCAAAAGAAATTGCACACTTACCTTGCATATAATTGCATATAGAAACAAATCTAGAAGATTAAACATTTTGGGGATTTAGACTAACAAAATCGATTAAACCCATATAAAATAAAGGGTTTTTCGTGTATTAAACTAATCTTAGAGTTTACATCAACAAAACTCATGCCTATAGTTCTCTACTTTCTTACTTGTTAGCAACATAGACTCAATGTCACAATAACAACAATGCTTTATTCTTTGCAAGATTAATGAAAAGATGAGGTTACGTTCCACAACCACTCCTAACAGGGTTGAGTTCTAGACATGAGTATTTGATTAAAGAAACACTCGCATTGGTTTTTGATCAAAGACAAAGTAGAAGTAGGGTTTAAGTTAGATGAGGGTATTTTATTAAATTTCTATCATTATATCATTTATTGTTACATTTTTATTGTTAAAATGATTCAGGTGACATGAATTGAGTGTAAGTGAGATGACATTTTTAATAACTTATTATTAGCCTATATCACCTAGAGATATCGATATTGGCCCAGCCTAACGGGCCAGAAAAATAGCCTAATGTTCTGGGTTAGACCCATCTCACTAAATAGAGATTTAGAAATAAATTAGGTTGTTTTTCCCAATTGGCCTATGGACCAAACTGAACCTGCTTTTTTCAACACTTTGTGTGGTTTCCCTTGTAAAAGTTGGACTGCGCCAGGTTGGCCTGCTGACCCAATGTTTTGAGCTGCACTTGACTATAAAAGACAAAACCTGATAGACAACTCGGCTGACCCAACCTAGTCCATTTTTGTGTTTTCGCCTAGTGGACCAGATCGGGTTTGACGACCTGTTTGACAACTCTGATATTGCTCAGTCATATGATACATAAGCTTAGTACAAATCATGTTACTAAATTTGGATGACAATTTCAGCATATTCGCAAAATGTCAAAATTTTAGATAATTAGGTTATTGCCAATAAGATCCAATACCCACCCCCACCCCCAAATTTTCCGAACTACCCATTTTCCCCCTTAATTAATTCCAACAAATATTTCCAACACAGAAGTTTTACTCACATTTTCTAAAACAACAAAAATGGGTATAGTTTTCTGGATTTTTTCTCTCTTTCTGATTTGTGTCTTTCTGAATTTTCGGAATACAAAACACGTTTCGGATATTGGCCTAAACTTATTTTGGGAATTACATTTCTAAAATTGTATTCAGATTTTCACAAAATAGTTATGTTTGGAATATAAAAAATTCTGGAAAAAAAGTATTTTGTAAAACTAAGAACACAATTTAAAAAACGTAATTTCAGATATTAGTATAACAAAAATCTAGATTTAAAAAAATATTGGTTACTTTTTGAGCTAATATTTTTATTGATGTTTTTTAATTTGGTTGTAGTGGCGCATACTAGAGGTAGAGATGACGAAATCATGTGCCCAACTAGAGATTATTGGGTTGAGACTTGAGAGTTCGTAGTCAAAAGAGGGGAGACTCCTTTGAGAGAAAAGGGTCACGCGAGGAGGGACGGGGTGGTCATCATAGAGTGGCAAAGGACCGTATGGATTATGAGGCTCCAGAGAAGCATTATCAGGCTCCTGATATGCATTAGGAGGCTCCAGAGCATGACATGGAGTATGAGTTTGAGGAGTAAGATGATCGGGAAAATGCCCATCCTGTACACCTCGCGACCGATCACTGCTGACCTTGTTTGATGTTCATATAGCATCAAAGATTTGCATAGGACAAGTAATGATTTTAATAATTCTTTTTTTTTTTCATTGTCACTTAATAGCATATTATGTTTTTATTAATATTTACAGGATCATCCAACCTTAAAGGTACCACATGACCCTTAAATTAAAGAATACTGCTTTATGGCCCGTCCTTCGTGAATAGCTAATTGGGTAGCGAAGTATTGTGTACAAAGCCTACGACATTCATTTCTAACCTCTGTCGATTACAACCTAATTTCGGTGTTTATAGAGAAGTGGCATCCAGAGACTTGTTCATTTCATCTACCATTTGGTGAAATGACAATCCCATTACACGACGTGTCCAACCTATTCCATCTTCCCATCACATGCCATTTTTATAGCCCACCTATGACTGTTGATGTTGACGTTGCCATTGAAGTTGCGGTGCAGTTGTTGGGGAGATGATCATGGTGAAGCTAGCTATTGCAAAGACGAGGGACTCTAGGGAGTACACTATAGGTTTTCTTGGCTAGATGAGGTTTACAAGGGACGTCTTGCATTGGAAGACTGTGATTATGTTGTGAGGGCTTACCTACTTTTTTGGTGGGTTACACTTACACTATATTCGCAGATAAGAGCTTCTACTATGTGGATGCATGGTAGCTCTTTTAATTTCAGGACTTTGATGACTGTGGCAAATGAGCATGGGTTGTTGCTGCTGTGGCATTTTTATATGAGCAGCTTAGTGGCTGATCTTTTCATAAAACCAGACATGTGGGGGCATAAGACGTTGTTGCAGGTAAAATACATTATTTATTAATTTACCAATTTAATCATTTGAAATGATATTGTTTTGACGAGTTTGATTTTTTGTTTTTGTTTTAGAGCTGGATATATGAGTACTTCCCCACCATATGTGAGCAGGTCGACAGAGGGAGAGGACTTCTACCATGTGCCTCGAGGAGGAAAGAAAGGAAGATAGGGCTTAAAGTTCCATATTACGGAGCAAGTTAGATGTCATAGTCTACACTAAAGTCATATATGTAGACTGTTTGAGGACCACAGGGAGGAGCAACCATTTGAGGATATTTCTTTACACTACGAATTTCTTCACTGGTGCAACCTCACTGCACCTTACATGCCGGTTAGGTGCCTCCGGAAGTTGAGACATGTACAAGGTATCCCACGTGACCCGCTTTGTTGGTCGTCCACTGGAAAAGTATGTCGACTTGGAGTGGGTTAACTACACCCACAATGTTGGAGATATTATCAGCATGACTACTCAAGTGAGGTACCCGGGTGAGTGCAATGATAGTTATTTTCATTGGTACTAGCCAATCTCATGTTGTCGTCTCATTGAACCCAAGGTAGATGCCATCAGCAACACACGAGTCTGATACTGGTGCATTTGCAATTACTGTTGCAGGGCGCCTCTGGAGCCTCATGGATAGAGATGGCAAAATGGGCTATCTGGCTCGCATCGAGATGGGCCACATCGCCCTCGGTCTTTTATGTGTTGGGCTAAAAAGCCCAAATTAATATTTGGGCTCAACATTTACGACCCAAGCACGGCCCCTGTGCGGACTACGGGCTTTTCGGGCTAGCCCGCTTAATGCGCGATACTAGTTTAAAAAAATGATTTTTTTACAAAACTTAAATTAAAAACTGCTCATTGTTTATATTTTAAGAGTTGAGTATTTTTTAAAATAAATGATCAAAACATTAATACTTAACCATGTAGTGGCTGCAATTCATGTTTGCTGCAATTCTCAAATTTAACATAACAAAAACATGCAGTATAGCATCGTGTGCAGTGTAGTATGCTCAAGAGGGAAATGTAAATTGTAACTAGAATTTACAACAGGATAGAATCACGAATGTTACAGTGGGCAATTATTTCCCATTTCCACTACTCAATTTCAACCCTGCATGCATTTTTGAATTCTTAAACCATTTAAATCCATCAGTGTCTTTCTTCTTCTATCTTTTTTTTCTATTTAAGGTAGATGAAATGAAAGCTCTAGGTACCAACTGATTCACATTATAAATTTATAACTAAATCAATTATTTGGCTTATTTGTTGAGTTGCAGGGTTGATTATTGGTTCAAGTTTTATAGTATTAATTCAACTTTATTAGAAACCGACGCCCTTGCGAAGCTTATATATCTATGTATCTGATTTATAAAAGAACATTGATAATCAACATTTATTTAACGGAGTTTTCTTGTGCATGTATGTAACTTGTGTTTGAGACTTTGGTTTGGGTTATTAATTTTGGGCTTTTGGCATTAACATGTACTATAAGTTTAATCCTATAATTTTTAACTTACTGGCTTGCAGGCTACTCATAGCCCGGTTGGGCTAGCCCGATACGGGTTCGGGCTTTTCAAGGTCGAGCTAAAACACCATATATAAAAACCGGCTAAGTTTCTTGGCCCAAGCCCTATGTTTTTTTGGGCTAGCCCGACCTATTTTGCCAGCTCTACTTATGGACTTGGCATCTCAGTGTGGTTGATGTACTTTTTTATTTTTGTTTAAACTCTGTTTATTTTGATGATATTATATTTTGAACTTTATTTATTTTGATGGTATTTTTTATCTACGTGGTTGAATTGGTATAAACACTTCCACATATTCTAAGTTGGATTTTTATTGATACATAGGAACGACAACAAAAACAAACATAAAAATAAATAAATGAGGAAATAGAAAATGATCCAGCGAAGACATATTTGCCTATTGTGAGGGTCCTTGTGACAAAAGGAAAATTATCGCATTAGCACCCCAGATGGGATTGACATTCAGCTCCAAAGATATCTGAATATTCATCTCTGCCTAGTGAATATGACTATCATCTTCACTCTGGGTTTGCGATAAAGAATAGTACCTACCTCTCTATGGAATGCGCACCCTCTTGAACATTTCCCTTTACTTTATCCGTCATTTTTGAGCCTACGGAAAATAGAATTAGGAAATAGAAACCAAAGACCATTTTTCTTTGTGGGGATTTGTCCATGATGATGAAGGGTGGACAATGTGGCGTCCATTGAGAACTAGGTTGAAAATGTGTTCATTTTAGAGGGTGTGAACAAGCAAATATTTACTAAAGGAGAGGGATAAATGGGTGTGAAAGAAATGAGGGCAATTGTAGATATTTATAGTGAGTGTCCTTGAAAGGGTGTCATTGACCAATAGCGTACATGAGAAATCTAGATCGTTGAAATTATATCTATTGAGGCATACTTGTCACAAAAGGTCATCCACTCCTTTTTCTAATACAAAGGAAAGAGAATTTAATGTGTAAATCAAAGTACTTTGACTGAATGTATGTTGTTGATCAAAACTATTGATAAGATTGTGGTTGTCGAAATTGTATCCGTGGATCAAAAGTGTCGGTAGGATGTAGGCCGTTGAAGTTTTACGAGGCGGTGCACGGTTATATAAACATATTATATTATAAGACTATAAAATAAAACGTCTAATATTTACATCAATCATAATCTAATAAAATAGTTTCAATCGGATCGATGCGTGGAATATTGAGAGGATCTCAAGTGAGGCAGTGTTGGAGACGTCCTGTATATGGATGCATCCATGAAGTAGCTGATAACTCTTATTTTTAATATTTATTTATATTAATGTAAATTATCTAGTAATTATTTGTCTAAATAAGTAGATATGTGTTAGGAAATGTCAATGAGGGTTAGGAACTGATGTGTGATAAATTGTCACTTGTGGTGTCCTATTGTTATTTTTAATGTCTTTATTTCAATGCTACACCAAGTGATGCTACATCATCAATGTACCTACGTCGGCAAGAGAGAAAATCATAAAGTACAACTTTTGGCGCCCCTACTGTGTGTCAACTCAACGCAACTCTATTGGGAAACCTAGCTGACCTATCCACCAACCAAAACACTTTTTTTAAGGAAACTTGTCCACTTACGTATGAAGGCTACTTTTGGTTGATGACTTGTCAAGTCTCAACTTTTTGGAAACACAAGTGGGATGAATATTATATAGTATCTTCTTCTCAAAGAAAGGATCATCTTCAATCTTCCACAACACACATCACTTACACTCCATACTTGCTGGTTCGAATAGAGGGAGTTTTTGACACATTCTTCTCTCCATTTTTATCGCAAAAGCAAGCTCCATTTTCAAAGTAGAATTTTCTGCACTTCAATGATGTGAAGCGATGCTACAACATCACTGGACTGGCTCATGCGAAGGACTTTGAGTAGTGTATCTTTTATGCTATTTATTTTATTTTGTATTTTCAGTAATATGAATATGGTTCCCACCCTAGTTTATATTATCTTGTTGATGCTCACTATGAGCTAAACACTTTGTGGTTGAGATGCTTATAACTTTGTAATGAGTTTTTAATGGTTCAAATGTAATGTTTTGATGTTTGCATTTTAATCCTTGTATGAAACTTCTTTCAAACTTATATTGGGACTGGCCAACTAGTGTAAGTACACGTATAAATGCAGACAGGATTTATAGTTCGAACTCAAGTATTAATATGAGTACGTGGTTGTTGAAGGACACTTTAGCAACCCATGTTTAAACCTAGAAATAGGAAAACATAGTTCATAGAATGAATACTGTGGGTACTTAATATACAAGGGTGAACATAGTTAAAAGCTTAAGACATAAACTCTTGTAATGAAACTCTAGCGTAGTGACCAAAAAGCACATTTCAAATGTTACAACATCCAATGCAATAGCATCAGACATTGCATCGTTCTATTTTAAAGGATTTACTCTGTGAAAGGCAATCCAACTATCTTTCTACTTTGAATACTCCAAACAACTTTTATTTGTTTACTTACAATTCTGTTATCTACAATACTTGTTGACAACTTGATATTGTTACTTGGTTTCCCTCACTGTTTTACTAATACATTAAACTCTAAAATTAATATTAATCCCTGTGGGTATGATCCTTACTTTTTCACTATATTATTTGTTGCAATTGTGTATACTTGCACATCACCTTGTCGCACAACAATGGCCTCATCTGATGAATAATGTGCCCACTACAATCCAATGGGAGGAAATAGACACTCCAATCTCAACTTAACGTGTATTAGAAATACTACTACTAATAATAATAATAAATGGAAGAAAATATTATAACAACATCTTCATTATAAATAAGTGGGGAAAGACGGGCACGGGCACTCCATGTCCGTCTTTCATGTGAGTGTGTTAGTGGGTGGTTAATGTGTTGGTGTGTTAGTGGGTGGTTATCGTTTATTAGAAATTTGTACTTATTATAAGGGCATTTTGGTCAGAAAAATCTGACACCAAAATGACAGTTTTTTTTAGAATCCCCTTTATTAATAGTTATAGGTAATATTCAAAATAGAAATTAATTTAAGGCTTAAATATTAGTACTACTCCTACTAATAATAATAATAATAATAAATGGAAGAAAATATTATAACAACATCTTCATTATAAATATAATATTCAAAATAGAAAATAGTTTAAGGCTTAAATATTATTTCGGTCCCTGCAAAAATAGTGAATGTCTATTTTAGTCCCTGCAAGATAATATTTTTTAAAATAGTCCTTGGAAAATTTAAAATGATTCGTTTTGGTCCCTGCAAAGGGTTTTTTTAAATAGTCCGTGCAAATTTCAAAATTATTCATTTTGGTCTGTGCAGTCATCTCATCTATAAAATATGCCACATCAACTTTAAAATGACCTCAAAGACCAAAATGAATAATATAAAATTTTGCAAGGTCTATTTAAAAGAAAAGATTTTTGCAGGGACCAAAATGAATAAATTTAAATTTTTAAAGGGTTGTTATTTTTAAAAAATTGCAGGGACCAAAATGATATTTAAGTCGTAATTTAATTACATGCACCCATTGATTATGATTCACAAACCCAATATTGATCAAACGTGCACTCCTCCTGTGGATATGAACCTCTCAATGGAATTGGAAAGAAAGTACGTGAACCTCCTTTAGCAGCTAACGTAACTAGGATGACGTTATATCTGGTCGTTATCACGTACCGCATATCAGGCATCGTCGGCTACTTGTCCTCTGGCTAGAAGCCCAAACAAGTAATATGTAAAGACTCCCTAATACCTTGAAGATGTACAACAAATAACTGATCATATAGCTCAGGATGTGAGGTTATTTCTTGACTCAAGTATTGCTGGATTAACTCCAACTATCCTCATGCATACCAAGTCAAGCAAAAACGACACGGCGACCATAATTTTTCATCCATGACTACATTAATAACGTCATCAATGTAGGGATGGATATGTGGAGGAAACCACCCAATAAAACTCATACGTAAAGAATGAGAGTCATGATGTGAGGGTTGTTGTGATGACCGCTGCGAAAGTTGTTATGATGACCGTTGTGAGGGTTGCTTGATGACTGTTGTGTTGCTTGTCCGACAAGTATGCAAATACAACTAAGAATGTCAACTTGGTGAAAGTGACACTGACAATCTCGAGTAGAAGTAGTTTGTGCTGATTGGTTTTGTATGTCTTGTCCATAATCAAATCCGTAGGAAACATTCTCAGTAACTTGATAGAATCGGGATGTGTCCACATGATGTCACTAACAACATCCATCTTATCAACTTTTCTACTCCAATACAAATATTGTTTTGACTCTATCAGTCTCATGAGCTCCTGTAACCCGATTCTAAGACCTCTCAGCTTTGACCGGTACATGGTGCACTGCTTATAAAGTTGGTAGATAGTAGTCAAGTTGCCCTTAAATTTTTCCTTCAATGCAGCATAAGTGTTTATTGGAATAACATTGTATTTAGTGGGTTCATGCACCAGAGACCGCTCCTCCTTAGATGTCGTAAATACGAGAGAAGTCTTTACATATGAGGGAACCGTATGATCACCACTAGCCATATCTGTTTCATTCAAATAAAAATAAAAATAATTAGTATTATTAGGCATTAAAATCAAATAATAAATTACTGAAATTTGTTTTTTAAAAGTTTGAAATATACATTTATATTTCCAGAATACAAGTATATATTTCAGAAACTTCCGGAATATACATTTACTAAAAAGGTTTAAGAAAAATAATTTGGAATACAAGTATATATTTCAGAAATTTATCTATTGATAAATGCGGAATATATATTTATATTCCCAAAAAAAGGTTTTCAAAAAATCTAGTATATAAATATATATTTCAGAAAATTGTTTTTTACAGAATCCATAAATATATTTTTAATAAAAATTTTAAAATTTTTGTCAAAACAAAAAAATTTCGGGAGATGCTTCAGAAAAAAATCGGGAGATAATTTTTTAAAAAACATATTCAAAAATAAGCTTTCCACTATTTCTGGTATTTAACCTCAAAAAATTCTCTTGATGTAAAACTGGTGAATTGTGGTAAGGGTAAAATTGTATAAAATTAAAATGGAAGTACAGGGACTGGCTTAGGGGGTCTAAAAGGCAATAGCCAAATGATTAATGGGTCCGAATACAATCAAACCCGACCGACGCTCAACCCTAAATAGGATAACTAAATTTGAAGATTTGATAAAATAAAAAAAAGAGGATTAAATGTTTAAATTTAGCTAAATGAGTACCAAATTCATGAATTAAGAAAAAATTGGGGCCAAAACTATAAAACTATTATTAAGCCTTATTTTTCCATAACCCCATCACCCTCACTCCTCAGTCCTCTCCTCTCTCTCTACATTTTTCCAATCAGCCCCCGCCCCGCCAGTTTGAGAGCGTCGTGGTGAGGGAAATCATATGCAGAGATATCAAAATGGGAACATCAGTGCAGGTAACACCACTTTCTGGAGTTTACAACGAAAACCCTCTCTCTTACTTAGTCTCCATTGATGGCTTCAATTTCCTCATTGACTGTGGTTGGAATGACCACTTCGACCCTTCTCTTCTTCAACCCCTCTCCAGGTTTATTTCTCATCTTTCTCGCCTTTTCCCTCAAATGGGTACCTCTCATTACAATAAAAAAATACCCTTTTTCATGTTTTTGCTTTTCACTCTTAGGGAGCTAGAAAAGATTGAGTTTTTTCATGTGGGGTGTCTTTATTTTCAAACCCCTTTATGTGTTTCCCCCTTCATTAGTTCATAATATAATATGATGTGGTTTTATGCTTCAAAGTTTTGGTTAGTGACACACTGAGGCTGTGATTGGGAAGACAATGGTTAAGAAACAAAATTAAGAATTTAGTTTCTAGGCTGAAGCTCAAGCTCAAGTAATCCCTAAAAAGTTATGAGACGGGTTAGGCGAATTTCTTAAAATTTTAGAGACTAATTTAACAGATTTTATAAACTTTAGGGACTACTTATTATTTTATATACTTCGAGGATAAAGTAAGAGAGTGAGTGTAAGTTTATGAACTAAATTGAGAGTTCAATCTTTATATAAATGTCACTGTTGAAGAACTGAAGCGTTTAGGTGCAATTTTTCAGGGAGTGCACGTGCATTGTGATTATAGATGACTATGAAATTGATGTTTTAGCATGTATGTTTGTGTTTTTGTTACTTTTGATTTGTTATTGAGGTTGTGTGTTTGGTATTTAGGGTAGCATCAACTATAGATGCTGTTTTACTTTCACATCCGGATACACTTCACCTTGGTGCCCTTCCATATGCCATGAAGGAGCTTGGACTCTCTGCCCCGATATTTTCAACTGAACCTGTCTACAGATTAGGCCTTCTCACTATGTATGACCAGTTCCTCTCAAGAAAGGTGAAACTCAAGTCTGGTTTGTTTGGTTTTTTACTATCAAGAGGAAGATTTTCTTTTCTGCTTCTTGGTTTGTAAGCTGTTGGATCTCGTGTCATTATCTTTGAGCTTACATGTTTAGTAACTGGCTAGAATTTGGAAAATGTACTCATTCTTTTGCTATATAGTGAAACGATCTGGTTGAGATATCTCATGTTCTCATTCTTTTGCAGCAAGTATCGGAGTTTGATCTGTTCACGCTAGATGATATTGATTCTTCTTTCCAAAGTGTAACAAGGCTAACATACGCTCAGAATCATCATCTCTCAGGTAGGGCATTTGGATGCAATGTATTGAAGCAGTGGTCGTATGCATTTTGTTTCACTCCACTCTTTTACCTCTATAATCTCTTCCTCCCCCCTTTCCCTGTGTACAAATATAGGCTAGTTTCTTAATCACTAATTGTTAATCGCCATTCAAATTTCAAACTCTTATTCAGCATAATGAAATTCTCTACTTCTGCTTACATTTCCTCAAAGCCCATTAGGAAATCCAAAGTTCCCTCTAAACCATAGTTCTCCATTTGGGTAGCAACTCTTAATATAACAATGGTGAGCTTGGATATTTCATGGGGGAGCAAAGGAGGAATATGATTTTGTTTAGGGAAGCCAAGTTAAATAGGGTTAAAATAACTTTTTATACATGATAGAATATTGTCGAACTTCTATGAAATACAGCATAGCAACCTTCTGGACCAATTTTGCTTCGGTCTTTTCTGATTCTGATATGCATATGCTTCCATGTTGAGCAACTTGTAAAGATCCCCCTCGATGTGTTTGTTAACTTTAATGACATTTTTAACCCCACTAGGAAAGGGAGAGGGAATTGTGATTGCACCACAAACTGCCGGACATCTTTTGGGAGGTACTATATGGAAAATCACAAAGGACGGTGAAGACATCATATATGCTGTTGATTTCAATCATAGGAAAGAAAGGTAAACCTCTCTTTTAGTTGTCCGTGGTTAATCTGATTTGATATATCTTTGGAGAGCAGAAAGGAAGTTACTTATCAATCTAATTTTCATTAGGCATTTGAATGGAACTGTTCTAGGTTCTTTTGTGCGGCCAGCCGTTCTTATAACTGATGCTTATAACGCTTTGAACAATCAGCCTTACAGACGTCAAAAGGACAAAGAATTTGGAGGTAACTAACTTTTAAATCTTATAATTGCAGCACTATGACAGAACTAAGATAGACTTTTTCATTTTTTTGTTTTCTCAAATTGCTGCTAAGAGAAAATGAAATATTTTTATGCCGGGGACATTCAAATATATCTTGACCATGAAATGAGAAAACTGTCTAGACTTATGTGCTTTGTTTATTCTGATAATATATCTTGTTAATTATTCAGATATCTTAAAGAAGACTCTAAGGTCAGGTGGCAATGTATTACTTCCTGTTGACACTGCTGGACGTGTGTTGGAACTTATTCTGATGTTGGAATCGGTCAGTTCAGGAAATTTGCTTTTACTCTCTTTCTCCCTTTTTTCCTGAATGCACACACGAGTTGATATCAGATCTTGTTGTTTGCAGTATTGGGCTGATGAAAATCTGAACTACCCTATATACTTCCTCACATATGTTGCATCGAGTACAATCGATTATGTGAAGAGTTTCCTTGAATGGATGAGTGATTCCATAGCAAAGTCTTTTGAACAAACTCGTGAAAATATATTTCTTTTGAAGTAAGTGGTCTCTTCCTTAAACAACTCGTGAAAATATAGGTCAATTGTTTATTTATTCTAGGGGAATCTTCAGTACGTCCTTATTGCTTGGCATTTCAAATCTCAATTACTTTAAGTTTTCTTGTGATCTTTAAAACGGTTTTGTTTAATCATGAGTGAAAAATGAGTTTTAATTATCTGCATGTTGTCACATTATGAGGATCTTTCCTGTATATTTACCA
Organism: Astragalus glycyphyllos; assembly: GCA_963573325.1. Classification (NCBI taxonomy): domain Eukaryota; kingdom Viridiplantae; phylum Streptophyta; class Magnoliopsida; order Fabales; family Fabaceae; genus Astragalus; species Astragalus glycyphyllos. The sequence goes on along the minus strand of OY754313.1, from coordinate 14,485,474 downwards.
AACATATTGATATTGTTAATCTCCTCTTGTTTTAATTGCTATACCTATCTTGTGTTTTAAAACTAGACTGTAATTGCTTGTACCTGCAGGTATGTCACACTTTTGGTTAACAAGACGGAGCTTGACAACGCTCCAGAGGGTCCAAAGGTTGATCAATTTGGATGCTTAGTTTTCATCAGACTCACTTCCTTACTGGCTCTAACACATGTATCTTGTATAGGTTGTTCTATCATCCATGGCAAGTTTGGAAGCAGGTTTTTCGCATGATATATTTGTTGAGTGGGGCAATGATGTCAAAAATCTTGTGCTTTTTACTGAAAGAGGCCAGGTATACACTTTAGAAAAAATATCTCCTTATTTATATGTTTTAGTCTTATCAATTATTATAAGCTGTAACAGGGTTTCTCTACTGTATCTCTGCTAGTTGATCAATATATGCTTCTTAGAGTTTGAAGTCACAGACACAGTTGCGTTTATATTTCAAATTTCAATATCAAGATTGTATTAGTTTTTCCTGACACCCAGATGATTAAAATAGTGAGATAAAAAATTCTGTTTATCTTTGTGGTTGCCTGATTCTGATGCTCTTTAAAGTATTCTCTTTGGCATGTACTGATGAATTCAAGCCACACTTTGGCACTGCTCCGTTTACTTTTAGTCGTAGATAAAAAGTAAGGTTGCTTATATGGTGTTTCAAAATCAATTTAATGAAGATATTTAAAACATTGCCTAAAACAGCTGATAGGAACTTGGGTATTATGGGGTGCCTATGTCTCACATTGAGTTGTATGGGATGCTCAGGTGGAGTGGAGTACTTAAATTGGCTTGGTTCTTCCCCTTTAACAACTATCTTTTAACGGAGGGTTCTCTAAGTGATTGTGTGTTTATCAATTGGTCCCAGAGCTAGTTGCCCGTGTCTTAGAAAGGGATACCAACGGAGGGGCTGACTGGAAAACCGGGTTAGGCATCATAGAGTGAGAAGACGCCGAGATGTCGTCTCTTAAGGGCAGTGCTATGATAGGGATTTGGGTATTATGTGGTGCCTAAGTCCCACATTGAGTAGTATGAGATGCTTAATGGAGTACTTAAGTGGCTTGGTTCTTCCCCCTTAACAACTAGCTTTTAACTTATCTTTCTCTGTGATGAATTTTCTTTAAATACTTAAAATATTTGCTTACTATCTTATGTTTCAATGCATAGTTTGCCACACTAGCTCGAATGCTTCAGGCTGATCCACCTCCAAAAGCTGTCAAAGTCACCGTGTCCCAGCGGGTTCCTTTGGTTGGGGAAGAATTAATTGCGTACGAGGAAGAGCAAAATCGAATAAAGAAAGAAGAAGCTTTAAAAGCCAGTCTCATAAAAGAGGAGGAATTGAAAGCATCTATTGGGGCTGATAATAATACTAATGATCCAATGATCATTGATACTGGCAATAACCATGTATCACCAGAAGGTATGAGCTGTATAAATTATTTTGGAGCTAAGCTTCCAAAATATTTTCCTTCCACTTTAGATTCCTTTGATAACAATCATTACATTTTCAGCTTTACATATCTCATTTTGGGTCATGTATATTTGAAACTTTTCCGTAATTATAAACTGAATCTTTTTGTTTTCAACTGGTTAATAGGATCCGTGATCTTGATTAATCCAACGGTTATTAATAGTCCACCCATGAATCATTTCACATAGTTTTCCACCCTCGAAGTCGCCCATTTTATGAGCTTGCTAATGTGATTTCTTTTTTGTTTTTAGCTTGCTAATCTGATATTATAATTTAATTTGTATTTAACTTAATCATGTCATATTTACTGTAAATGACCATATCGGGAATATGAATTTGTATATTGTGCATAATTTTTTTTAATGTTTTATTAGTTTTTACAATGTTTATTGAAATTCGTTTGGTAATTTAATTTGCACTTCTAGTGGCTAATCCACGCGGTGGAGGATACCGGGATGTATTTATTGATGGATTCGTTCCCCCTTCAACGAGTGTTGCCCCAATGTTTCCCTGTTATGAGAATACATCAGAGTGGGATGATTTTGGTGAAGTAATAAATCCCGATGCTTATGTAATTAAGGAGGAGGACATGGACCAGACAACAAATGTAAGCTGCATTTTGCTTATTTATGTCTATAATAATATGTTTGGTTTTTGAGTTAGTACTTAGAACTTTTATTTGATGGAATATAATAAATTTACTTGTTTATGTATAATAATACTTGCTTATCCTTTTTCTACCAGGTAGGAGGTGATATAAATGGAAAACTAGATGAAAATGCTGCTAGTTTGATACTCGATACAAAACCGTCAAAAGTCATATCTGAAGAAAGAACTGTAAGCTGCGTTTCTCTTTCATAAATTTTGACTTTTCTCTTTCTTATGAATTGTAAATTTATACAATTGTGTCAAAATTTTGTAGTGTGCATTTTGAATTTAAGGCTGCAAAACACATTAAACAAGCAGTGTTATTATGGGGAAAGGAAGCTTCTTTTGATTAACAATATACAAATGCATTTCTTGTATTTGTAATTCTTTTAGGATTTACCAATACTTGTATGAATCTTAAATCTTCCAAATCTACTTATGGTGTTGAAATTGTTTTTGTCCAGGTACAAGTCAGGTGTTCGTTGGTTTACATGGACTTCGAAGGCCGCTCAGATGGAAGATCCATCAAAAATATTCTCTCTCATGTTGCTCCCCTGAAGCTGGTATGCATCTCGCCGTTCAACTAACCTACATAGAGATTAAGTGTCGATGGAAAATACACGTATTGTGTCTTTTATTTCAAATAAAAATCACAAAGTGAAAGGAGTTAGGACATTTCTGAATATTATTTCAATTTTGAAAGGAGTACAGCCGCTAATACGATTAAATAGACTACTCTAAACCATACGGGCCTGATTAATGGGCCGAATACATAATTACAAAATATACATTATTTACAACAACTTGCTTCGTCATATTTTGCATCGTGCATGATAACAAATCATTTCTATTTTTTCGGAAGGTTTTGGTGCATGGGTCGGCTGAAGCTACAGAGCATCTGAAGCAGCACTGTTTGAAGAGTGTCTGTCCTCACGTTTATGCTCCGCAAATTGAAGAGACTATCGATGTTACCTCTGATTTATGTGCTTACAAGGTACATTGATGCCATTTTTTTCTACATTCTCTGAAATAGCTATCCAAGCTTTCAAAATTAATCATGTTATGTTTATCTTATTTTAGGTTCAACTATCTGAGAAGCTAATGAGTAATGTACTCTTCAAAAAGGTAAATATCAGATGTTCGAATTCCGAACTGATTCATTTTACATAAATGTCTGTCATTTATCATGTTGAATAATTGAATAATGAATATAAATTCAACTGCAGCTTGGGGAATATGAAATTGCTTGGGTTGATGCTGAAGTAGGAAAGACAGGAAATGACATGCTTTCGCTGCTCCCCGTTTCCGGAACAACACGTCCGCATAAATCTGTTCTTGTTGGTGATTTGAAATTGGCAGATTTTAAGCAGTTCCTCTCCACAAAGGGTGTTCAGGTAATTCTTCAGTTATAGACTTATAGTACCGACTCAACGATTTCACCCTGCACCGGTTGTTTATTGCACTTCAGTTCCCTATCTCAGAGTTGTACTCCTCTTGGAAGCTAATCATGTTTAGGGTAATGAAAATGATTTCGTTTATATACATCGTCGTTGTACATGATTTTTTACGATGTCAGGCTGTCAGCCAATCACGAAATGACATTTCATAAAAATGGTTTGACTTTCTCTTAAGTCTTAACTACCTTGAAAGTCATCCATACCATGAATTTTTATTGGTTGTTGGTGTAATAAACTTTACAGCGGATCTGTACACTAATTAAACCCTAATGGAAATTGGTAAAAATGCTGGTTAACATGTTTTCTGCAACTGAAGCTTGACAGAAAAACTTATTGGAACACTAAATATCTACATTATAAAAATATGTATCTTGACATGATAATCTTTACAGGTGGAATTTGCTAGCGGGGCTTTGCGATGCGGTGAATATGTAACTGTTCGGAAGGTTGGGGATGCAACTCAGAAGGCAAGTTCCTCTTATTGAACTTTTTGGCCTTATTTGGATAGACAACTTAATTAAGCGTTTATAGCACAAACCTCTATGATATAAGTGCTTATGTATAAGCTATTTTTGGAATAAAACATAAAATAAAGTCAAACTGTCATATAAGCTTTAAGCTATCTTGTTGAGCTTATGAAAATAAGCTCAAAACAGCTTAGAGATATCATAAGTTATTTCTATAAGTCTCACAAGTGGTTATGCCAGTAGATGAGTCCAAATAAGCCAATCCACTCAATTAATTTTGAACATTGTTAGGAAATTGTTTTTTTAAATATCCAACTTTTCTATCAAGATTCTAATCCATTAATTAATTTTTTTAAATAGGGTGGTGGTTCTGGTACTCAGCAAATTGTTATTGAAGGTCCACTATGTGAAGATTACTATACAATTCGTGATTATCTCTATTCACAGTTTTATTTGCTTTAGATTTGTTTGTATGAAGAGTGTGAACATTCTCACAGTTTGTACCTTAAATTTACATATTAATCATCATAGCTTTTAAGGGATATGATTTTTTTTTTATGTTCTTTATGTATTTCTAGAAAAAGGAGTTTTATTTGTTCCTGTGTAGGCTTCATACTAATTTGAAAGGGTATATCTATCTGTCTTTCTCTTCTCACCTCTGCATGTAGTTTTTGCACACACACATTGAATTAGATTTACTTACAATGAATCTGTGCAAGGTATTAATCATTGATAGTTTGGTCTATTTTGTCTTGAGAGTTTCTATTATACTTACTTAATAATGCTCTTTGTTTATTTTATTGGATTCCTCCAATTGATGATCAAAAATATTTTCATGGTATTGAAACATTGTATTCCTCGAAATCATATATTTATTCAACCAAATAACGTTGTCTTCATCTAACAGATTCTCTGGTGGACATTTTAAAATGTTGTAAACAAAGTTTTATATTGATAATTCTCATTTCATGCTTTTTTTTTGACCAAATCATTTCATTTCATGCTTTTGCCAGCAAAGAATCCTAGGTTTTCTTTCACACATTATTGAGTGGAAATATAATAACAATCATTGTCTTTTATTATAATTATATTATATAGGGTTGGTTACATGTGCTCTAAATATTTTTAATATCCTTGACTATTACAAAAAATTATTTTTTATAACAACGAAAAGTATTTAAATATATCTGCACATTGCACATGTATATGTAACTTACTATTAAATAATAAAAATAAGGTTTAAATGCATGTTACCCCCTGCAAATATCCTCATTTTCTATTTACCCCCCTGCAAAAATATTTTTTTAAAAAAACACCTTGCAAATATTAAACGTTTTTAGTTACCCCCCTCTGTTAACTTTTCTGTTAAAAAAAAGATGTGGCAAACGGAACTGCCACGTGTCACCATATTATTGGATGACTGCCACATCAGCAATGACACATTGTTACTAAAAAATTACAGAATTTGGGGGATATGGATGTTGAACCCAATACCCTATAGTTACACCCACTCACTATTACCATTGAACCACATCAATTCTTGTGAATGTTAAGCCAACTATTAATATATATCACATAAAAAGCGTAGCAGAATTCACCATCATCATCATCATCATCATCATTCCTCATCATCATCAATTCTGTATTGTAATATTTTACATTTTTTTCTCAAACCAGGCAAACCCTTAGTTACTATGTAATAATTTTGTCAACAAATAAAAGAAATACATTGCATCCAGCGTACCTCCTTCAACTCGTCACTTCACAACCCTCTTTCGAAATTTAAAAAATAATTGTTTCAAGATTTAAAAAATAAATAAAAAGAAGGAATCACAAACCAACTAAAGCACCAACACGGTTCCACAGATTCATGTGATGAAGAAATATGTATACAAGTTGTATGAATTCCATTGTCAAAAAAAAAGTTGTATGAAGAAATATGTATACAAGTTGTATGAATTCCATTTCGTTTTCAATCGTTTTCCAGATCTAAGTTTTTGTTTCCATGGTGTGTGGGGTTTGCTTCTGTTTGATTTGAAGAAGAAGAATTCGAAGGAGCAGGTGGAGAAGAAGAATTCGAAGGAGCAGATCGGGAGAAGAATGATTCAAAGGAGCAAATCTGAAGAAGAAGAACTTTAACAACATAAATAAATAAGAACTGGTGTAATATCACAAATATAGCATTGGTTCAGTGGTAATTCCCCTTGTTTGTGAGTTACAGGTTGTGAGTTCAAGTCCTACCCAAGCCATTTTCAAAATTTATTTTGAGTGTAACAACACTGCCATGTGGCAGCCATCTACTGGTTGCTGACGTGGCAGTGATGACATAGGGTGTTGACGTGGCGTTCCGTTTGCCACGTCATTTTTTTTAACAGAAAAGTTAACAGAGGGGGGTAACTAGAAACACTTAATATTTGCAAGGTGTTTTTTTAAAAAAATATTTTTGCAGGGGGGTAAATGGAAAATGGGGATATTTGCAGGGGGGTAACGTGCATTTAAGCCTAAAAATAATTATAGGTAAGAAACTAAAATAATTTCTTAACTAATCATCCTATAATTACAAGAATCCAAATAATTAAATACAAATTAATCTGTAGTGTACACAACCTTTCCTGAGTCCCATGAATTTGCACAACAACATACAAGCTTTTTTTCTTAGAAAACACATTTTTATTTTCACTATTTCCTGTGCACATATTTGAATACTAACAAGGTAATAATATATTTGTAATTATTTATGAAATACAAAATAAAGTTTTTATAGACCAAACTTTAACTATATCTAAACCCCTCCTTTCTCAATCTCCGTGCAATCCAACAAGTTATCATGATTACTCAACTGAACTCTTAATGGTCGTGCGATCTAACGAGTTATCATGATTACTCAGCTGAACTCTCAACAGAGCTTCCAAGAATAGACACAATATCATGCACAACAAGTCTTATAATGTTGCTTCCCGATGATCTTAAAATGTCCATACACTCTTGTAGGTTTGCATCACATGCTACCAAAATCCATTCTTGATCATCATCAAGATACTTGATATCAAATGTACCAACATCTAATTTCAATCTTTTAGCAATTTCTTCTTTCAACTCCACAATGCAACAATTCAAAGAGACTCTAAACCTTATCATATCATCTCTATATGTTGCCTTAATAGTCACACTCTTCATCTCTTTTTGAGTATCCATTTTTTGCATAGGAGTTAAATCTTTGATCCTACAATCTTCTAAAGGACAAAGATTTTTCAAGTCTTTAGAATTATCACCACCTTCAATTAGTATTCCTTCAACATTAGGCATAGGATATTGCATTGTTGATTCCATTGGTTCCCTTAACACAAAACATTGCTCCATTTTACTTACTATCTTACGAACCTCTTTTGCAGCAGAATTTTCAATTAAGGGACTATCGTGGCATGAATCGCGCTTAGTAGGATTCACACTTCCTTCAACCTTCTGAGTGGACTCACCTTTGTTATTTATCGCATTCAGATCATTTTCATTCATTTTAGGTTCTAATGGCCTAGTGCTTAATGAGGCTTGGTGTTGAAACTTGTTTGAAGAAGGGGAATCAGCAGCAATAGGAAGTGAAGTTGTACATGGAGAATCCAAACCAAATGCTCCTTCAACTCCATGGACTGATTCGATAACAAACTTGAGCTTCGACAAGGAACGGTTGACCTTATTGATCTTTCGGGACGGCCAACGGGATATTCCATGTGCCCTACAAATGCGCTTCATTGTAGTAGGACAAACTGTATAGCAAGAATATATCCAAGAACAATAAGTGTGAGATGCTACTTTTTCATAGAGGGATTTGGATCTCGTTCAGTCGCCATTTAGTGTAGTCGTGCATCCAGTTGATCTGGACTGTCCAATCTTAATTAGACAGTTCAGATTTTAACTTTATGTTTTATATCTATTTGTTAAAGTTAAAAATATAGACCGTCTGATCAAGAAGACGTTCTATATCCACTGGACGCACGACTGCACAAAGTTGGTGACTGCACAAGATCCAGATTCCTTCATAGAGATAGAAAAACAAAATATAAACGGAAACATCTAAATCACAGAATGAACATACCTCCGAGACTCTTTGCAGCATCCTTTAGACTTCCACTAAAATAATGTTGCAAAACTTCAAGACTAATCGATTTCTCAGCTTTTCCACGTTTTCTATCCGACGGTTTCTTATCGATTTTTCCCTCCAAGGAAGAGATTTGATCAATGTTTCCACCAACATTATCACCAAGACTCCCTCTATCATTTATGTCATCAACATTTGTCATTATTGTCTCTTTTGACGGATCATGTCTAGCTGATAATTTAGCAGATTGAATAATTGGAACCGATTCAAGTCTCAAATGAACTATTCCATCAATTATTTCCACAATTTCAACCAAACAATCCTCTTCAATCTCCAAACCAGAAGAAATCTTAAGACTTTGGAAATGTTCTTTCATTGTTGCCAATATAGATCCCAACAAAGACTTTTGTTCATAAAAGTCAATGATATTAGGAGGAAGAAAAAACTCTAACACATAATCATCTTTTCCAGTAAAAGAGCTTTGTAAACAGATTGAAAAGCAACTTGATAATCCAAACATGAGAGCATAATGTACTAAAGGGTAATCAGTTTTGCAGAATTCAGTTATATTTCCACAGAAACACATCTTATGTGACAAAAATGCCCTTCCAGCAACACCTTGACCTTGTTGTAAATGATGTTCAACACATGCTTCATGGAAACCCCATGTGTGAGAATCTATGATATAGAATGCTACTTCTGTTATTGACATGCAAATTTGTTCCTTACAATAACCATCAAAACTTGAACAGATTTTTTTATGACCACCGCCGTTTGCCAAGACACTCCGACGCCTGCAAGGAACCCATGTTTGAGCTAAGGGTAAATTATGAGTTTCACATACAATTGTCAGGATTTCCAAAATCTCAGATAATGCGTTCTGGCGATCTTCGTTACAAATCTGGTTTAAAAGAATTTCCAAGTTGTGTGAGTGATAATAGGGGTAAGATCTATGAAGTACTAACACAGACACAGGCACGACATAGACATAGACAGACATGCAAACACCAGTTTTAATTTGAAAAATACAAGTAATTGAAGTGTCAGTGTCCGATACGATACGTGTCTGACGCTGGACACGTCATCAACCAGAAGTGTCGATGCTACAGAGTGTATTGATGTAAAAGATTACCTGACTGTATGGATGCTCAAAAATTTCTGAACTCCTCAAATTTACTGCCTGCAAGGAAACTGACAGCAGGTGACTCAGGAATCTAAAAACATACTTGTAACTATAGAAACAACTTATGCATAGACTCTTATATGATAAGCGCTCAATTAAGCTGTTTATCCAAACATGGCCATAGTATTATAACCATGACATGATAGCATTAACCAAACATGAGCAAATTCATAACTAGTAAAGTTGAAAAGGAACCAAACCTGAAGAGCTTTACAAACTTTATCAACTTCAGGAGCATAATTAATCTTCTGAGAAGTCATAATCAATTCCAAAACAGCAACACAAGATTGTCCTCCTAAACTTTCAAAAACAGGCAAAGCCAAAGTACCACGAACATTATAATGTAAAGCATGATCTTTCCTTGAATACTCTTTACTAGAATAATATTGAACATTAGGACTCCATTCTGGTAACTTTTGCTGATAAACTCTTCCAATAAGTCCTAATATTTCATCATTTTCACCATCTAATGAAAACATATACATCAATGAAACTGTTCTATATTGATATAGTCCATTACTTTTTGGATCAAGAACAAATGGTTGGCCTGATGTTGTGAGTTTATATCGGTTTTCGATCTTTGCTGGCGCCCAAATCTGTGCTAGAATGTTTTGTTCTGTTAACTCTTTGAAGTATCGAAGCGCTTTCGTCATTCTTTCTTTGATTAGACAATAATCTTGTGGATTTTGAACTGGATTTGAAGTTAATGTGTTTATGTTACCTGAAAAAGGTAGTAGCTTCAATCAGAATTGCAGGTTCAGCATAACTACAATGTTCATGTTTAGGTTTAAAATGCATCAACAGAGTACAAATATTTTACACTATCGTTCAATCAGAAATTGACACGTCATAAAAATATTTGACTTTGATCTTAATCATCTTGAAAGTCGCACATAGCATAATTTTTTTTATTGGTTGACGTTGTAGAAAATCTTTACACTGTCGGTGTGTACATATAAGAGTTCACTACTTTGTTGCTTCATATCATCAATTTTGCAGTTACAAGAATTGACTGATGTGGAAAAATAGCGAATTTTTATTGGATGTCAGTGTAAAAGTTAAGTGATATACACGAATCGTGCATGTACTTTAAACTCTTATGAAAATCTTTAGAAAAATGAAATTATAGACAAATTTTGGCCTGTAAATTTGAGATGGCTTGAATGCCAAGGAAAGGTGTAAAGAGATGCACACAAAAACAATGTTGGCTGAACCAAATCGAACCGTCTGGTTCAATCGGGATCCGTTCAGTTTGGCTGTTGATTCAACCCTAATTTGGACTGTAGTTTGATTGAATCGCCCGAAATCGGGTTGAGCCGCAAAGTGAATCGGGTTGAACTGTTTGAAATTACTTTTTTTATTTACTTTTTTCCAAAATATAATACTTATTTATTTATTTATTTATTTATTTATGTATTTATTAGTTATTTAGTTCAACCATTGTTGAAACGAATAAACCATTTGAACCAGTCTCACCATTTTTGATATCCGGTCCGGTTTTAAAAAACATTGCACAATACAAAATACAAAACATATGAAGCCTTTAAGTTTAGCTAATCTTTAATTAAAATATAAATCTTGTGGAGTCTCCCACTCCACTTTCCCTCCAAAACTCCCACCCCACTCTACCCCTCCCACTCCCCACCCCACCCCTACCCCCCATTTTTTTTAATATTTTCCTTTTTTATATTACATTAAAATTTTGAAAAAAATTTATTTTTTTTTCGATAATCAGATTGGTGAAAAACGAAAATTAATTTCGTGATATATTATGTAAAGTGTGATGCTAGCAATTTTTTGAGGTTCTTTAGAGTCCGAAACAAAATTAGTTGTCAAAAAAATAATAATTTTTCCTCAATAATCGGATTGCTAAAAAATGAAAATTAATTTCATAATAAATTATGTAAATTATGATGCTGGCCAGTGTGTTTTTGTGATGCTTTTTCAAATACTCAAAATTCATTCCTAAATATCGAAAAAAGTTTACCTGTTCGAATACACAAAGTTTGTTCCTCAGTAACCGGTTTGGTAAAAAAATAAATTCAAAAAAATATGTAAAGTACAATGTTAAGTGTAGTGTGTTTTTTATGCTTTATTGTTTCCAAAAAAATCTACTATTCAAATGTCAAAAGTTTGTGACTCAATAACCGATTTAGTGAAAAAATATATAATTTCATGATAAAATACGTAAAATGTAATGCGTAGCAGCGTATTTTTGGGTACTTTAGTGTTTGAAAAAAAAAATTACCGTTCAAGTGCTCAGAGTCCATTCCTCAATAACCGATTTAGTGAGAAATAATAATTTCGTGACAAATATGTACACACTCTATTTTAGTTTTTATGTCCGCAATTGCCTTTATTAAATAAATATTTTTTTAGTTTATACTTACCTTCAATTTAAACAAAGTTTTCTCATGTTGCAATTTAAAAAACAAATTTTACCCAATAACAATTCTATATTAACTAGAGCTTTTACCCCGTGCCAATGCCACCTATTTAAGAGAAAGGTCAGCTATAAACCTATAAAACTTGGATATTTTCTCTAGCATGTGAATAGCTACGGCCTATAATAAGTTGACACTAACCAGAAAACTCTGTTTTGTCCATAGGATTACAAGGTGGGTTGATCGATGAAGATGAAGACAAAGTTAAAGCTACAAGGGACAAAAGTTTGCAGTATCATTCTACACCACATTTTAAAACACCACACTTTGAGAGTAGAGTGATGACGTCTTATATCATTCTTTTTCTTGTGTTGAATTTGTAACGAGTAGAGTTTGATTTGTCTTCAAATTGTTTTCTTTGGGGCGAGTAAAGGGTTTGGTAGGGGTTAAATTTTGAAAGCCGTTGATTGGAATCATATTTAAATTTGTAAATTAGTTTGAATGAGTTTGTCATCAAGAAACCCACTTTAGGTCAGACTCAGTAATTGGGAAGTTGATAAAATGTGTGTCACTTACTATATGCTTGGCATTTTTAGTACTCTAAAATCACTTTCTTTATGTTTTGAGAAACATTTTATGTTGATGTATACTCTTTGTGTGAATAAGACTGGGCAATCATACTTAAAGACCAAAATCACTGCTATAATGAATCTTTTTGCTTGAAGGTCCTGCACTTTTTGATTTCACTTATGTATCTCAAGGGCATTTCAATATTCATGTTCCTTGACAACTATTGTTGATCGTCGTTGACGACGTGTTATGCGTAATCAATGACCTTCCATCCAAGTGGAGTATCTTAATCAAGATGCTTATGGTGGAAATGTTAATGGTGCTTATGCCGATGGTGGGTATGCTAACAACCTAATAGCAACACAACGTGCCTTATATTAAGACCAAGACTACTGAGATTATGAATCTCTTTGGTGTTGATGGTTTGATTGGAATACCTACTAGGAGTGAGGTCGTTTTAACCTATGTTTCAAAGGGTTGCTTCAAAATGCATTGTCCGATGACTGCTGCATGTGTTCGTCTTAGAATAATGCGCAATCAGCCGCCTCCAATTTAGATGCTCTACCCTCATCGAGGCTGCCGTCTCATTCATAGGACTAACTCTTCTCATCATGAAGAAGTTGGCCAAAGTGCTCACAATCCTATTATTATGTAATGACTTTTTTTAGTGGCATGTACATTCAAGACATTTTATCTTTGTTTTGTTTATTTTGCTCTATCCTCAAACATTTGTTGAAACTTTTATTGCTATGGAAATGTAATATTTAGACCTTTTTTCACCCCCCGTGCACGGCACGGGTAACACGGCTAGTCAATTTAAACGAGGGAGGTAAAAATAAATGTCAACTTTAAAACCAGATGGCATATACATGCAACAAGCATCATTATATTTAGAATTACACAAAAAATAGCAGTTTTTCAGCAGTCAAATAGAGCTTCTAGCACAGTAAAAATAATTCATTAAAAACAATAAAAGTTGTATTTCTTTCAATATACATAATAACACTAAGATAAGAAATAGAAAGAGCATATTCCAAATAAAATATCTTAAAAAATATAATTTGAGACCCTCTTGAATTTCTCAATCAGTTAAAGCAAAGTTTAGTAGCAGTTACTAAAGTAAAAGTCAACTAAGCATGAAGCAAGTCCAACAAGTTGAAAAAAAAAACTCCAAAACCCAATTCAAAAACCAAATTAAAACAAACCAAAACACAAAATAACAAGATATAAAGGATCTAAGAAAATTAGAAAAGAAAAAACCTGAAGCTGAAATGCTGACATGTTTTTCATCTTCAATATCAGAAAAAGTCCAAATAGGAGATATAGGTTGTTCAGATATATGATCCAAAGGCCATGAATTTTCAAGGTCAATATCAAAATCCATTGCAAACTCATGTTCTTGTAATGTCTTTGACTTTGAAGGAAAGTCATGATTTTCTTCTTCTGATTCTGGCATTTCTTAAAGAGTGAAAATTTTTGAGGCTAAAGATTGGAAATTTGTGATGATGATTATGATGAAAAGAAAGGTGAGAGAATGATGGAAAAGTAAAATTGTATTAAGGTAGAGAATATTTAAGAAAAAATAAAATTTCTATATATATATATATATATATATATATATATATATATATATATATTGTTATGATGCTACTTGCAAGTTGTAACAAAAGGTGATTGTAATGTTGGATAAATAATGTTATATAGAGAGACAACAATTTTCTGTTGTTGGGACCAAATGCCAACAATGATTGGCACTATGTACTTGTTTTTTTTGTTGGTTATTATTGTTTACAACATTTTCAACTCATATATATAGGAAAAAATAAATTGGAAAATGAAAGTGAAAATGATGGGTTAATGCACCAGAATTTTTTTATTAGTGTAGGGTTTAGTGAAAGTTTGTCATGTTATAATATGACAAAAGTTAACACACAATAGGATTCAACAACTTCTATCTAACGCGAACACTACTGAACAATGTTATCAGAACCGGACCGGTCATTGAGCCGGTCAAGACACTGGGTCACTGGGTCTTTGGTCGGACCGGCAGGTCTTTGGTCGGACCGCATGAGCCGGACACACTAAAAATAACCTGATATGAATAAATTTGTACATAACAAAGCCATCAAAAAATTGTAATATATCTTAGTAATCTATAAAACAAATTCTCAACATAAAATTAGCATAATTCTTTAAATTTACTATATAAGTTCAAATCCATAAGGACCATAAGTCTATAACCACATCGTAAGTACCTAATTAAATAAACAACTATAAAATAATAATGGTCTCAACATATCCAAAATCATAATTAGTACCTAATTACATATACTTTATGTAAGATATATAATATATATCTTGTTTGTAAGCTTATTAACAACATATGAAGTTGCCGCAGTGGTTAAGAGGTGCGACACCACCTTTTGTTGCAAGGTTCGCTTCCAGCAGGAAGCCTTTTTGTAACAAAAAACGTGAAAAATTAAATTAAAAGCAATTGAGCCGTTTATGCAAGCAATCCGGACCGGGAAAGACACCGATTCCCGGTCGGGCCGGTTCGACCGGACTGGGCGGTCTGGTTCTGATAAGACTGCTACTGAAATCAGGGTCGACCTGAAAATCTTTTTTAATGGATGAGGTTTAAAGCAAATTTTTAATTGAGATATTTTTTTCTTCTTAAAGTTAGATTTTATACAAGACCTTTTTGCTTTATAAAAATAGTGATAAAATATAAAGCCTAAAACGAGAGCTTTAGTAACTTACCTTTATGTCGACCCGACGACGCTGATGGAAATCTAAAACATATCAACACACTATATATATGATTTTTAATTTAGTGACTTTAAACTTTTCTAAAGAAACGTCCAATTATATTTCACCAAGATGTCACTTTACTATGTTATGTTATTTTATTTTATAAAATATGTCCATAAATATCTATATAATGGGATAAGACAAAATGTTTGTGTAAAATTCTTTTACAAGGTTGATGTGTAGTCATTTAATTCAAAATATTTTCACTAAAAGAATTTTATTCAAAATACTTTAGTTTAAATTAATAAATAATAAGGAACTTTCTTTAGGAATCTCATTCTTTAAGGAGTGGAATTCACCTTGTTGATTGGCCTAAAGATAAGGAGACTTGGTGAATCAAATTCAGAGAAAAATGAACAGGAATCTTCCTAGTATAAACTATAAACCATGGTCCACTTATATGAACACGATTTTCGATTCTTACTATCGTTTCCTCGTATGAAGCGCCGATACTTCAAAAATGGCAATGTACTCGTGTCCGATATGTATCCGATACCGATACGTACCCGATACTTCCCGTAACGTACCCAAAGAGTATCCAATAATTTTTTAATTATTTTTAAAAAATCTTTCACTCGATACTTTTCAGATACTTCTTTGATACTTGTTGCCAACTAAGGATAGTTCTCAGATACATTTTCGATACCTCTTAACAACTAAGCACATGATTGTCACTCATATATATGATACACTTTAGTGCCTCAATAACTAAAAGACAAAATCATATGTTTTTTCGTAACACAATCATAGAAGAAATAATATATTGTGATATGAGTGTGATAAATATACGTAACTATATCTACTTGATATGATAAAACTATTTATTTCTACAATGTGATGATTATATATAATAGAAGGTGGGTAGATTGGGTTCACAATAATGCTCAAACTAGAATATCTTAATAAGATTATACTTATCGATATATATATATATATATATATATATATATATATATATATATATATAAAGTCATGTATGTGAGCTTCTCAGTCAATAATATTTTAGTTTGTAATTATTGCTTCCTTCAATATTTAAGGCAAGCTTTGCCCCTCAGTCAATAACATTTGTGTTTCTATTCCATTTTTTTTCTGTTTTGTTTTTATATATTTAGATTTTAATTTAATTTTTTATTAAAGTATCCCAGCCGTGTCGTATCTTGATTTTCAAAATTTTCACCTATCCCCGTATCCGTATCGTGTCGTATCCCGTATCTGGGCTTCATAATCCTCTATAACGGGTAACTTTTTTTATAAACTGGGTATTCTCTGCGTGTAACTGCAGAGACTAATCCCTCGAGTCGGGTAGGACTACAATTGATTGTCCTCAAGACCTTTAACTCTATTGCATGCCTAAGGCTGAATTTGAACTCAGGACATTGGTTAAGCTAGAAGAGACTCCTACCATCTCATCTATAACATGAGTGACTCTATAATGGGTGACTTTTTTTTTTATAAATCGGGTATCCTCTGCGTGCAACTGGAGAGACTAATCCCTCAAGCCGGGTAGGACCAAAATGGGCAACAAAACTCTCCTTCAAGAGATTTAGCTCTACTATATGCCCAAACCTGAATTCGAACTCAAAACTTATGTTAAACTGAAAGAGATCCTTACGATTTCATCCAAGTGATTTTGGGTCTATAACGGGTAACCTAATAAAAAATTTATAATAGTATTTGATACCATAATAGAATTTGAGATTCGATCAAAATTCAACTCCATAAGCTAGTTTTTGAGAGCCATGTCTATTTAATAGTTTTGCAGAACATTGCACAGTGTATGCTATCAAAGATTGTTTTCAAGTGGGTGATAGCTCAAAGATTTGATTCTAGAATATGATCAATCATCAATTTTGTTGGAACCTTTTAAATTGCAGTTACTCTCGTGATAGTCGACACACACATGACATATCATGTCAAAACTTAAAATAAAAGATATGCGATTTTTTTGAAAGTAAAAAGGAGAATCTATTTTGGCATTTCCTTTAATATTTGGATAGAAATTTTGAAGGAAAAAGAGAATTCAAAGTAATAGAACAATGCTAAATATTAGCAATTAAAATAAGTAGAAAATGTTCTTATGACAGAAAATAATTTCCATTAGAAATTAATTTATTCTTATCACTTTGCTTGTGATAAATTGTATCTTTTATTTGTGATAAATTTTATCTTGCACTTAATTAGATAAATATTAGTTTATATAATTTAGTTTAATTGGTAGCATGAATATATATTTATATCTCTTGGTTTTAATGTTCAAATTAGTTTTATTTTATTCTTGTTAAGACTATCTTTTTACATGTCTGTAAATTATTATTATTTTCTTGTTCTACTTATATACTTGTGGCATCATCTTCTCTTTTGATCATGGTTTAAAATATTTTCATTATTTTTCAAATAGAAATATAAAATTAATGTTGTCGAAAACTCTTAAAATACACCAAAATTTTCATCAAGCTAATCATATAAATAAGATATAATTATATAATTCACATTAGAAATTAATTCACATTGCTTTAAGTCGGTTCAACATTTTGCTAGCTCAACAAGCACCCACATGATTATTTCTTGATTTTTATTTTAATTTTCCAATGATCGAGTATTTTTATATTCTCTTTACTTTCTTACATATCTTGATCTTTCTCTCCCTAGCTAAAAACTAATTATCTAAGGTGGGCCTAAAAAATGTTAGTTTTAGACTTTGGGTGTGTTTGGTTTAGAAGAGAACGATGGAAAGGAGAAAGGGGTGGGAAATAGAGTAGATTAGGGGTGTTGATTTGGTTTAAGGGAAAAAGAAGAGAAATAAGAGAGAGAGAGAGAGAGAGAGAGAGAGAGAAATGATGCTACTTTAAATTTTTTCATGTCTTCTAGGTTGTTAACTGAACTGCGTACTTATGTGTTGTATTGATTGATATCGTTTTAGTTTTAACCTTAAATTAAAAAAGTATTAATATCATCTAATAAGATGTAAGCATGCCATGTGTTTAAAAAGATAGAAATCTTTCAACAAATTTACTTGAAGAATATTAAAAGCAATGAAATATAATAAAATGCAGCAAAAAAAAGTGCAAAACATCCGTGTCTATAAGATACTGAATATTGCAGTGCATCCAAATAAGTCAATAGTTTTTGTTTGATGACATAAATGTTTGTTTGCGAGATGCAACAGAAGAAATATTTTATAGTAAGGAAAATAGAGATATTTAATGGAGCAAGCACGTTAGGCTTTACTCTGTTGTTTTTTTTGACACATAGTCTGTTGTTGTTGTTTTTTTGTTGCTTTTATTGCTTTGCTTTTGGTAGCACTTGAATAAATTTTTTTTCCTGATATTAAGCACTTGAATAATTTGGTAGGAGTCTCTTCCAACTTAACCAAGATCATGAGTTTGAATCCAGCTTTGGGAATGCAATGTTAAATATTTTGAGAGATAGTATTTCCACCTCTTGTTGTCATACCCGACTCGAATGATTAGTCTCTGCAGTTGCACACAGAGAATACTCTATTTATAAAAAAAGAGAAAAAGATATTTAATGGCAAATAAGTAATTTTATTTTATTTTAGTCAAAAAAAGTAATTTAATTTAGGTATGGTTGGTGTTGTTTTCCAATCGTACCATGACACGTGGATAACTTTTTATTAAAATAACTAAAAGATAATGAATCATAATAACAAATCCATATTTCATGTATTTACCAAAAAAAAAATCCATATTTCATGTTGTGATTGGAATACAACACTAACCACATTTATGGAGCTTATAAAAAACCACATTTATAAGATTCATGCTTGAAGGAGAGGAAAGACCATTTTGTTCGGTCCAATATGGTAGCGGGAACAGAGGATATGAAAGTGAGTGATTTGAGAGAGGAAGCTAGTGGGGGATGGAATAATAATTTGGTGAATTCTTTGTTTAACAACCAAGAAGCAACCCTAATCAAGAGGATGCCTCTATATAATGCGCAGGGAGAAGATAAATTATTTTGGTGGAGGAGTCATAGTGGTGTGTATTCCGTGAGGTCGGCGTATTATGGCATTATGGAGGACCTAATTGATAACCACAACCTTAGGAAAGATGGAAATTGGATGGTTATTTGGCGTCTTAAGATTCCTCATAAAGTAGAAGTTGTTACTCTGGCAGGTGGCGAGGGGATGCCTACCTACTAGAGTGAATTTATTACGTAAGCATGTTCCTTGTGAGGAACAATGTTCATTGTGTAGTGAGGGAAGTGAAGATGACATGCATTTATTTTTTAAATGTGGTGAAGCTCGAGCTATATGGGAACGTAGTCACATGCTACCCACCGTTATTGCTTGTAGCGATGACCACAATATTTTTACTGATTGTTTCTTTTCTTTCTTTGACAGTTGGGCAGATCCAAAAAAGCGGGAGGCAGCCATGAATTTTTGGGCGATTTGGAAGCGGCGCAATGATAAGGTGCGGGAAGGTACAATGAAGCCAGCAACGTTTTCTCAACAACATGCACAAGACTATCTTCGACAGTGGGAGTTGGCGGGGTTGAAGTCAAACAGAACCAGCAACGCTGCTGTTGATGATGCGCATTCCCATCAGCGTTGGTATAAACCGGCGCCAGGTACTTTGAAGTGCAACATTGATGCTGCAGTTTTTGATCAAGACAACAAGTTTGGTATTGGTATGTGTATTAGGGATGAGAATGGAGCCTTCATGGAAGGCAAAACGAAATGGTTTGAAGGAATTCCAGAACCCCAAGAAGCTGAAGCAATGAGTCTATGACAAGCATTAAAGTGGTTGACAGAGTTAGGCTTGGAGGCAGTGGCAATTGAGATGGATTGCATCTCTGTAGTCAATGCAGTGAACAAAACAACACCCCGCAATACTGATTTTGATGTCATTATTTCTCATTGTAATATTTACTTTCTATTGGTCCAAGCTATAAGATAAGCTTTATTAGGAGGCAACCAAATCTTGTTGCTCATTCCCTAGCAAGGGCATCAAGAAACTATGCTAGCTCCCAAATTCATTATTATAGTCCATCTTGTATTACAAACATTATTGAAAATGAAATGATATGAGTTTATTTGAGTAAAAAAAACCACATTTATGAAACCACACCTAAGTTTTTTTTTTCCTTTTTTTCTCTCATCATTTCACGCCAAAATAAATACTCATCCGGTGAGTAAGGATGTGACCCATATTCCACATGAAATCTTGTAGTTGGAGGGAATTTCACTGTGGAAAACTCGCGATAAAACTGAAGCTCCAAATGCTAGCTTCTCAATTGTTGTTGATTTTGGCCGCAGTTTTGGCTTGATTGCCACTGATCCAAACAGACACTTAATCAATCCCAATAAATCCTAAGCCTCAATTACTCACTTTAATTTTCTCAAAAAAAAAAGCTACCTAGTTAAACTAACCCATGGTTAGAAGCAAGAAAATGAAGGTTCTTTTTTATAATGGAAGGTGCACCACTTAATTAGCAATAAAAAAATACCTGATTAAAAAATCTAAACACTAAGTCAAATTTGATTAGATATAAAAAATCTTAATGGGTCCATAAATATCATTGGATACTGAATATTTTAAAAGTCACATCCTAATATGAGAGTGAAGCTTCGTCTGTATCAAGGGCCAACATTATAATCCCAGGAAGGTAGTTCAGTTGGCGAGCTAAGGGACATAAAGGAGTTGCAAAGTTGCAAGAAGGAGGTTCAGGGTTCAAACCTCGGATACTAACATTCCCCCACCCCACTAACATTTACTTATAAAAAAAAAGGGCCAACATCATATTCCATGTTTTGGCTAAGAGAAAGCTAGTTAATGTTTATTGCAGGATGACAACAACGAGCAATAGTCAAATACTATGGGGGCGTATTTAATTACACCGTATATTATCATTGTGAAATACTTGTACTATATGGTGATGTTGGAGACGTTGAGTAGAGGTTTAAATTTGCCGATATCTCATGTGTGCTGGATATTTTTTTAATGGTGTTTATAAGCTTAATATTGATGAAGGTTCAATAGAGGGTTTGAGTCTCACAATGGATTTGATATGACCTGGAAAAGAGTTTATAAGTGAGAGACATTCTTCATTAAATAAGCCGGTTTGTAGGGTTGAGTCAGACCCAACATAAATTATAAGAAGGTATTAGAGTCATTCCAAGATCCGTTGGGCCATTGGCAATCGAGTCACTCGGTTCACATTCTAGTTGTCTAGTCATGGGCGTGAGAGGTGTGTGTTAAGAGTCCCGCATCAAATGTGATATTGCCTGAAAAAGAGTTTATAAGATTGCTGCTAGTTGTTGGCATGCCCTTTCATTACTAGATTCAAAGGTTTTCTTATCAAGAAGGAAAAAGAATCTTCAGCTGAGGAAATATTTGAAATGTGCAAAACATATGTTTCTTCTAAACCTCATGGAGGAATCAAATGCTTCGAACGTAATTCTGGTGATTTGAAAATAGTCCATCCAACAACCCACACTCTTTAGAGCTTTTCTAAAGTCGTATTGATGTAGTGGCAGTTCGTCAAAGTCTATTTTCTTGTTTGCCCTTACCTTTTACAGATAAGAGATTTCTTCTTTTTGTTTAAACTCTTGTTCTTCCACAAGAGTATCTTTCCTTTTCTCTCTTTTAAGCTCAGAGGCTTCTTTTCTTTATACACTTCGGTGTCTTCTCACATATATCTTGATTGGATGTTGAAGAGATGTTAAGCTCCTCCTTTTATAGCGTGAGTGATGGTTATAACTGTTGAGAGAAAGCTCTGTTGATTTCTATCCATTGTAGCCGAGCTGACGAGATTTCTTGACATGTCAACTCATTTAATGCTTTGCATACTCCGTGAAAATAGGATGACACTTTTCAGTGTTTCAACTCTAATAGTGCTTTGTATAGAAAGATTCTTCTTTTGAATTCGCTGATTGAGGTATACTTTTATTTTGTCGTATTCTTATTATGTATTAACTTCTGAAGATTGGAGAAACCTTGTACCATTTATCTTCAGTTTCTTCTAGTGGATGTATTTAAGAATGTCATTAATAGCTTTAGTATATGCTCTTTCATCATAGTTAATAAAGCGTTGACTGAGTGCTACGTCAAAGAGACGCTTTCCTTCAGACAAATGCTTCTCTGCATAGATGCCATCTCCTTTAGTTTAGACACTTGCTGAGTAGCATGTCTTCTGTGAATCAGATTCTTGTTGATATTTTTGATCAATATATATATGCTTCTTGATTGACTGTTTGCATCTTCTTTTGTATTTATTCTTTGGGCTTCTTTCTTCACTTTCTTCAGTATACTGTTAGCCCGTAATTTCGACAGGCTAAATTAAATGCAGTCAACGCGGTTTGACTTTGGTTTCTTAGAAGAAGGTGTTGGTTTCAACACAGAAGAGTTGTATCAGAAGGCAAATTCGACAAAGCTTCAGACTTAACTAGATTTGAAGGGTGATATTTCGACGGGAAGAAGGCTGGGATTCAATAGCAGGTCAAAATCAAGTGCTCGCCGTCGAAGTTCTGGCAGTTACCCTAGTCGAAGGCTGAAGCAGTTTTCTTTTTTGAATTCTCTGTACAGTTAGTTAGTTTTAGCGTTTTCCCTCCTTGTATAAATAGTAGTATATCATAGGAGACACGGGTCACAATCTCATTACAGAAATCTCACGCTCTAACTTCCAACACATTACAGAGAAAACGAGCCAAGAGAAGAATGTATGATCTGTGCACCAACTCTCTTTACAATTAATGCAATTTTAATTTGTTTTCTTCTTTGCTTTTCTGCAATTTTTTCTTTGTTTTATTCTCCCTCATTGAGGAAATTCGACGGTTTCGCGTGAGATCGACGGTTATCTTCTTCTTTTTACTTTTAAACTGCAAGAACACATACAATTCTGGGAAAAACTTTAACACAAATGGTCTTAGGATTTACTAGTTGATCCTGCAAACAGAAGCAATTTCAAACTAGCGGTGTTTACCAAAATCCAAGGTAAACAAATTGGCACGCCTAGTGGGACGTTTGTGCTAATTTTAAAGTTTTTCGTTGAATTCTTAAACTTTGTGTTTGTCTGTGCATCCAATTAAGGAGTGGTAAACATCTTCCAGAGATGGCACGCTCTAGTACAAGTAATGCTTCTGCATCAAATGCACAAATTACACAAGAACAAGCGTTAGTTAGTGACGTTAACGCTGCAAATGTCGCAGGCATAACCGTTGCTATGCCTTCTTCGACAACAATGGGAGTAATCGCTATAACTTCTCCCATAATTACTCCTGTGTCAATGATGACCACTGCAGCATTAACAAATGTTAATACAATGGCTTCTGTGCCACCAATAGTAGGACCAACGAGTCCTTTGATGGCAAATCCAATGATTGGAAATATGTCATTTACTATGAGTGGAAGGGCTTTACCGTATGGCATGCCAACAACATTGATGGCAGGCCTTCAGACAAATTCGTCTACATTTGCAGATAATGCAATTACAGGGTATTCTCCTAATCATAGTTCAACAGAGGGCATCCATAGTCGAAATGCCCAAACTAATCTGACTACAACATCTTTGTTGGTATTAAGACAACAAATGGATGATAGCAATCATGATATGGTCAATATGTTAACACAACAAATCGGTACTGTGTTTAATCCTTTGATACAAAACACTAATAATAGTTACCAAATGTTGGCAACACAAATGGGAAAAATTGCTGATTTCTTTGGTACTCCACCAGTACATAACCAGCAAATCCCCCAAATCCAAAATGCTAGGCCTGTACAGATACCTGTAGAAAGGCCTAACAATGCAATTCCTATGAATCAGGGAAACCAAGGACAACAACAAATTGTCGAAGAGCCTATGAGGATAGAGGCAATCCCTGAAGTTGTGTTGGTGAATAGAAACCAAGATGCAGACGAAGTGGTCAGACAAGTGCAACAAAACAATTTTGGAGCACAAAACAATCTGGCTAATATGGTCGAAAATATTTTAGCCCAGAATGGCCTTAACTTAGGTTTACATAGGCCTAATTTTGTGTCGCCCTTGTCAGAATACACCTTACAAACAAAGCTACCTAGGGGATGGAAAATTCCCAAGTTCACAAAGTTCGCTGGAGAAACCAGCGAATCTACCGTCGAACACGTGGCTCGTTATTTGACTGAGGTTGGCGATCTAGCACATAATGAGAATTTAAGGATGAAGTACTTTCCAAAACTCTAACTAAGAATGCCTTCACATGGTTCACTACGCTGCCTCCAAATTCAATTTTTAATTGGAGTCAATTAGAAAAGGCTTTCCATGAGCAGTTCTATATGGGCCAATGTAAGATTAGTCTTAAAGAACTGGCTAGCGTTCGACGCAAGGGGGCAGAATCTATTGATGATTATCTCAATAGATTTAGACTACTCAAAGCAAGGTGCTTTACCCAAGTGCCTGAGCATGAGTTAGTCGAAATGGCTGCTGATGGTCTGGATTACACTATAAGAAAGAAACTAGACACACTACATTTAAGAGATATGGCACAATTGGCTGATAGAGTTCGACAAGTCGAAAGACTCAAAGCTGAAAAAGCCAGAACAGGTAGATTCCAAAGTAAGAAAAAAGGTTGCTTATGTCGAAGCTAATGACAGTGACCAAGAATACGACATATCTTATGAAGATGTCGAAGAAGAGGTTAACATTGCAGAACTAAAACCAGGACTTCCTTATACTTGCGAATTGTTAAAACCTTCTAATGGGAAAAATCCTGTGGAACCTAAGAATGATAAATTTGTCGCAAAAACTTACACTTATGATGTATCTAAATGTGACGAAATATTTGATCTGCTTGTGTCTGATGGTCAAATCTTGGTGCCTAAGGGCCTAAAGATTCCACCATTAGAACAACGACAGAAAAGAGGCTTTTGTAAGTTTCATGGTTTCTTAGGTCATAACACTTCCCGTTGTGTCATTTTCAGGGATTTGGTTCAAAATGCTATCAACGAAGGAAGGCTGAAATTTGGTGACAAATCTAAGCCACCAATGAAGATTGATGCTGATCCCTTGCCAACAGCTGATGCTTTGCTGGTTGAAGTCGATCTCAATGTGGTTGAGGTCACAGAGGTTGTTGCTGAAAATGCTAAGGTAGAGAAAGCTGTCGACAAGGTTGATGTCGAAATGGTCACTGAAGACCAGTATGGTGAAAAAAATGAAGATAGTGTATCCAAGGGCTGAAGAAGAATTGATTGATTTTCTCAATCGCTGCAAAATCAACAATACTGAAGTTATGCTTTGTCCTAGGTGCAGTGCTGTCTTCGACAAAGAGGCTGCCAAGAATCTTGAGGGATTTACGCCTCAACTGAAACGCAAAGGAAAGTGGGTCGACAAAAGGCCAAAGTTCAGTTACAACAATAGAGGAATTCAATACAAAGTCACTTCGACAAGAAATCCTCAAAAGGAACAGATTAAAACTTATGTTCCTCCAGCAAAGTCACCTATCGAGAAATGGGTGCATTCTGATGGAAAGAGTACTGGGTATTACCCAGTATATTATGCTGGAAAGAATGTTGGAAATCAACAAAAACCAGCAAAATTGGTCAGGGGCAGCACTAGTGCTACTAACCAAAATAAGGCAACTGAATCTAACAAGTATGCCTATAACGATAACTACAAAGGGAAGAACCCTATGACAAGAACTCAATGGCGTAGATATCAACGCCAGAAAAAGGTTGCTGCTGTAGGCAAGGTGGAAAATTCCAACAAAGAGAAAGGTAATCAAATACCTTCAAAGTCTCTTGAAATGGCTAGAAAGCCAGCTACTGAGAGGATATTTCCACCACTCTCAGTGATCAAAGAGGGCGTCAACTTAGATGAAGAAATGGGCTCAGATTTCGCAGATTCTGGGTCAAAATTCGACGTCTTGTGTGGTGTCGTTTCAATCCTCCCAATTGAGTATGACGTGGTTTCTGAAGTAAACGACGTCGAAGAGGATTTCGACGAAGAAACCACTTACAAACCCATCTGTTACTATGTCCTCAAGAGTGGTTGTGTGGAAGAGCAACATGCTGTCTTTGAGAGACCTGATTGTGGGATGAGGAATCATCTCAAACCTTTGTATATCCAAGCAAAGGTGAACAATGTTGGGGTAAGCAAGATCTTGGTTGATGGTGGCGCTGCTGTGAACCTGATGCCACAACATATGCTGAAGAAGATTGGGAAGTGTGAAACAGATCTGAAAACACACAACGTAATCCTTACCAACTATGAAGGTAAAAGTGGCCACTCTCTTGGAGCCATTGAAGTTGACTTTTCTGTCGGAAGCATTAGAAGGCCAACTATGTTTATGGTGATTTCAAGCAAGGCAAATTACAACATGCTGTTGGGAAGGGAATGGATCCATGCTGTGGGGGCAATCCCTTCGACAGTTCACCAGAGGCTCATTATTTGGAGAGAAGATGGCCTAGTCAAAAATATTGAGGGTGATCAAAGCTATTTCGAGGCTGAGGTGAATACTATCACCAAGAAAACCTTCGACAAGAAACTGGCGAGCATTGCGCCATGCATTTCCTTTGAACATGGTTATGAAAGCCAAGATAATGTGAGGACCTCAGTGATTCTTGATCCCAACTATGGATTCATTTGGGATAGAGAGGTCATTGACGAAGACAACTACCCACAAGGCTATGTCAAGCCTACAGGGTGGGAAGGACCGTGAATAGTTATTTATGGATGAACCCACTGTATGGGATAGAATTACGGCCTATGTGGCCGAAAATAAGCAAAAAGCGGTTTTAGAAGCTGACTTACAACAACAATTAGTTGCTGAAGCCGTTGAAGATAAGAATAAAGACAACATTGTCGAAAACCAGAGGCTTGATTGCGTCTATGATGACGAGCCTTTAGGTTTTGAAAAAGATCCAACGGGTTCAACCAAAAGGATCCAAGCACAAGATCCCTTAGAAGAAATTGATTTGGGAGATGGCTCAATAAAAAGGCCAACATACATAAGTGCTAAGATTGATCAAGAGTTGAAGGCGCAGATTGTTGAATTGCTGAAGGAGTACAAAGACTGCTTTGCTTGGGATTACAATGAAATGCCAGGGTTGAGTCGTGGAGTTGTTGAAATCAGACTACCAATTCGACCAGGAAAGAAGCCAGTGAAGCAGACACCAAGAAGATTTGCACCAGAAATCCTGTTGAAGATCAAAGCAGAGATAGAAAGGTTACTAAAGAGCAAGTTCATCAGAACTTCCAGGTATGTCGAATGGCTTGCTAATATAGTGCCTGTAATTAAGAAAAATGGTACACTTAGGGTGTGTATAGATTTTAGAGATTTAAATAATGCTACACCTAAAGATGAGTATGCCATGCCAGTGACAGAAATGCTAGTAGATTCAGCTACAGGTTATGAATACCTAAGCATGCTTGATTTAAATATATTGCTGAAGAAGATACGTCGAAAATAGCATTTCGATGCCCAGGGGCATTGGGGGTCTATGAATGGGTTGTAATGCCATTTGGCCTTAAAAATGCCGGGGCAACGTACCAAAGGGCAATGAATTCTATGTTTCATGATTTTATTGAAAAATTTATGCAAGTATACATAGATGACATTGTTATTAAATCTGCCTCAGGAAATGGTCATATAGACCATCTTCGACAATCATTCGAAAGAATGAGAAAATATGGATTGAAAATGAATCCACTTAAATGTGCCTTCTGTGTTCGTGCAGGTGACTTTTTGGGTTTCGTTGTACACAAAAAAGGCATTGAAATCAATCAAAACAAGACGAAAGCAATCTTGGAGAGGAAAGCTCCTTCGACCAAAAAAGAATTGCAGTCATTACTAGGAAAAATAAATTTCCTTAGAAGATTTATCTCAAATCTAAGTGGTAAAACCCAAGTGTTTTTGCCATTACTTCGACTGAAGAAGGAAGATGTGTTCAAGTGGGATGCGGAACACCAACAAGCTTTCGACGAGATTAAAGCATACTTGATGAAGCCACCAATTTTGTTATCACCAATTAGGAATAAAGTAATGAAATAGTATATAGCAGCTTCAGAATTTTCTATAGGTAGCATGTTAGCTCAAGAAGATGAAAATGGTGTCGAAAGGGCCATTTATTACCTTAGTAGGATTCTAAATGATGCAGAAACTAGGTATCATCCTATAGAAAAATTGTGCTTATGCTTGTATTTTTCTTGTACAAAATTGAAGCAATATATAAAGCCTGTTGATGTGTATGTTTATTCGCATTACGACATTATTAAACATATACTGTCGAAACCAATTTCACATAGTAGAATAAGTAAATGGGCTTTAGCTCTTTCTGAATTCTCTTTGACTTATCAACCATTAAAAGCAATAAAAGGACAAATAGTGGCTGACTTCATAGTTGACCATTCAGGGGTTGAAAAAGAATTAAACTTAGTGGAAACACAACCTTGGAAGTTATACTTCGATGGTTCAAGCCACAAAAATGGTGTTGGAATTGGTGTATTGATAATTTCACCAACAACGATACCAACAAAGTATAAGTTTAAAATTGAAGGGTCATGCTCCAACAACGAGGCAGAGTACGAAGCCTCAATAGTAGGACTTCAAATCTTGTTACAATTAGGGGCAAAACATGTCGAAATCAAAGGAGATTCAGAACTAATTGTGAAACAGTTAACAAAAGAATACAAATGCATCAAAGAGAACTTAATAATGTATTTTGCCATTGCTAATATGTTGTTAAAGAGATTTGACACTGTTCACATAAAACACGTGCCTCGTATGGAAAATCAAGAGGCCAATGATTTGGCACAAGTAGCTTCAGGGTACAAAGTGTCAAAAGAAAAGCTATTGGAGCTAATAGAAATAAAGCACAAACTGATTTCGCCAGACCCATCCAATGCCCAATTGTCAATGCCAAAACTTGAGGGGGCAGAGATGTTAAATTTGGTGGAAAATTTTCAACTTTTTGAAAATTATGAAGTGGAAATTTTTGCCATTGACAATATGTAGAAATGATGATTGGCGAAGGCAAATTGTCGAATACTTGGAGAATCCAACAGGAGTGACTGATAGAAAAACCAAGTACAGAGCCTTAAGCTATGTGACTATTGGGAATGAATTGTTTAAAAAGACTCCTGAAGGAGTATTATTGAAATGCCTTAGTGAAAGTGAGGCATATTTAGCAATTTCCAATACTCATAGTGGTGCTTGTGGATCTCATCAAGCAGGTCACAAAATGAAGTGGCTTTTATTTCGACAAGGAGTATATTGGCCAACTATGCTGAAAGATTGCATAGATTTCGCCAAGGGTTGTCAAGAATGTCAAAAACACGCAGGAATACAACATGTGCCTGCAAGTGAATTGCATTCAATAATAAAACCTTGGCCTTTTAGGGGTTGGGCTTTAGACTTAATTGGTGAAATCAAACCAACTTCGTCGAAGGGTCACCGTTTTATTTTAGTAGGAATAGATTACTTCACTAAGTGGGTGGAAGCTGTTCCCTTAACTAATGTTGATCAGGAAGCTGTGATAAGTTTTATTCAAAACCATATCTTACATAGGTTTCGAATTCCTGAAACCATTACGACTGACCAAGGCACAGTTTTTATTGGTCGAAAAATGGTTGACTTTGCTTCTGATATTGGTTTCAAGTTACTAACTTCGACACCATATTATGCTCAAGCTAATGGTCAAGTGGAGGCTGCCAACTAAATTATTATCAATTTGATCAAGAAACACATTGGGCAAAAGCCTAGGAATTGGCATAAAACGCTTGATCAAGCGTTGTGGGCATGTAGAAATTCTCCCAGAGAATCAATCAATTCTACTCCTTATAGACTTACATTTGGACATGACGCAGTCTTACCTGTCGAAATTTGTTTACAATCAGCCAGAATTCAAAGACAGTTTGAAATTCTTGTCAGATTCCTATTGGGATATGATGTTAGATGAATTGGTTGATTTAGATGAAGAAAGACTACATGCATTGGATGTTCTTATAAGGCAAAAAGAAAGAGTGGCTAAAGCCTACAATAAAAAGGTTAAGCTGAAAACATTTGCCTTAGGAGATCTAGTGTGGAAAGTTATATTACCCATGGATAAAAAAGATAGAGTCTTGGGTAAATGGTCACCAAATTGGGAAGGACCATTTCGCATTCTACAAGTGTATACTAATGGTGCCTATGAAGTCGAAGAACTTGGCGCTGATGGTCGAATTTTGCAAATAAATGGCAAGTACTTAAAGAAATATAAGCCAATGTTGCAAGAAGTTAAAATAGCGCAAGATTAAAACAGTAAGAGAGTACAAATTCAAACATGGCCTTCAAGAAATAAAAGTTGCCAGGCATTATTGAAATTACAAGATAAATATTATAAGTCAAACAAGTCAAAGTTGAAGATTGGCTTTGAGCCTTTCTAAGGCAGATTTTAAATGTTCCAATCTTATGGCGACAAGAGCCTCTACTTCGTCCAAACTTCGAACCATCGCTTCATGTTGACCATGTCTTTGATAACTCGATTTTATATAGAGTTATTCATGTATCTAAACTTAGATAATTGCTTAAAACCAAGTATAAAATGTGCTAAATATAGTAGTATAAATAAAATAAAAACATTTATGGTTTTAAGGTGAATGATGTTCATAACTTAGCATTTTGCATGTATTGGTATGTTTGATGTGTTTGTTTAGTACAGCTGTAGTTTAGTGCATCTGCACTAGGTGCAACTGCACCTGAAGGGAAGTTGGTGCAACTGCACCTTCTTGCACCGAAGCAGCTCATAACCCCACATTGGAAGCACCTCAATTCTTACCATTGCTATAATGCTTAGTTGGCTTGCTGCTTGCTTCTGAGTCACATGGGGGCACATGGCCACTTGCAAAAGGAGGCGCCTACAATGGAAGACCATCATGAATAATCATTCACAAAAGACATGTGGCTACTTCCTATTGGACCTCCCTTTAAGGTTGAGTATGGGAATCAAAAGCTTATCTCCATCTTCTGAAAAGTAACCATGGTTAACACCCTTTGGTTAGCTTAATCATCAAGGAAACCCCCACATGAAGGAAATCTCCAAAGGCTATAAATAGGACTCAACTCTTCACTTGAAAAATATCATATATATCATAGACTTAAATAATCTTTTTCTTGTTCTTTTCATCTTAGTTTTTCATAGTTTCAAGTTTATTTTCTTGTAGTTCTTTTTATATTTTCTTAGTGTTAGTTTGAGAGAAAGGTGAGAAGAAATTGACAACTTCTCTCTCCACTTCTTCAAAGAGCTAATAGGTGCAAGAAATTGGTTATAAGCAAATATATGCAAGAGTCTTTCAATTGTTGTAATTCTTACTCTTTTGAATTCTCTTGTACTTTCCTTCATTGCAACATGTTTTCATCCATATATATTTGCTTTGTTATGCCCATCATGAGCTAAATCTCTTAAGTTGGGATGTTCTAGCTTTCCAATGATCTTTTGAGGAAAGTTATTGTGTTTTCAAATGGTGTAAGCACTTTAGTTCTTGTGTTTAAATTCTTAATCTTGTTTTAATGTTGATCACTTAGAACAAGTAGAGTTATATTCACTTAATTGGCTTATAACTAGAAATCAAGAACTAAATAAGGATAAGTGTTTAATAAAGCTTTTTGTTAAACTTGTTTTAATGAATTAGCTTGTTAATTCCATGTTAATTCCTAATCTTAGGTTAACATAGTCCTTACAAGTAGTGTAGTGAGATCTTAAGATACAAGAGTGTACTTATTTAGCATCTTGGATTATCTGTAAGGGGGCGAGAAAGGAATTGACTACTTCTTTCTTTACAGCAAAAAACAGGATCATAAGAGCTTGTAACGAAACTCTGAAGAAAGTAGCTGACCAGCACACACTGATGCAGCTGCACCTAAGTGCATCTGCACCACAAGAAAACACAATAATCTCAAAAGTGATTTAGTTTGGGAAAACATCTCAACTATCATTCTCAACTAATTTCCTGCACAATTTACTTGCTTTCTTTTAATTTAATTTTCATTTCAACTTCAACCAAAACCAAAATTTTGAGTAGTGTAGTCGCACTAATTTGCATTTCTTTACAACAATATATACGAGTTAATCCAATCCCTGTGGGTTCGATCTTTTATACTACTTGTTTGTGACTGTGTATACTTGCACATGTTTTTCACACACCAGTCTTTCTAAGTGCTCAAGAGCCACAGTGGCCTCTGCGTGAATCGCAGGTTCTAAAGCTTTAGGAGTCGTTTTGAGGAGAGAAGCTTTCTTCACCTTTTCAGCTTTGATCTTCGACTGCAAGTCTTAGATTTGTTGTTTGTAGCCCAAGATGGCATTTTCGCAATCTGTCAACGCTTGAGCGTTGTTTGCTGCTTGGGTTTCCAAAGAGGCAATCTTGGTCTGAGAGGCGTTAACAGCTGCCCATTCTTCTTCTTGAAGTTTGGCTTCCCGTGCCTTTTGTGCAATACAGTTCTTTTTTTTTCTGAATGTCTTGGGCGATTCGCTCTAAAAGGGGCTCAAATTCCGTAATGAAGCCAATGAGGGCCTTGCCTGAGGTTGAGGTATTGAGCTTGTGCAATAAGGCTTTAATCTCAAAGGCAATCATGTGGTCACGCTCAATCGCTTGGAACAAGTCAGCTTCAAGAACTTTGGCTCGAAATTCCTTGAGGAGGTCTTCCTTCGATGTGTCAGATACTTCGCCCAAAGAAGTGGTCGAAGAACTCTGTTTGGTCGAAGATTTCCTACCACTCAGCAAGAGGTTCAAAGCCTCAAGAGGATTTTTGCTCTTCAATGATTTGTATCAAGAGGGTTTGTTTCAAGTGCTTGGTCATAAGAGGGAGGCTCATCGGTTGGCATATCAACAAGCTGTTGCAGGACTGTTCTTGCTATATGGACAGGATCATCTTTTTGGGGTTGATTTTCGACCACTCTTTCAGCTATTGGTTTGACAGAGGGAGAGAGAGCCGATGTTGGTGTTAGTTGCTTATGTGAAGGGTCAAGTTGACCAGCTTCATTTCCCTGTCATGACAATACGTCGAAGTTATGATCAGTTTATGAACCAGAATAATTAGAGAATAGTTGCAAGCTCAGTTATTTACCTTTGATATGGTGTCGCCAACATGAGAGCTTGCGCTTGCAGGTCTTTTAGGAACCTCTGCTTTCTTCTGAGCAGGTTTCTCTAAAGGTGAAATTTTCTCTTTAGCTGTTTCTTTTTTGCCTTGTGTTTCTTCGACAAGCACCACAGGGATAGCAGTTCTGGAAGTTTCTTGCGAGTGTTTCATTTTCTTTTCTTGCTCAAACTGAGCCGCAGAAATCCTAAACGATTTTGGGCTGCTTGTTTGGTCATCAGACTGAAAACCCAACATCCAGAATTAGTGATGGCTAAAGCAAATAGATGAATAATGGAGAGAGCGAAGAGGTAAAATTTTCTTTTTTAACCTTAGAATCATCACTCACAATCTGTGTTCCAATCCTCCTCGACCTTTTAAGAGGTACATCAAACGCAGGATTGCTTCCTCTTTTTCGACTCTGAAATATGGAGACCAATTAAGCGTTGAAATTAAGGAGTAAATGTGATATAACAAATACCCCAAAAAGTAGTTACCTCTTGTTTTTTGGTTGGTTGAGTTGTTTGTGGTCTTTGTATAGTGGTAACCTTTTTCTGGGTGTTTTTCTTTGACGCCTTGGTAGTGCTAGTGGTTGTGGGAGTAGCTGCAAAAAGTATTTCGACGAGGTTAGTTTAGAAAGATTTCAGAAATTGTTTGGTTCAAAAAGTTAAGGAATGTATTATTTTGAAGAGTTTGGAAATCTAGAATGTATTAAGGTAATATACCTGAAGGTTTGGGGAAAGCAGAGAGTAAGTTCTGAAGCAAATTGGATTCGTCGACAGCAGCCAGTTTAGGCTTGTAATAGTTCGACCACCATTGGAGAAATTCTTTCGTGCAAGCGAAAAGGGGGTTGTACTTCAAAGGAATGGAAGCAGGAGTGCACTGGATAGCCATGGTTAGTCGATGCCAGTAGTCCCTCTCATTATCTGGGGATATCAAAGACTTTTTCGACTTGTAAAAAGAGGCTGGTCGAGGTTGGCACAATCCAAATTGCCTTGCCACCAGATTTGGTTGGTATCCTGTCAAGCCATAGTGGGTTGGACCTTTGCTTGACGAAATCCTAAGTGATAACCAGCAAGGGGTCAAATAAGCTCTCCAGATTTCATTAAGTTCATCATCGGAATCAACGAGTGTTGCAGGAAATTTTTTGAGGAACCATTGTGGCCCATGAGTTCTGTGGACGAAAGGGGCCATTGAAGGAATAAAGGACTTGCAATTCAGTAACATGTCGAAAGTGTCAGAGAATTGGTCTTCGACTGTTTGATTGTTCTACCTGGGTTTTAGAAGGGCAAGCCTCAAACCTTCAATGCTCCTCCTTTCAGCTATTCGGATTTGGCTTTTAGGGCACATTACTTGAAGTCTTGATTCAAAAGTAGCAAGAAGCCACAATTGGAACAGCCAAATAGGCCTAGAAATCAGCAAAGAAGATTGAGGCTTAGAATTTTTCATGTCAAGGGCCCCATCTCCTAAAGATTCATAAAGAGACCCTATGATAAGTTTGCTAAGACAGATATTTCGACCATTATGAATCTGAGTAGCCAGATTGATATACATATTTGCAACTTGAAGCGATGAAGAGCAAAAAATATAATGGGATAACCATAAGGTAAGAAAAGCTATGTGTTCTTCATCAGAAACCTCATCACTGTCGAGGACGTGTTGATCTTCGATGTACCCAGCGAAGGTGGCACGTTGGAAAGTGAAATTGTATGTATCAGAAGCTTTGTCGGGCTCGAAGATCTCGCCTGTTGATCAAAGACCAGTGATAGCAGCTACATCCAGCAAGGTGGGAGTAAGCATCCCACATTCCAGATGAAGGCTGTTAGTAGTAGCCTCCCAAAAATGAAGTGCTGCAATAAGCATGACACTTTGGTATTTGGGACCATATCTCGACAACTGAATCAGGTCGAAAATACCTTGAGTTTTCCAGAAATCCCCTTTCTTTGACTCTATCTTGTTGAGCCAGTTGATGTAAGCTTCGTGCCCTACATGAGGTGCAGATCTGAAAACCCGTGTAGCCAAACCCATTTCATAAGGAGCTTGGTCGAAGATTCTAGGGCTATAATGATGGTAACCAGGGAAGATTTCTTGGATTTTTGGTGGTTCTGGAAGAAACTCAGGAATGGGACCAAGAAAAGCATGAGTGTGATCAATGGGACCGGGAATAATCACTTGTGATCTCCAACTTGGAGCACGTGGATCATCAAGATCAGGTTCAGCAACACAGAGGTGTTTTCCAGATGAATGAGTATGTGAAGGTGGTTCAGGTGTTGGGTTTTGGGCAGGTTCAGCAAGGATTGGTTGCTTACCTGCAATGGTTGAAGGGGATCGAGGACGAGAAGAAGATGCCATTGATGAACAACGAAGGATGTTGATGAGGGTCTAGTTTTCTGGGTTTAATGAGCGCAAGTGTTCTCGCGAAGAAGGAGAAAAAAAGGGTTACAAAGGTTTCAGAAAGAGTGAAATAAAGGAGAAGCGATAGTTTTTATAGCTGTTTGAAGTGCAAAGGCTGAAAACTCTTGAGTTTCCCTCTTAATGGAGCAGTTACTCGCAATGAGTAGTGGGGAGTTTCAAGGTGAAACGTGGCCCACTAACTTTACAACGGAGGCGCCAAAAGCTGTTTTTCACTGAAACGTCGTATCACTCTGCAACGTGATGCAAGTGACGTCATCAGAGCAGTTGAAAAGGGTTTTCAAAAATGCTCTTTTTCTGCCATTCACATAGCTCCTGTCGAAAAAGACATTTTTGGGGGGCAATTTGTTAACCCGTAATTTCGACAAGCTAAATTAAATGCAGTCAACGCGGTTTGACTTTGGTTTCTTAGAAGAAGGTGTTGGTTTCAACACAGAAGAGTTGTATCAGAAGGCAAATTCGACAAAGCTTCAGACTTAACTAGATTTGAAGGGTGATATTTCGACGGGAAGAAAGTTGAATTCAATAGCAAGTCAAAAGCAAGTGCTCGCTGTCGAAGCTTGGGTAGTTATCCTAGTCGAAGGCTGAAGCAGTTTTCTCTTTTGAATTCTCTGTACAGTTAGTTAGTTTTAGCGTTTTCCCTCCTTGTATAAATAGTAGTTTCTCATAGGAGAAACGGGTCACAATCTCATTACAGAATTCTCACGCTCTAACTTCCAACACATTACAGAGAAAACGAGCCAAGAGAAGAATGTATGATTTGTGCACCAACTCTCTTTACAATTAATGCAATTTTAATTTGTTTTCTTCTTTGCTTTTCTGCAATTTTTTCTTTGTTTTATTCTCCCTCATTGAGGAACTTCGACTGTTTCGCGCGAGATCGGCGGTTATCTTCTTCTTTTTACTTTTAAACTGCAAGAACACATACAATTCTGGGAAAAACTTTAACACAAATGGTCTTAGGATTTACTAGTTGATCCTGCAAACAGAAGCAATTTCAAACTAGCGGTGTTTACCAAAATCCAAGGTAAACAAATTGGCACGCCTAGTGGGACGTTTGTGCTAATTTTAAAGTTTTTCGTTGAATTCTTAAACTTTGTGTTTGTCTGTGCATGCAATTAAGGAGTGGTAAACATCTTCCAGAGATGGCACGCTCTACACTCAAATCGTGGATCCTTTCATTAGCCTCAAGAGCGTGTTATGGTAAAACTGTTCTATATTATATTGTTTGTTTTCTTTGTTCCTAACTATTTCCCTTGGGAGGATCTAGCTAGAACATGAGTAAGATGATAGTAGAATGAGTATAAAGAGTAGAGATTCAAATCGTGGATCCTTTCATTAGCTTCAAGAGCGTGTTTATATAGTACAAGGGTAATAATGAGTAATAAATGCATATCATAGCTATTACAGATCTGGTGGCGCAATTATAGGCTTTCCATATATATATATTGCTTGTCTTTGGTCTCTGGGCGAGCCATGTGGCGGGGCCGAGCTTCGAGGGAAGGGAGGAGTCCCTCAGTCCGCAATGCCATTGAGTAGTCCTTGGTCCTTAGGACGAGCCAGAGTCTTCGGATATCTTACCTTGCCTTCGTGAGAGACAGTCGTGCCGGCCTCGGAAGAGTGTGCAGCCGAACCTTCCGGAGTTGTCGGCTCAGCCGTGAACAATCTTCAAAACCACTAGCGGGTTATTGTTTCTCGATCCATCCGGCTCTAACACTTAAATGATGTTTTATCTTTAGGCTACTCATTTTATCCCATTAAGCATTAGATACTTGAGCCCCTTAACCAGTTGGTCATGGGTTTGATCCCTAACCAGTGCGTATGGAAAAGCATTTGTTGGAAGAGGTCAATCCCTTAAATGGATCTCCGATACCTCGGGGATTAGTCTCCACGGAGGATACATTGGTTTACCAAAAAAATCTATACCCACCTAACAACTACTAATAAATGAGGGGTTTATTTGTAATTTCACAACCATTCATACTCTCGTCCACCCAAATGTCCCCAAACTCCCGCACCACCAAGGCACTCACACTATCACGCTTACGTTCCCTCCTTAAATTACCAAAACAACCTCACCTCTCTCCTTACACAATTCCAAAACCATACACTACCATAATCAAATTCCCAAATTACCCTCCAATCTCACCATCATCATCACTCCCAAGAAGCTCACACATGCACTCACAAACAAAACGATCACGAGAGAGAATCAGAGAATCTCATTTATTTATAAAAAAATAAAATAAATCAAAAACAAAAAATCACAGAGAGAAAGATATTCGAAGTTCGAAAATCATCACCACCGTAAGAAGAACGCTACTGGATTTCTCAGAAGGCAATGCCTTGCTCTTCTTTCAGTTCTACAAGCGGTGGCGATAACAACAACAACAACAACAACGATCAGAAGAAGAAAAACGATGATTCTTCTCTCCGTGATTTCAAGTTGAATGAATCTACGTTTTTGGCTTCACTCATGCCGAAGAAAGAAATTGCCGCAGATCGCTTCATCGATTCTCATCCTAACTACGATGGTCGCGGTGCTCTCATCGCTATTTTCGGTATATACCTTACTCCTTTGACTCTCATTTCACGATTTTTCTTGTTCTTTTGATTTTTTCTTCGGTTGTTAATTGTTGAATGTTAAGAAGTGGAATTAATCTCTAGTAAGCATTGTTTTAATTGTGTTTGTGTTTGTGTTTGGATTAATTTATCGTATGTTAAGTAGATTTAAAATTAATCAAAATGAAGCTTGCTTTTAGTGTCAGTTTCGAAATGGTTGTGTAATTGTTTTGCAAATTGCAACAAGTATGAGTAATTTGATTGTGGATTTTAATTTGTTTTGAAGAATTGCTGAAATTATTGTAGTTAGAATCGTAGGCAATTTTTTCTTATTCCGTTGAGTTTCATTTCACTTTTTTTACTTATTCCTTTTGATTTTTTCTTTGTTTGTTAATTGTTGAGTGTTAAGAAGTGAAAATGATCTCTAGTAAGCAATGTTTTAGTTTGTATATGTGTTTGTGTTTGGATTAATTTATCGTATGTTAAGTAGATTTAAAATTAATCAAAATGAAACTTGCTTTTAGTCTCTCAGTTTCGAAATAGTTGTGTAATTGTGATGAGAATATAGGTACTTCAATGAAAAAGAAGGCCTTTGATAAAGTTTACACTAGGAGGGGTAAGAAGGGAATTGTTCCAAAATAGTGGGAGGAATCTTTTGTAACCAACCTGATGAGTTGGCAGTGTGGGTGTGCGTGCCTCACCTCATGCATGATAGCTGCTGAGGAGTGAATAAAAGTAGAGCAGGAGAGAGAATGTTCTTTAGGCAAGATTTGGCTTGATTGGGCTAGGGCTGGGAGTACAGTTTCTCTGTCATAGAGTACTACACTTTGTTATATCACTTTTTCCCTTATTTTCATGTATGATTCTCTGTAATTTCACACTGAATTCAGAGGAATATACTAATACTATTTCCCCATTTGGTTCTATCTTTTACTATTTCATTCATTCCTATCATTGGTATCAAAGCTCTAGTATCATCGGAGCTTAACAATGGTGAAGAAAACTTCAATGGAGGAGCGACAAGAGAGACTTGAGCAGAGATTTGAAGAACTCTCTCTGGAAGTTCGCACGAACAACACTGAGCTTCGCACTGACTTGCGAGAGTGGATGGAACGATTGGAGCTCCGATTGTAGAAGAAACGACGACGCCGGCGCGATGGAAGTAGTACAGTGGTGAATGACGAAGAAGGAGAAGCAGAGAACTCGTTTGATAGCACTGAATCGAACGACGAGGAGAGTCCTAAACCTCGTCATCGTTATCGAGGCAGAAAACTTGAGATTCCAGTTTTCGAAGGTGGTGAAGCGTATGGGTGGTTAGTCCAGGTGGAACGCTATTTCAAAATCAATGGCGTTGACGAAGAAGAAATGCTGGAGGCTATTGTAATCGCCTTAGATGGGAGAGCTCTAAACTGGTACCAATGGTGGGAGGAGCAACACCCAGAGCCTAGTTGGGAAGAGTTTAAACAAGCTGTGATCCGGAGATTCCAACCCGGGTTGGTGCGAAACCCGTTAGGACCCATTTTGAACGTGAAGCAGACAGGGACTGTTATGGAGTACAGGGAGCAGTTTGAGATGCTAATGGCGCCGTTGAAACGAAGTGAAAGAGGAATGTTGGAGAGTATTTTCTTAAACGGGTTACGCGAGGAAATCCAAACGGAGCTGAAATTGCACAATACGCGTGGCTTGAATGCGATGATGGACCGCGCGTTGCTCATTGAAGAACGAAACAAAGCTCTCAAAGATGAAGGAGATAAGAAGAATGATGGTTCTAAATGGAAACCCGGTGCGCCTGGATCGGGTCACAAAGCGGGTTGAAACAGAGTTTTCATTGCTAAGCCCAAGTTTGACACTGGGGGAAGCAGTGGGGGCACTAATGGGAGTAAGTCGCAGGGTGTAAGCACAGAGAAGAAACAAGGGGAGAGGAGTGGCAAAGGGGGACACATTGTTACTAAAAAAATTAAAGGAATTTGGGGGAGATGGGTGTTGAACTCATGACCCTCCAATCCAGCACCCAATTACTAACCATCTGAGCAACTAAGTTTTGTTGTACCTGAAGGCTAATATATGGTATATGAACTAGTATTAAATCATGAAGAACAGTTCTGAAAATCATGAAGAACATATCTGGAAACCCACCATTTTCGTTTCCAAATTAATTTTGCTTCCATTTTCGTTTTTCATTTCCATTTTTCGTTCATCTTCTCAAAATGGAAACCCCTCATTTTCGTTCTAAATTGTGGAAGATTTGGACAACTTTCGTTTCTTCACTTTCTGATTCGGATTCGATTTCGTTCTTGAAATCGTTCAACAACAACAAACGAACAAATTCGTTCAACACAAACATATTCAGCCATTGTTACAAAAACGAACATATCCAACCCAAATCGACTTTGTTCAGATTTAATCCCAATTCGAATTCATTTTTATTATGAAACCCAATTCGATTTTGTTCTTATTTTGAAACCCAATTTGATTTATATTCGATTTTGTGGAATGAAAAAACGTAGTAATCTGGCAAACTAAAAAACGAAATCAAACTTAGATGAAGTACAGATCTGGTTTGTTGAAGAAGATGAAGTGCAAATAAGATAAACTATGTTATATATCAATTGTTAGCCTTAATTACTCAAATCATGTGGTGGCCTAGTGGTATTCAGAAAGCTATATCACTCAAAGGTTGTGAGTTCAACTCTTGTGGTAGCAAAAATGTTTATTTTTTAATAACAATAGTGTGCGCCACGTGGCAGCCATTCATTGGTTGCTGACGTGGCAACCACATATCTGATCCAGCTAGGTTCCACATCAGCAATCAACTAACAGCATTAACAAAAACTAACGGGAGGGGGGTAACTGGATACTATTAGATTTTGCAAGGTTTGTTTTGCAAAAGAATTTTTTGCAGGGGGGTAACAGGATATCAGGTATATTTGCAGGGGGTGACAAGTATTTAAGCCTTAATTTTTTTAAGACAGCTAAGACAATGTTTAAAAGAATTTGAATTAAATATTTTATTATAATTTTTAAATATAGCATAACAATATGGATTATTTGTAAGTGAGTCAAAGAATTAATTGGATTTGGGCTAGTAAGTGAGTGAGAGTCGGGTTTTAGTTGCATTTGGGCTAGTAAGTCAACAAGCCTTAGTGTTACTTGCGGTTTGGTTTGGTTCGGTTCGTTTTCTGAAATCAAAACTGCGAACCGAACCGAACCGCGCGGTGCAATGAAAAAAGAACCGAACAAAACCGATTATAAGCGGTTTTTAGCGGTTTTCGGTTTGGTTTAGTTCGGTTTGCGGTTTTCTATTGGTTTGGTTCGGTTTTGAACACCCCTACTTGTCTCAGGAGGAGTTGAGAAATCTCAGTAAAAAGGGGCTCTGTTTTAAGTGTGGGGAGAGATGGGGAAGAGATCACATCTGTAAAATGAAGCATTACAGAGTGATGCTCATTGATGAAGATGGAGAGGAGGAAGCAGAGGAGGTTGAGGGAGCAGAGGAGGAAATCCCTGAAGTTGTTGCAGAGTTGAGGACTCTGTTATTGTCTCTCAAAAGCTCACAAGGGCTAACCTCAAACCAGTCTTTCAAAGTTTGGAGGGTTATTAATGGCAGGGAGGTGCTTATATTGATAGATTCTGGAGCCTCTACTAATTTCATCTCTCAAATTAGTGAAGAAGCTTCAACTTCCATTGGAGGATACTGCTGAGTACACAATTGAGATAGGGAATGGTGAGAAGTTATCCCACAGAGGTGTGTGTATTGATCTCAGAGTGGAGGTGCAGGGTATTGCTTTTGCCCAGAATTTCTTCCTAATGTCTTTGGCAGGAACTGACTTGGTGTTAGGGATGGATTGGCTTGCAAGTTTGGGGGACATTAAAGCTAATTTTAAGAACTTGGTGATTAAATGGAAGGGAGGAGGACAGAAGTTTAAGATAAAAGGAGAGCCTTCTTTGAGTAAGCACCAGGCTTCATTGAAGACCATGGTGAAGGCACTGAAACAGGAGGATGAAGGATACTTGATTCATTTGTATCACATGCAGGATCAGTGCAGAACAGAACCAGAGAAGCAGGAAATTATGCAGATCTTAGAGACATATGCAGATGTATTTGAAGCACCTACAGGGTTACCTCCCCATAGAGAACAGGACCATGCTATCAACCTGAAATCTGATGCTGTCATTCCCAACATTCGTCCTTACAGGTACCCCCACTACCAGAAAGATGAGATTGAAAAGATTGTTGATGAGATGTTAACTGCTGGTATTATAAGACCAAGCATCAGCCCTTTCTCTAGCCCTGTGTTACTAGTGAAAAAGAAAGATGGA
This sequence comes from Astragalus glycyphyllos, assembly GCA_963573325.1. Lineage (NCBI taxonomy): Eukaryota > Viridiplantae > Streptophyta > Magnoliopsida > Fabales > Fabaceae > Astragalus > Astragalus glycyphyllos. The sequence continues at coordinate 14,443,020 of OY754313.1, read as the reverse complement.
GGGTGGAGATTCTGTATTGATTACAGAGCCTTAAATAAGCATACTGTGGCTGATAAATTTCCTATACCAATCATAGATGAATTACTAGATGAGATTGGTTCTGCTGCTGTATTTTCAAAGTTAGATTTGAAGTCTGGTTACCATCAAATCAGGATGAGGGAGGAGGATATACATAAGACAGCCTTCAGAACTCATGAAGGACACTATGAATATCTAGTGATGCCTTTTGGGCTCACAAATGCACCATCAACCTTCCAAGCCCTTATGAACAAGATACTAAAGCCTATGATGAGAAAATTTGTTCTAGTCTTTTTTGATGACATCCTGGTGTATAGCCCAGACATGGCTAGTCATCAAGAACACTTGTGCAGAGTATTGGAGATTCTGAGGTCTCATAAGTTGTTTGCAAACAAGAAGAAATGCACTTTTGCTCAAGCTCAAATTGAGTATTTGGGCCACATCATCTCTCAGCAAGGGGTAGCAGCAGACCCTGCAAAGATTCATGCTATGACTAGCTGGCCAATTCCTAAAGATGTTAAGGGATTGAGGGGATTTCTTGGGCTCACAGGTTACTACAGGAGATTTGTGAAGAATTATGGTAAAACAACATGGCCACTGACTCAACAGTTAAAGAAGGACAGATTTGCTTGGTCAGAGGAAGCTCAAGAAGCATTTGATGAGTTAAAAAGAGCAATGACTACTCTGCCTGTGTTAGCAGTACCTGATTTCAATAAGGAGTTTGTAGTGGAAACTGATGCCTCGGGGAAGGGAATAGGAGCAGTATTAATGCAAGAGAAGAGACCAGTTGCTTACATGAGCCACACACTGTCAAATAGAGCACAGAATAAATCTGTGTATGAGAGAGAGCTGATGGCTATTGTTATAGCAGTGCAGAAATGGAGACACTACTTATTGGGAAGACATTTCACAGTACACACTGATCAGAGGAGTCTTAGATTTTTGACTGACCAAAGGATGATGGGAGAAGAGCAACAAAAGTGGATTACCAAGTTACTGGGATACGATTTTGACATCAAGTACAAGCCTGGAATAGAGAATAAAGCAGCAGATGCTCTTTCAAGGAGACTGCAGTATGGTGCTTTATCTACCATTCAATGCCAAGAATGGGAGGGACTAGAAGAAGAAATACAGTCAGATGAGACTCTGAAGCAGATTGTCTAGGACTTGGTAGCTGCCACAGGCACACATGAAGGATATACTCTGGTTAATGGAAGATTGTATTACAAAGGGAGGTTAGTCATTCCTAAAAACTCTCCAAGAATTACTAGAATACTAAAAGAGTTTCATAATACTGCCTGTGGAGGTCATTCTGGGGTACTCAGGACTTATAAAAGAATTGCTCGAGTGGTTTATTGGGAAGGAATGAGGAAAAGCATTCAACATCATGTACGGGCTTGTGAAATTTGTCAGAGAAATAAGTATCAGGCTTTGTCTCCAGGGGGTTTATTGCAACCACTTCCTATACCAACTCAAGTTTGGAGTGATATATTTATGGACTTTGTGGGAGGACTTCCCATAGCTATGGGTATGGATACCATATTTGTTGTGGTGGATAGGCTAACAAAATATGCTCATTTTATAGCCTTGGCTCACCCTTATACAGCCAAAGATGTGGCTCAGATTTTTGTGAAAGAAATTGTTAAGCTTCATGGATTTCCTGCATCCATAGTTTCTGACAGAGATAGAGTCTTTATTAGCTCTTTCTGGACCGAATTGTTTCACTCAGCTGGCACGAAATTGAAGTTGAGTTCAGCCTATCACCCTCAGACAGATGGGCAGACTGAGGTAGTAAATAGATGTGTGGAGACTTACTTGAGGTGTTTGACTGGGAGTAGACCAAAACAGTGGCCTAAATGGCTAGCATGGGCTGAGTATTGGTATAACACCAATTATCACTCTTCCCTGAAAATGTCCCCATTTGAAGCCTTATATGGGAGACCTCCACCAGTTCTAGTAAGAGGTGATGATGCTAGAGTAACTGTGGATGAAGTTCAGCAGATGACTCAGGAGAGGAATGAACTGTTAAGGGAAATGAGGGAACAATTGAGCAGGGCTCAAAACAGAATGAAACAGATGGCTGACAAGACCAGAAGAGAGGTGAATTTTGAAGTTGGTGACTTAGTGTATTTGAAGATACAACCTTACAAACTCAAGCAATTGGCCAAGAGACTTAACCAGAAACTGAGTCCCAGGTTTTATGGCCCTTTTACTGTACTAGAAAGGATTGGAGCAGTAGCTTATAAGCTACAGTTACCACCTGACAGCAGAGTACACCCAGTGTTTCATGTTTCATTGTTGAAGAAAGCCATAGCAGCTGAAGTTACTGCACAACCACTACCTGCCTGTCTTAATGAGAACTGGGAATTGAATGTCACACCAGCTGAAATATTGGCAGTAAGGAAGAACCAGGAGGGTGAGTTAGAAGTGCTAGTCAAATGGAAGAATCTGCCAGAGTTTGAGAATTCGTGGGAGAGCATGCAAGCCATGAAAGATCAATTTCTTGAATTCCACCTTGAGGACAAGGTGAATTTCGAAGGAGGGAGTAGTGATGAGAATATAGGTACTTCAGTGAAAAAGAAGGCCTTTGATAAAGTTTACACTAGGAGGGGTAAGAAGGGAATTGTTCCAAAATAGTGGGAGGAATCTTTTGTAACCAACCTGATGAGTTGGCAGTGTGGGTGTGCGTGCCTCACCTCATGCATGATAGCTGTTGAGGAGTGAATAAAAGTAGAGCAGGAGAGAGAATGTTCTTTAGGCAAGATTTGGCTTGATTGGGCTAGGGCTGGGAGTACAGTTTCTCTGTCATAGAGTACTGCACTTTGTTATATCACTTTTTCCCTTATTTTCATGTATGATTCTCTGTAATTTCACACTGAATTCAGAGAATATACTAATACTATTTCCCCATTTGGTTCTATCTTTTACTGTTTCATTCATTCCTATCAAATTGTTTTGCAAATTGCAAGAAGTATGAGTAATTTGATTGTGGATTTTAATTTGTTTTGAAGAATTGTTGAAATTATTGGAGTTAGAATTGCTTATACAATTGGAGTTCGTGGTTGTTAGACTAGAAAGTGATGTAGTTATGTCCTTTTGTAATGGCATGTGATTTGACTTCTGATGTTAGTATTTAGAGTAGTGTAAAGGAGTAGCGAGGGAATTGAAGTGGGAGAACCTATTGTATTGACTTGATAACTGGTTGTAAAGGGATTGATTGGGATAATGAAGTGTTTTTAGTGCTTTGGAAAGTTTTGTTTGTGAGAGTGTTGGTTATTTTTGTGTAGTGTCAATATTCACATATTAGGGATTTGTTGCCTTTGAGACTTTATTTGGTTTTGTCACACTTTCAGTGATGGAAATGCGTGTGTGCTGTGTGTGTATACTGAGTAGTGGGAAGATTTAATATTTTTTCTAATCTTATTTTCTTAATTGTTGTACTTAATTTTTTGTGGGAACTGAGAAGGGTTCTTGGTCATTGTTTGCTGTCGAGTAGAGTCTTTTAATGAATCTAATTTGCTTCCATTAATGAATTGCAAGTTTTGTATATCTAGGATAGTAAAAAAATAGTTTAGTTGCAGTCTTGAGTATCCCTGTTCTGCATTGGCTAGGTGTCCATCCAATTTACTGCTACTAAAATGTTATTTAGAGTAATGAATAGATCGCTTGTATTCTTACTTAGTGGTTCTTAGAAATTACAATTTGATCAATCATTTTATCTGCTTGTTTACAGATTCTGGTGTAGACCCGGCTGCTGATGGATTACAGGTTACCTCTGATGGGAAACCAAAAATTCTTGACGTCCTTGATTGGCAAGTAGAAAGCTATTAATATTGGAAATTTAGTCGACTATTCTTTTGAGTGTTGTACTGGTTTTCTAACAAAGATGCAATACTTTTCTTTCTTCAGCACTGGGAGTGGTGATATTGATACCTCAAAGGTCGTGAAGGCTGACGCTGATGGTTGTATTTGTGGGGCATCAGGTTAGTTTTATGGAACATCCAGTAAGCTGTAAATTCAATTAATTATGGTGAGCCACTCTTCAATACATTGTAGTAATTGCTTGTAACGAGGTATGCATTAAAGAAAACAACATGCACAGCTATTGAACCAAACAGGCTCTGAAGCTTTCAAAACAGTTAATTTATTTTAATAGGGAATGCTGTTTTTCAAAACATAAACCAAACAGGCCCTAAAGTTTTCCGCTTCCAACTAGTTTGACGAAGGATTTCTTTCTTTCTATCCCTTTCAGTATATTTTTGTTTCTTAGCGTGCACATATCTTCTATTTTTTGAGCTTCTTCCTTCCTTTTTTTCCTCCCTCATTCGTGTTGGTCAAGACCTTTGGGGTATTACTATTTAGAGTCTGTGCTTAGATGCTCACGAGAAATGCTTTACAGGGGCATCTTTGATCATCAATACCTCATGGAAAAATCCTTCTGGTGAATGGCATGTGGGTTATAAGTTGGTTTATGAACTCTTTACGGAAGATTTGACCTCTCGTTTGAAGGTAGCGTTACATTTCTATGAAATAGTTTAGTTCTTTAGGACCCTTATCTTTGGCTAATAGATCTAATTTCTGTTTTCTCCTCATGAAATTTTCATTGGCAGAAAGAAAGAAAGAAAAAGTGGGATGAGAAAAACCAGGAGGAAATTGCAAGGACTGTAAAACAACTTGATGATTTTGATCAGGTTCATTGTAAAATTTGATTGATTCTCAGTTCTTACGTATGCCAGATTCATAAACCTCAAATTACATATTATGTACTCATAATCTTTTTAATATGTTGTATAGTAAGCATCAAACATTACAGGGGCAAGCACGTGTTTTCTTTTTGTTATTGCATTTTCTTATCTTAGTATGTTATCTTGTGTCCTGCAGTATTTGGATCAAGGTAATCAAAATCGGACTGGACATTAGACCAGTGTAGGCACTGGTTCAAGGGTTTGACAGGGTGTAATCAGGATTGGACCGGAATAATTAAATATATTGTTCAACCTTTTTTATATTATATATAAAATATATAAGTATCAATAAACAAAAAAACCATAATATTCATAACTTCACACTATAGAAAATTAAACTGCACTTAAGAGTTAAGATTAAGAATGTCACAAGTCAACCTATGAGACTATAACATACAGAATTGCATTGGAAATTAAATCAAATGACATAATATTGAAGTTTAACGTACTACTGATAATAATAATACTAAAAGAGAATTTATCTTGTTGTGCACAAAAAAATTATGCACCATGTTTTAAGCTTGATCTTTTTTCTTTGTTTGTTATATAGAGAGCAAATACCTTTCCATTAGCAATTTCAATGCTTGAATTTAATTTTTTTTACAACATGGGTTTTCTTTAAGTCTTAGAAAGTCTTTATAATGCTTATACCACTCAATGGCTTCATGAGGACATTTTCCAATTTGCCATTTAAATTTACAATGCCAATGGTAATGTCTCTTGATAATAGCTTCTACTTAATGAAATGGAAACGTATCTCCATGCTTTTGGTTCTCATGGAATATTGGATTTGAGGTGATATTCACGATGGCCTTATTATCCCAAATGAGTGTTATTGTTATCTATATAGCATTCCGAAATCTCAGTTCTTTAAGCAACTGTTTGATCAAGATAAATTCATAGATGGTTGAGGTCTTGGCTTGGTATTCTGCATTTGCACTTTTTGATCTTGCCACAACATTATGTGTCTGCTTTTGAGTCGAGCCGATTATAGTTATGAGAATTTAAGCTTGCATCATCATCATCATCATCATCATCATCATCATCATCATTTTACAACCCAACCAATGTCTATTGAGATGCAACAAACGTTTCTTCCAAAAAAGAGTATATGCAGGTCAATCCAAAAAGGCCGCATAGGACCTGATTTGGGCTGGAAGTTTCGAGCCCAAAATTTACTTGGCCCAATAAAGCTTGTGGCTCAGTTTGTGTCGGTCCGATGTGGACTGAGTAGCCCATTTCACCATATAGGCATTGAGCATCATCATTGGTATTAAGGACCTTAGATTGCTCCTAAAAAACCTGACAAGTTTCACATGCACAAATGATTTGGTTTAGAAAAGGATGGATGATGGATTTAATGATGATATAAAGTTGGGCATTAGTTTTATTCCATCGATAAACAGGTGGCTATAGGCATAGAATCAACTTCATTAGTGAAGTTCTTCATAGTCTTGATCAACAAGCCAGAGTTTGATTTTGGAAGCCTCTGTATCATTGTTGCTGTCATCCAACTTTTTTAAAAAAATTGGGGAAGGGGGAATTATTATTATTAATTAAAGTGGCTCTAATGGCCATTTTAAAAATGACCCCTGAGGGATTTGAACTCTATCTATTTAGGTTTTAAGGTAAAACTCTTAGCACTGAGCTGACACCTCTTGGACAATTGAGAGCACTAATGTAGTTAGTGAAAATGGAGGACTGGTGTTTGGAGAGTCTAAATTGGGAATAAGGGAGAACAAATGGGGGAATAAGGGAGTTTTGGCGGCCACTTCTGTGCAACTATTCATCAGAGATGCCATGCGTGGTTGAGGCAGTGCAAGTCAGAGTGGTAGTGCATGTAAGCTTTAATGAATTTGTGACATTGGGCTACGATAGATTGTTGGACGGTGGTTTTTGTGGTGGTGGTGGTGTCGCTGAAAAACTCATCGAACAAAATTCTAGTGGCAGCGACTTTGGCTATAAACTGCGAAAAACTTGCTGGAGTCCGGAAGGATCACTGGAAGATGGGGAGTGAAAGTGAGAGACTCAACTTTAGGAAAAAAATCTCTGCGGGATAGTAGGTCCATCGGGTAAGCCTGGATTAGAGTTGCTTCTGCGTAGGCCCTAGATACCACACAGAAGATTAAGAGATGAGATGTGTGTTGGAATCTGAATTTTTAAATTATACACCAAAGAGTGTTATATATATATATATGGGTGAGAACTCTTGTTTATTATGATAAATGAGAACTTTTAATCATAACCGTTAGATTAAAATTAACGGCTCATATTACGTCATAAGTTACAAGATCTAGTTTGATTGTTTTCTTTTTATTTAAAGATCACGTGAGATATTATAATTAATGACGCAATCTAAACCGTTAGTTTTAATCTAATGCTTATGATTAAAGTTTTCACTTCTCATAATAAACAAGATTTCTCACCCAATACGCTTCCTTTTTTTCCCAACAATCACCCAATACGCTTCCTATATAAATATGTGGAGCGTATATAATTAGAGGAGTTTTATAATGAGAGAGTGAGAGGAACAAATTGTGGGCATAGATTATATCATGAATGGTTAAGATTAAAAGGAAAAGTCATGCGACTTGTAAGTGGTTATGTGATCACTAAACAAGTGTTAATCATGACCATCCATGTATTATTATACAACCCAGATTTACTCCTCATATCCTCTCATATTAAAACTTATCTCACTTGATACACCCTATATATATATTCACACAGAGAGAGAGAGAGAGAGAGAGAGAGAGAGAGTCACAAAAACAAAGATTTACTGTTACTTTAATTATTGTAATTTCATAGAATCAGCCCATAAGTGCCCTATTTCTAGCATTGTGAGATGCACTATTATTTCTTTCTAATTACTCTTTTTCCAAGATGAGATTCTTCATTACTTTTTTTATACACATTTAGTTTCCAGGTCAAGTTGTGCAGATAATACTCCTAATTTTATAATTATAATCATGCTTCTCTCGATATGATGAGGTTGTTTGCATTTTTTATATTGCACCTGCTTATTGCTTATAACTTAAAACATCGTACATTTTCTAGCAACACGTCAAGGTTGAGGATGCAAAGGTTAAGAGGGCTCGTGATGATCTCCAAAATAGGCTTGATGTTCTGAGGAAACAATCTGAGGTGGGTGATTAGTATGTAACATTACTTTGTTGCTCTTTGGGTATTGCTGCCTTTTCAGTCCTAAAAATAGGAGATGAGTAATTTATTTTATTTCTATTTAGCTGTAGGACTCAGGATGAGTAAAATGAATAAATGATGATATTGCTAGAATGGTTGTTGCTAGGAAGTAATGTGGAAACACCTTTTCCACTCCTCTGCAGATACATTGAAATTCATGTTTCCCCTCTCTCACTCTTATTTTGAATACTCAAACTAAAAGAGACATTTATGCTTATGTTTGTGCTCTTCCCCAAAATTTTGTCAATCGAAATCCCTTAAATTGAAAAAGGAATGTTGTGTGTTCCAGAGCTATGATGACAAAGGACCTGTTGTAGACGCCGTTGTCTGGCATGATGGAGAGGTCTGGAGGGTTGCCCTTGACACACAGAGTCTTGAAGATGATCCAGATTGTGGGATCCTTGCTAATTTTGTGCCGTTAACTAATTATAGGTACACTTAGTTTCTGGTTTTAATGTTTTTTTTTATAAATGTCGCAGTTGATAGTTTTGGTGCTGAGATGTCAAGTGAAATTGGTAGATACGTAGTTTATACAACAGTTTTCCTACCCTAAGGAACATTTCTTCATCTCTTAGGGTATGTTTGGGAGGGGGTTTTGGGAGGGGAGGGGAGGGGAGGGGAGGGGAAGACTTAGAAAAGTTTATTTTATATTTTAATATCTATTTGAGATTTTAAATAAGTAAAAGAATAACATGATAGATAACAATATAACAATTTTAATCACACTTCATTTATGCTTATTGACATTTTATGGCTTACTCAATCTTGAATTGAAAAATATGCCCTCCCCTCCCATCCCCTCTCAAACCCCCCTCCCAAACATACACTTAGTCTCACTGCATACACCCCCTGGTTTGAAAACCATGTTGTCCTATTGATTCACAATTTGTTTTCTCGAGTTGTTCCTACTATAACAAATAGCTACAGTAAAAGGTTGTGTATACCAAGATGATTGGCATATCTTGAAATAAATCATATTGAACAGTTTTAATTATTTTATGGATGTACTATCTTGAATAGTTTAGATGACATTCTGCAAACAGAACTTTCTCAATATATTGGTTTCTCTACTCTTTTCTTTTTGTTTTTATACAGTTTTATGTATAACTAAGAAAGATCACATAGATAATGCTATTATTTTTCTAGGAAAGGAGTAGCCTAACAATTAAGCAGGAAGAGCTCAGTGATTCACCATTTTTTCATAATTGAGATGTATCTGAATTAATTTGCTTTGTCATTGAAGGAGTTTAATATTACACATTAAAATCTTAAATGATGCAATGCTAACTATGACAGCCTTTTCATTCAGGATTGAGAGGAAGTATGGCGTCTTCAGCAAATTAGATGCTTGTACATTTGTTGTTAATGTCTACAATGATGGGAATGTCTTAAGTGTTGTAACAGACTGTTCCCCCCATGCCACCCATGTTGCTGGTATAGCTGCTGCTTTCCATCCAAAGGTATATGCATAATTTGATCTGTATATTGCATTTGTTATGAGGGATAATGTGCCTTTTTGATATATTGTATTGATGATAGGAGCCCTTGTTGAATGGTGTTGCACCTGGCGCACAATTAATATCTTGTAAAATTGGGGACGGCCGCTTAGGATCAATGGAAACTGGAACTGGTTTGATTCGGGCACTGATAGCCGCTGTGGAGGTGCTTAAAATGTTTCTTTTTCCTCTTCAGCTGATTATCCTTAATATACCAATGAACGGAATTCGATTTATCTATGCTATTTGTGTGTTTGCCGAGCTTTGTTAATGTATGATATAAGTAAGACTTATAGGGGATCGCTTCGCGTTTATTTTTCAGCATAAATGCGATCTTATCAATATGAGTTATGGTGAAGCAACTTTATTGCCAGACTATGGACGCTTTGTTGACTTTGCGAATGAGGTACTTTCTTGTTCTTTGATTTTAACTGGCCGGTTATATCTTTTCATTTTCTAAGTTATAGATATTTTGGTTGTTTAAAATCTAGGTGGTGAACAAGCATCGTCTGATTTTTGTGAGCAGTGCTGGTAATAGTGGTCCAGGACTAAGCACTGTTGGTGCACCTGGTGGTACATCTTCAAGTATCATAGGTGTTGGTGCATATGTTTCTCCTGCGATGGCTGCTGGTGCTCATTGCATTGTTGAGCCTCCATCAGAGGGGCTTGAATACACTTGGTATATTTGCTTCTATGGAAACCTTTTAATTGGATGATTTCCTATGCCCCTCCATTTTTTAATTTTGTTATCGTTCTAGTTTTGCATCATTTTTGTTACAACGATTAATTGGAGTAACTTTGCAGGTCTAGCCGAGGACCAACTGCTGATGGAGACCTTGGTGTCTGTATAAGTGCTCCTGGTGGTGCTGTTGCTCCTGTTCCTAGATGGACTCTTCAACGGCGTATGCTCATGAATGGGACATCAATGGCATCACCATCAGCCTGTGGAGGAATTGCTTTGCTCATAAGTGCAATGAAGGTTTGCGGTTGCAGTTCTTTTCTACCTTATTTTATTTGGTTTGTGGGTACTACATTGTGCACATACTTTTAGTTTTCTGATGTGTATGATCTTCATGCAGGCTGAGGGAATTCCTGTGAGTCCATATAGTGTGAGGAAGGCTCTTGAGAATACCTCCGTTCCCATAGGTGATTTACCCGAGGATAAATTATCCACTGGACAAGGGCTTATGCAAGTTGATAAGTTAGATAATTTTCCCACTCATAACATTCATGAAAATTCAGTAAATGATAATTTTGTAAGATTTGTATTGACTTACATCATATACTCCATGACAGGGCTTTTGAATATATACAAAAGTGTCAAAATTTTCCCTGTGTTCGGTATCAGATAAATATCCAGCAATCTGGAAAAACAAGTGAGTTTACATTCTCCTATGAATATTTACCTACTCCTTGTATGTAACCAAAAGAAGGAAAGATATTATGTTTCTCTTTTGGCATTTCCTTATATTTGTGTTGGTAGAAACTGTAGTCAGTTAGAACTGTATGTGAGATATAAAACCATTCATGTACCTTAACTTAAAACTTCTGGTATACATGACCACAGCATATCTATAATCATATAGTCTATATTTAGCTCACATTTTTCCTATCAAAAAATGATAGGAATGTCCTTTGTGCATTCCTATGTTTCAGACCCAAAAGGATATTTCATAAGAGGCGTATTAGACATACAACATTTCACGACCTTCACCTAATAGATAGTTGGTTCATGACACATTATAACCCATTAAGTTAGGTTGCCAAACATTAATGCTCTGCGCACTCCAAGGTTTTATCATTCAACTGTTGCATTTTGAGTAGTTTACTTACGGGAAAGTCAAGATTGTGAATGTAGTATGGCTAAAAATTTAGTAGTTTACTTTAGGGAAAGCCAAGATTTTTTTTTCATTTTTGTATAGTTTCTGCTTGAATAAATTTGATCTCTTATCATAATAGATAAGTAGAATATTAATTGATAAGTAGAATATGAACAGATAAGTAGAATGTGAATGGTTGGCAGAATGTGAATGGTTGGCAGAATGTGAATAGATAAAACATGAAAGGTTGGCACTTATCTATTCATATTCTACTTATCAATTAATATTCTACTTATCTATTATATCAGAATCAGATGACATCCACAACTTAAGTTCCTTTTAATAAAATGAGGTGGAATACTCTTTTTTCTTTTTCCACACTGATAATTATTCCTTAAAGAGGGTTTGCATGAGGCTCCTACCTTTATTTACCCAGAAAAGAGACATCCACAACTTAATAGGAAAACAATAAAATTTATGTTATGAAAATTAACATGTAACTAGTATGCTTTTGAAATTGGCAAGCTTATGTCCTTTTGTATGATTGTTAATTGCAGATCCTTCATCACGAGGAATCTACCTTAGGGAGCCTAGTGCTTGCCGACAGTCTACTGAGGTGAGATCGTTTATAAATTTGTGACGTCATTCATAAATTTGGTGTGCATCACTGCGTTGATGATCACAATGGTTGAGTCAAAACTTGTACAAGATCCTTGAGATGCACAATAATTCAATCTATTTTGTTTCTCTTCAAAGTATAATAGAGTATTTCTTCCATTACCTTTCACAACATGATGAAAAATAAGGCTGTACAAGAAGCGCTTTTAGACAATATTTTGGAGCTATATCCCAAGTGTATTAGTAAATAATTTTTTCATTAAAAAGATAAGGGATATTCCTTAGATACTGTTGAAGTTAAGGGGTTTTAGATAAGGAGATGAGAAAATAAGAAACTCTTGAAATATGTAATATAATAATAACTTGATGAAAACTTGGTACCAGCCTTAACACTAATCCCTATTTATAGGAACACAAGACTCCTAATCATAATTACATAGGGAAAGTAGGAAGAAAATCATGATAATAATTAAGTAATATGTAAACTAATCCTAGGAAATAATCTAAGATAAGAAACCAATCTTAGAAGATAAGCTAAAATACTCTAACATTATATAAGATATTATAAGATACTTTCTAAGGCCCCAATCGGGGTGGTTCTAAGTTATTGGTTTTCGGTTTTAGAAGTCAAATTTGAAAACAAAACCTGTTCGGGTAAAATGGGGCAAAATTTATTTTTTACTTAATTTCAAAACAGTTTTCAACTAAAACCCAAAACTATAAAAATAGGTTTTTTGATTCCAGTTTTCAATTTTAAATTAAAGTTCTCTCTCTCTCTCTCTCTCTCTCTCTCTCTCAAATATCAAACTTGTATCTAATTTTTCTTCAAAGTTACGTAATGCAACTTTTTATTTAAATTTATGAAATCAAATGAAGATGAAATATTTTCCATTAAATTCATAACTAATTTTTTGTGAATTTACCGTGGAATACATGTTGACCCATATATTTAGATTCTGATTCACCAACATTTTAAGTGCCTTTTCTCGTTGCTTCTATTTTACCTAGGTCACTCATATCCTAATCTTTTCATCAGCTATCAGTAAATTTTAATGCATGTCCTTGTGATTTCAACTGGTAATTTTTTCTAACTTGTGGTTGTACTTGTACTTATTCACAGTGGATTGTGAACGTTAGTCCAAAATTTCATGAAGATGCCAGCAACTTTGAGGAATTGATTCCATTTGAGGAATGCATTGAGTTGTATTCTACTGAAAAGTCTGTTGTGAAGATTCCTGACTATCTATTGCTCACTCATAATGGTCGCACCTTCAAGTTAGTTTGCTTTGCTTCACCATTGTGTTTTTCATGCTTGTATATTTCCATAGGTTCACATAAATAGTGTTTGCTAAAATAGGTTTTACACTTATGTAAGTTTTTGTGACAAATTAAAAAATTACTGCATACTTATTCCTTGTTATAGCCTATAGGTTTCGGAGATCTGGAATTATGGGTTCAGAGCTGTTGAAGTTATAGGTTTCAGATTAAGAGAAAAGAGAAAGAACAAAGACTTCACATTATGATTATGTTTGATACGTGTAGAAAATAGGAATAGGAGACACGATATTGGTCACGCAGTTCGGCCAATCTTTGCCTACGTCTGCGACTACAGAGCAGCTGTAGTTTCGTCTTATTAATTGTATAATTGTATGTTGAGTACAAGCACTAATGAGTTTAAATAGAGAAAACCTAACGGGCCCGGGTCGAATACATATAAAACTACTATTTACAACATATCTTAACACTCCCCCTCAAGTTGGAGCATATAGATTGTAGGCATCCAGCTTGTCACATATGTAAGTTATCCTTGGTCCCCGAAGAGCTTTTGTAAAGATGTCTGCCAATTGATCATTACAACCAACAACTGAAGTAGCAATGTCACCAGACACAATCTTCTCACGAACAAAATGACAATCAATTTCAATGTGTTTGGTTCGCTCATGAAAGACTGGATTGGACGCAATATGTAGGGCTGCTTGATTATCACAGATGAGACTCATAGTGCCTATTTTACCAAAGCGTAACTCTTGGAGAAGATGGTTCAGCCATATAAGCTCTTGAGTGGTAAGTGCCATAGCTCGATATTCAGCCTCAGCGCTGGATCTGGCAACAACATTTTGTTTTTTACTTTTCCATGAAATTAGATTTCCACCAATAAGAACACAGTACCCAAATGTGGATCTTCTATCAAAGGGACAACCAGCCCAATCAGCATCTGTGTAAGCGACAACATTTGAATCACCTCTATCCGTGTAAACAAGACCTTTTCCAGGAGCTCCTTTGATGTATCTCAAGATTCTAACCACGACATCCCAATGACTGTCACAAGGGTTATTTAGGAATTGACTCACCACACTAACAGCGTATGAAATATCTGGCCTCGTTATGGTCAAGTAATTCGACTTCCCAACTAGCCTCCTATATCTTCCTGGATTCGAAATGGACTCCCCCTGATCCGGTAGGATCTTGACATTAGGATCCATAGGAGAGTCAATTGGCTTGCAATCCAGCATGCCGGTTTCTTCTAAGATATCCAAAGCATACTTTCTCTGAGAAATAGCAATGCCTGCTTTAGAATGAGCTACCTCAATGCCAAGAAAGTATCGTAACTTCCCAAGATCTTTGACCTGAAAGTGGTGGACTAGATGTTGTTTAAGTCCTGCAATTCCATCATGATCATCACCTGTAATAACAATATCATCGACATAGACAACCAAATAAATACATTTGTGAGAGGAAAACTTATAAAAGACAGAGTGATCAGCTTCACTCCGAATCATGCCATAGTCTTGAACGACACTGCTGAATCTCCCAAATCATGCCCGGGGGGATTGTTTAAGACCATACAAGGCTTTGTGAAGTCGACAGACATACCCACGACACTCCCCCTGAGCAACGAAACCAGGTGGTTGCTCTAGATTAACTTCTTCTTCTAGATCGCCGTGGAGAAATGCATTCTTGATGTCAAGTTGATAAATGGCCAATGTCGCATTGCAGCCATAGAAAGAAATAGACGAACAGAAGCCATTTTAGCCACCGGTGAGAAAGTATCATTGTAATCAGGACCAAAAACCTGAGTATAGCCCTAAGCCACGAGGCGGGCTTTCAGACGATCAATACCTCCGTCTGGACCAACTTTGACAGTATATACCCAACGACACCCAACAATAGATTTACCAAGAGGAGGTGGCACAAGAGTCCATGTCTGGTTAGATTCTAAGGCTGTCATCTCATCAATCATAGCCTGTCGCCAACCTGAATGAGAAAGGGCTTCCTGCGTGGACTTAGGAATGGTGATGGAAGAAATAGCAGACACAAATGTATAATGTGAAGGTGATAAGCGGTGATAACTGAGGAAATTATAAATAGGATGAGGGTTATGGGTGGAACGTGTACCTTTACGCAGGGCAACAGGAGGGTCGTCTGACTCGGCAAGCGGATCCGGAGTAGGAGAGGAAATCGGGGCAGGAGATGAGTCACTAGGATCTTCTGGAGGAGGTGGGTCGGTAGGAGGGAGACGAGCACGACGCTGATAAGTTTGCAAGGACGGAGGACTAGGAGGACTAGGAAGTTCCGTAGGAGAAGGGGGTTCTGTCTGATCAACGATGGGTGTGAGTGAAACTACCGGGACAAGATCAGGAATAGGTAATACTTGAGAGACAGACTCAGACGCAACGGGAGATGCAAAGAAGGGCGCATCTTCAAAGAATGTGACATCAGCAGACATGTAGAAGCGATGTGTGGAGGGACAGTAGCATCGATACCCTTTTTGAACTCTTGAATAGCCAAGTAAGACACACTTAACTGCACAAGCAGACAATTTATCAAGTCCCGGGGTAAGATCATGAATAAAACAAGTCGATCCGAAGACTCGAGGAGAGATACGGAACAAAGGTTCATCAGGGAACAATATGGAATGAGGAACCCTATTCTGGATAGCAGAGGATGACATTCTATTAATCAAGTGCCCTGCAGTGAGGACAGCATCCCCCCAAAACTTCAAAGGAACATTAGCATGAATAAGCAAAGTGCGTGCTGTTTCAATTATATGACGGTTCTTACGTTCAGCAATCCCATTTTGTTGTGGGGTATGGGGACAAGATGATTGATGTATGACACCATTTTCAACCATAAAAGAATTAAATGATGCAGAAAAATACTCTTTCGCATTATCACTACGTAAAGTACGAATAGAACAACCAAATTGATTTTTGATTTCTTTGAAGAAATTTTGAAAAACACTGAGAAGTTCAGATCTATCCTTAAGTAGGTAGATCCACGTACATCTAGAAAACTCATCAATAAAAGTGACAAAATATCTATGTCCTACAACTGAAGTGACTCGACTTGGTCCCCATACATCTGAGTGAACAACATCAGAAGGAGAACAAGCTTGTGACCAAGTACTGCTAGGGAAGGAAGAACGAACGTGTTTCCCAAGCTGACAAGACTCACAATCTAATGATTGCAGGTGAGACAAATGAGGAACCATGACTTTGAACTTATTGAGACTTGGATGACCTAACCGACGATGAAGAAGACTTGGAGACTCTGTAGTAGAAGTGGAGGCAAGTGTAGATGAAGGTTGGATGGGCTGGAGGTAGTAAAGTCCATGTGACTCATATCCTGTACCAATCGTCCGCTTTGTACTCCGGTCCTGTATAACAAAATAATCATCATCAAAAGTTACAGAACATTTTAGACTTCGAGTCAGACGACTAACTGAAATTAAATTAAATGGGCAATTGGGAACAAGAAGAACATTGTCAAGGGGTAAGGATGGAAGA
This sequence comes from Astragalus glycyphyllos, assembly GCA_963573325.1. Lineage (NCBI taxonomy): Eukaryota > Viridiplantae > Streptophyta > Magnoliopsida > Fabales > Fabaceae > Astragalus > Astragalus glycyphyllos. Next base: position 14,426,335 of record OY754313.1, on the reverse strand, counting down.
GGAGTGGCTTCACCAATGCCACTAGCTTTAACTTTTGATCCGTCGGCAACAGTAATATAATGTGGGGTGTTAGGTTGAGATATTTTGGATAAAAGAGATGGATTACCAGCCACGCAATCGGAAGCTCCAGTGTCGATAACCCAGGAGTCAACAGGTGATGATTGAGAGAAACAGACTGTAGAATTACAAGAATGAGCAACTGTTGCCGATGATGAAGCCTGGGAAGCCTTATACTTTAGGAATGCCTTATACTCCTCATCAGAAAGAACATTTTGTTTAGTGTTTCTTTGTTCAGAATTATTAACCTGAGTCACATTTACTGATTTCTCTGGAAAGCCATAAAGGGAATAACACTTGTCTTCAGTATGACCAAGTCTCTTACATAAGTGCACTGAGGACGACCTCCAACACGACCTCCTCGACCACCCCCACGACCACGACCACGACCCCCACGACCTGCAAAATTAGAAACAAGAGCAGAGGACTCTTTGCCTGTTTGGGATCCATTGCCCCCAGATCCTTCTAGACTAGGAAGGCGTATAAGGCGTCTGATAAGATCTTCTGTTGAGGGAATATCTGATGCAGAAAGAATGTTGCTCCAGACTGATTCATACTTTTGATGGAGACCATGAAGAACATAGATCATACACACATTATCTAGTTTCTCAAGCATTTTCTTCGGGTCAGTGTCGGTCACAAGAAGCTTGAACTCATTTACTGCTGACTGAGCTTTATTAGCATAAGTTGTGATGTTGTCTTCTGTCATCTGAAGAGTGGATAAACTGTGAATAACACCATAGAGATGTTGGATATCATTAGAGTAGACATTCTTAGCCTTATGCCAAATATCATAACAAGTGGTGTATGAGCGATAGTGGACAAGCAAGGAGGGTTCAATGGTTTGCCACAAAAGGGAGACTAATTGACAATCTGCTTGTTCCCAATCTGGACGCAAATCTTTTTCAATATCAGTAGAATTCTTAGTGAGGTAATCTGAGAGTTTTTGTCCAAGGAACCACATTTTGACGGAAGCCGACCAATTTAAATAATTATCACCATTAAACTTCTCCGTTGTTATAGAGGGATTACCGGAGAAAACATAAGACACAAGATTCTTACCCGAAGATCCAGAGGTTGGTCCAGAAGTTGAAGTCATCTTTGAAAACAAGAGGAAATAAAAAAAAACGCTGTGAACAGTAACGCGTGAACAGTGCCGCTGAATATTGCCGCAGTGAACAGTTCCGATGAATAGTGTCGCGATGAACAGTACCGATGAATAGTGTGCCGATGAATAGTGCTGCGTGAACAGTGACGACGGCGGCTAGGGTTTTTATGCCGAAGCGAGACTCCCAAGAACGAGAGCTCGTGATACCATGTAGAAAATAGGAATAGGAGACACGATATTGGTCACGCAGTTCGTCTTTGCCTACGTCTGCGACTACAGAGCGCTGTAGTTCTGTCTTATTAATTGTATAATTGTATGTTGAGTACAAACACTAATGAGTTTAAATAGAGAAAACCTAACGGGCCTGGGTCGAATACATATAAAACTACTATTTACAACATATCTTAACAATACGATTGATGATTTATTTATTTAATACAATACTAATATGACTATGCACAAACCCTTGCTTATACTAATACAATACTCGAATCCTGATTAAACAGGGAAACAAATCACGATAAGCTAAGAAATATGGTAACTAATTCTAAGATATTTTAAGATAAGATACTGATTCTCTGAGATTATCTAAGATCTCAAAGATAACATCAAGATCAGATGAAATATCATGAGTAATTAATTCTTCAAGTATAAGAATCCAATTTAAATCATAGAAATCCAATCCAAATCATAGCAGAATCAATCAAGTGAAAGTAGTTTCCAACATTCCAAAAATACAATATCGACATTATAACATCCTAATGAGGCCAAGTTTTTTTTTTTAAATTTAAAAAGCGGGTGGGGGAGGGGAGGCACTTGGGCCTTACAATATCTCCCCTAGGGGATTTGAATACAGTCCCTTAGGATTATAAGGCTAGGCAGTTATCACTGCACTAGTACCCTGGATGTCATGAGGCCGAGCTCACTAAAGCAAAATGAGCGTGTCTATTCTGCTGAGTTTCTATTGAATGATGTTAATCTATTGTTTTGTTTTTATAATGACTTACATATTTTTTTCCCTCTTTCAGTGTTGTTGTGGATTCTTCCAATCTATGTGATGGTCTTCATTATTTTGAGGTCTATGGTATTGATTGCAAAGCTCCATGGCGTGGTCCTCTTTTCAGAATCCCAATTACCATAACAAAGGCCAAGGCTGTAACTTCACAAGTTTCATTTTCAAATATGTTGTTCCAGCCAGGTTTGCATTTATCAGAGTTAATCTCCTGCCTTTTGATGGTGTCCTACTACTAAGGTTTAAACTGGGGTCAACATATAATGCATTCCAACCAAAAAATTTGAACTGTTGCCCAGGGGCCTTTGGTTTTCCACCCATACATCTAATGTTGGAAATTGCAGTGTCTTACATTCTTTATCACCTTGCATTCACAACACTAGTGTAGTTTTTCTGGTATTTGGTCTTGTTAGAATATATGTAAAACATCGGACCGCATCATTATTCCATTTTAAAATATGTTGAAGTATTTTAGATTATCTCTCAAGATTAGTTTGCATATTTTCTTATTTACATTGTTGAATCAATGCTTACTATTTGTGTGTGTCTAAGAGATGTTTCCAACTTTTTTAGTTATTCTATTTATCATAAAGATACTATTCATGTTAGACCAGAGTGAGTGCAAGTATGTTAGAAATGTCCTATACATACGGCCTGTCATACTTATGCTAGCCTAAATAGGGAAGTGCATAGTGCAAAGTCTAACACTTTCAGTTATTTGCTTTATACTTTTTGCTTTGTCAGGCCATATAGAAAGGAAATATATAGAAGTGCCACAAGGCGCGTCTTGGGTTGAAGCAACAATGAAAACATCAGGGTTTGATACATCTCGAAAGTTTTTTGTGGATGCTGTCCAGGTAGAACTTGCAGCTTGAAACTTTCTTAGTGTGAGTGTACATGATTTAATGTGAAGTTTAGTGTGTGAGTTATAGAAGTTAAAGCAGTAGCTGTTATAGAAGATAAAGCAGTAGCTATTTAATAAAGTAAATACTGACTTCAAGTCAGTACAAATTCCCAATTGTAACTGTTACAGCAGTGCACATGTTAGCACTGCTGAGTGTAGGATAAGAAACACTATAAATTCCCAATTGTATCTGTTTGCAAACTCAGTGAATGAAAATAAAAAAGAATCAGTTTTACTCTCTCTTTCTCTATTCTGTTTTACTCTATTTACATGGTATCAGTAGACTAGTCGATCCATGACAACGGAACAGCCTATTGCTTCTGCTCCTCCTCTTGAACCGTTAGTCACGTTCGCCTTGAAGATCTCTGACAAGCTAGACGAGAAGAATTTTCTCGTATGGCGTCAGCAAGTCGAACCAATGATTAACGCGCATAATCTACAAAGCTACATTCACTTTCCAGAAATTCCTACTCAATTTCTTACCGACGCAGATCGTATTGCTCAAAACCAGAATCCCTTGTATCGTAATTGGCTTAAACAAGATCAGTGGTTGTTATCATGGTTGCAATCAACGCTTTCTGCAGCGATTATGCCTCGTGTGCTTGGATGTGTTCATGCGTTTCAACTCTGGGATTGTATTCACGATCACTTCCAGAAGTTGACGCGTGCGAAGGCGAGACAGTTACGCTCAGAACTTCGTTCGACGACGCTCGATTCTCGCACCGTTGATGAATATTTGCTTCACATCAAGACGATAGTTGACAATCTTGCATCTGTTGGTGATCCCGTTCCTCTCGCACAGCACATTGATGTTGTTCTCGAAGGTTTGCCTCAAGATTTCGCACCGGTGATCTCTGTTATTGAAAGCAAGTTTGAAACGATGGAACTCGAAGAAGTTGAAGCTCTCTTGCTTGCACATGAAATGCAAAGTGAAAGATTCAAGAAGAAATCCGAGTCTGAAGTTGCCTCAATCAACCTTACGCACTCTGTTTCGCACTCTGCCTCTGGTAATGCTGCAACTGAGTCTGATTCTACTCAACAAACCACTGGTAACACTGTTTCAAACTCTACTCCTGATAATAATACTTTTGTGAATCAATTCTCTGGTAATTTTCGTGGCCGTGGTGGCCGAAATGGTCGCGGTGGTCGTGGCCGTGGCAGGTTTGGCAATGTGCAGTGCCAAGTGTGCTTTAAATTTGGTCATCTTGCATCTATGTGCTATCACAGATTCAATCAACATTTTCAGGCACCAATACCTGCTGATTTCCAAGGTTTTCAACCTCCTCCAAATTCTTTTGCCAATTTAGCCCCCAACCCCTTTCATCTGTACCAAAATACCTGGCCAAGACCTAATTTCAATCCTTATGCTCACTATAATCCTAGACCTGTCCCTCAACAACACCAACAATCACCATATCATCAAGCGTATATGACCACTGCTGCACCTGCTACAAATCATGCTCAACCACAACTTCCTTGGGCCCCTGACACTGCTGCTTCCCTCCATACCACCCTGCAATCTCAGAACATACATCAACAGTCTCCTTTTGAGGGTCCAGACCAGATTTACATAGGAAATGGTCAAGGTTTGAACGTCAAAACTTGTGGCTCTTCAACTTTTTCCTCTCCTATGAATCCTCAAGTTAATTTAGTGCTTAACAAACTGATTCATGTGCCTAAGATAACTAAAAATCTGCTAAGTGTAAGTCGTTTCTGTGCTGATAATAATGTGTTTTTCCAGTTTCACGCTAAAGATTGTCTTGTCTTTGATCAGGCCACCAATGAACTTCTCCTCCATGGTCCTGTGAAAGGTAATGGCCTCTATGAATTTGCTCCATTCCAGTTTCATCACTTGTCAAAAACTACTCAACCTTCCAGTGCTTCGGGTTGCATCTCAGTCTCTTCTGCCACTGCTCAAGAGTCCAATAGTGTCAATAATTCTTCATTTAAACCATCTGTCAATGCTGTCATTTCCCCTTCTCCTAGTCTTAGGAACACATGGCACTTAAGACTAGGCCATCCTAATCATGTAGCTATGAATACTATATTCTCCAAATGTAATCTTTCCATTTCAAATAAAGATGATTCTGAATTTTGTGCTGCTTGTATCATGGGTAAAGCTCATAAGTTGCATGCTCCACCTTCTGAAACTGTTTATACCACACCTCTTGAACTAATCTTTAGTGACCTTTGGGGTCCAGCACCTCTTGAATCAACTAACCAAGCCCTTTACTATGTCACATTTGTTGATGCTGCAACTAGGTTTACATGGCTCTACCTACTTAAAAGAAAATCTGACACCTTACCTATATTCAAACAGTTCAAAGCCTTAGTGGAGAAACAGTTTGGCCTACCAATTAAAGCTATACAAACAGATTGGGGAGGGGAGTTTAGACCATTTACTACATACCTAACAGACCTTGGCATAATCCACAGAGTGATTTGTCCCCACACACACCATCAAAATGGAGTGGTGGAGAGAAAGCATAGACATATTGTTGACCTAAGTCTTTCTCTTCTTAGCCATGCATCTCTACCTCTAAAATTTTGGGACTATGCAGTTCAAACGGCCGTATACCTCATTAATAGACAACCATCTGCACCTCTCAAACACATACCTCCATACACTGCCCTATTCCAAAAAGATCCAGATTACCACTTCCTAAAAGTTTTTGGTTGTGCTTGCTTCCCTCTCTTAAGACCATACAATGCACACAAATTTGATTTTAGATCCCATGAATGTCTCTTCTTGGGATATTCCACCTCACACAAAGGATATAAATGCCTTTCCCCCACTGGGAAAGTCATAGTCTCAAAGGATGTCATCTTCAATGAGTCTAGGTTTCCATACTCTGACCTATTTCCCTCCTCTAAGCCCAAACTTGTGTCTTCTAATTCTGGTCTCACGCTTGGTCCTCTTCCTACTGTCACTAAGTCAACTACAGTTACTACACAGGCACATGAATCATCCGACACTACTTCCACACCACCACAAACTGATAATTCGTCATCCTCATCCCATGATACTTCATCTGAACCTTCATCCCAAGCTACTCCTTCACAAAATAACACTGCCAGTAACCTTCCAGCATCTAACTTACCTACTCAAGCACCTACCAACACTCATCCTATGCAAACTAGATCAAAATCTGGCATTCCTCTACCTAGACTTCATCCCTCAGAATTCCTCACTACCATTAAACCTAGGACAGCCAAACAAGCCATCCAAAATCCCAACTGGCTTGCAGCAATGCAAGCAGAATTTGATGCCCTTCAAAACAATAAAACCTGGTCCCTTGTCCCATTACCACCAAATAGGAAAGCCATTGGTTGTAAGTGGGTATTTCGTGTCAAAGAAAATGTTGATGGGTCTGTGAATAAGTACAAGGCAAGATTAGTTACAAAAGGGTTCCATCAAATCCATGGGAAAGATTTTCATGAGACATTCTCACCTGTGGTAAAACCTGTCACTATAAGGGTCATACTCACTCTTGCTCTAACCTACAAGTGGCCAATTCATCAATTAGATGTCAATAATGCATTCTTGAATGGCATTCTACATGAAGAGGTTTATATGGAACAACCCTATGGATTTATATCTACTGATTCTACATTGGTTTGTAAGTTGCACAAGTCCCTTTATGGACTTAAGCAAGCTCCTAGGCAATGGTTTGAAAAACTCACCCATACATTGCTCACTCTCGGGTTTAAGTCCTCCAAGTGTGATCCATCACTGTTTACATTCTGTGCCAAGAACTCTGTAGCCTATTTACTTGTCTATGTTGATGATATAATACTCACAGGCAACTCTCCCTCTTTGCTGAAAATCATCACTCAGAAACTTCATCAGAATTTTGCTCTCAAAGATTTAGGGGAATTGGATTATTTTCTGGGAATTGAGGTCCACAAACAACCTACAGGTTCTCTATTGCTCACTTAGTCAAAGTACATTCGAGACCTCCTCTTGAAGACTAATATGCATGATGCTGCAGCTGTTTCCTCCCCTATGGCTTCAAGCACAAAGTGATCAAAAACTGGTTCACCTTAATTCAAAGATCCCACTATGTACAGATCAGTAGTTGGCGCCCTACAATATGCTACTCTAACTAGACCTGAGATTAGCTACTCTGTCAATAAGGTTTGCCAATTCACGGCCAATCCTTTGGAAAGCCATTGGGTTGCTGTTAAACGAATATTAAGGTACCTTAAGGGTACTGTGAGCCATGGTCTTCTCCTGAGTCCTGCAAACCGCAACATGCCATTCAATTTAACAGGATTCTGTGATGCGGATTGGGCTGCAGACCCTGATGACAGAAGATCAACATCAGGTTCTGCAGTGTATTTTGGCCCAAATTTGGTATCTTGGTGGTCTAGGAAACAACCGTTGGTTGCTAGATCAAGTTGTGAAGATGAATACCGTAGCTTAGCTCTCACCACAGCAGAAATCTTGTGGATTCAGACACTTCTATCAGAATTACATGTCAAGATGACGCCTCCGATTATCTACAGTGACAATCAAAGTGCTGTGGCAATGGCACATAACCCTGTCCTACATGCTAGGACTAAACACATGGAAATTGACTTGTTTTTTGTGAGGGAGAAGGTCTTAGCAAAGCAACTTCAAGTATCTCACATTCCTGGTCGTCTGCAGATAGCAGATGCTCTAACAAAGCCTCTATCTACTGCATCTTTCCTTGAGTATCGTGACAAGCTCAAAGTGTACTCTGTTGCTACTCAACATTCCCCACCTTGAGCTTGTACATGATATAATGTGATGTTTAGTGTGTGAGTTATAGAAGTTAAAGCAGTAGCTGTTATAGAAGATAAAGCAATAGCTATTTAATAAAGTAAATACTGACTTCAAGTCAGTACAAATTCCCAATTGTAACTGTTACAGCAGTGCACATGTTAGCACTGCTGAGTGTAGGATAAGAAACACTATAAATTCCCAATTGTATCTGTTTGCAAACTCAGTGAATGAAAATAAAAAAGAATCAGTTTTACTCTCTCTTTCTCTATTCTGTTTTACTCTATTTACACTTAGATTATGGTTTTCCTTTTTGACATGTTTTCTATGTCTAGTTATGCCCTTTGCAAAGACCTCTGAAATGGGAAAAGGTGGTTACTTTTGCTTCTCCGGGTGCCAAAAACTTTGCCTTTAGGGTAGTAAGCGGTCGGACATTGGAGTTAGTTGTTGCTCAGTTTTGGTCAAGCGGCATTGGGAGTCATGAGACTGCCAGTGTGGATTTTGAGGTAAGATAATTATTATATTTAAAGGTGAATTTTCCCCCCTCCTTTTATTTGGATAGATATTGCTGTTTCTAATGAAAATGTTAAATCTTCCTAGTTTTTGAATTGCAAGGCATATGATAAATTGCAACCACATTGCGATGGGAGCGACAGTCAAAAACTAATATTAAAAATCAGAGAGTTGCTACCTAAATTTTTTAAGGGAAAACATTTGTAAAACCTTTTAAAAGGAGTTTGGTCTTTCAAACTAAATCCAGTGTGCACGAGTCAATCATGTGTAAAGAAGGTATTAGCACCTTACAACATCCGTATATAAAAATGGTAACCTCTATTTAAATGTTCAAAATTTTATGTTAATTTTTTAATTATTTATTTTACTCCTGAAAGAATAATAAAGCCAAAATATTACTTATTCACCTTAATTATTTAATTTAAACAAATAGGAATTTTTATTATTATTTAGCTTGATAAGTAATATATAAACTCATAATGTTATTTTTTTCTGTATTTACTTTGAACTTATGTTGAAGAATTTAAATTATTACAATATTTATTTTTACGATTATTACTTCGCCAAATTTTTTATTATTATTATTATTATTATTATAAAGGAGGAATTTTTTTTTTTATTATTTAGCTTGATAAGTAATAAACTTTGCTTCTACATATCTCTTGGTGCAACAGGGAATTCACAGCTATTAGAGTTCTCGTTGTGTTGGTGAATTTTAATATTTATTTTTTCACATTTTTATTTAAGAAAAGATCGTTAATAATAAAACTATGAAATTTTTTGGGTATTTACTTTGAACTTACGCTGAAGAATTTAAATTACTACAATATTTATTTTTAAGATTATTACTTGGCCAAATTTTTTATTATTATTATTATTATTTTTATTACTACCAATATTAATTATATTGTTTGTAAAGCCAATACCTTAAGTAAACAAGCACAACAAGTTAATCACAGAAAAAAAGGCAAAAAGATAAGTTAATTATTAAGTTAAATAACGATGATCAGTAATCAGTAAAGTAATACATTTGTTAAGAGGAAAGAATAAAAAAAGTAGAAAAATGTGATGTTAAAAAACTAAAACTTTTATATCTGTCAAGGGATTCCTTTGTACAGATGATATAAGATGAGAGCTAATCTCACAAGCAATTCAGTCACAAAATTCTTCCTCATAGCCTTAGTAGTTTTATAGTTGTCCTGGAATATCGTTACAGCCTCTGAAGCATAATGGGATTTTCTTCTGTCAGTGTGCGTGTGATGAAAAGCAGGGTATGATTTGTTAGTTCATTCCTAATTGAATATACAATCTTGGTGTTAACATGAATTCCAGGTTACTTTTCGTGGGATAAAAGTCAATCAAGAAGAATTTATACTTGATGGAAGTGAAGCGCCAGTCAGAATTGATGCTGAAACTTTACTGGTATCTGAGGAACTTACTCCAGTAGCTGTTCTAAACAAGGTTATCCTTTTATAGCTAGCATACTTTTTCATTTTGTGCTATTCCACTATGCTGATGTTATGGGATATTGATGAGTTAACCCGTTCTACTATTTGATTTGAAACATGCAGATTAGGATTCCATATCGACCAATAGATTCTAAGATTTGTGCACTCTCAACAGATCGTGACAGACTTCCCTCTGGAAAACAGATACTGGCACTGACTTTGACGTGCGCTATGAATTTAATTTTGTGCCATTTGTCTCTGGATCATTTAGTTCTTTTTTTTTCTCAGTATTCTGATGTTGCAGCTACAAGGTCAAATTGGAAGATGGAGCTCATGTAAAACCTCACATACCATTGCTAAATGATCGGATATATGACAATAAATTTGAGTCTCAATTTTACATGATTTCCAACTCAAATAAGGTATATGAATATACAATTTCATTTTTTTTTGTTTTGAAAATGAGTGGGATTGTTTCCATTTAGAGTTTTCCCCCTCAGTCCTATGAATAATAAGTTGCATGTAACTTATGCTCGTACTTATGCATGCTGACTTTTTTATATTACTTACTATGCCATATTTCAACTTTGCTTACAAAAGTGTTAGCAACACACTTTCACACTTTCCAACACTAATTAAATTCACGTAGATCTCATTATTTTGTAAATACGTTCCACCAAAGAGGGAATAAGACGCATAATTTAGTAGAACTATTAAGCACCTATGAACTTGGGGAATCCCCCCTTAAAAGCTAGTTGTTAAGGGAGAAGGATCAAGCCACTTAAGTACTTCACCGAGCATTCCATATTACTTTATGTGGGGCTTAGGCATCCCATAATACCCAAGTCCCTATCATAGCATCGCCCTGAGAGACGACGTCCTCGATGGATGCATTTTCGCAACACTTTAATTAGGGACACTTTGCTCAGCTTCCTTTGCCCGTCCAGTCAAAAAAAACCTTTGTGGGTAGCCTTCTCTGAGGCACTGACAGCCAGCTTTGTTACCAATTGATAAGCATCCAAGCACTTGAGGAACCCTCTCTTAAAAGCTAGTCTTTAAGGGGGAAGAACCAAACCACTATTGTACTTTACCAAGCATCCCATACTACTCTCATCACATACTACTCGATGTGGGACTTAGGCACCCCATGACACCCAAGTCCCTATCAAGAACCCAAGTTTGTACTAGTTTTTTTTGGAGTGGAGTAATTGAATGCCATGGTAGTCAGGGATTATGATTAGTGGTATATATAGCATATTGGAAGATATTCTGTGTTAATTAATAATAGGCATGACTTAGTTTTATTTGCTCCATATTATCTTCTGAGAAAAGATATTTGTCCACCTAAAATATCTGACATTTGGTTAGCCCGGTTCAAACTTGTGGTTAATACAGTTTTGTAGGTGGTTAATCGATATCCTGATATTGTACCCATTAACCACGTTGACGCCATTACAAACATGGTCAATTGTGTGTAAATACATTGTTAATTTAGTTGTTTGGATGGTTAATGAGTTACCCACCCATTAGTCACTGATCTGCATTAACCACGATTTTGAGCTGTTTACCTGATGGCGCAAAACAACACGTGTTCTTTTTAACATAATGGTTTTCTTTTTTCATACTCCAACATGTTTTGTATTTCGTCAGCTTCGTATGCTTCATATATTAATATCTCTTTTTCTTTTTACTGTTCTGATAATAGCGCGTATATTCATGTGGAGATGTCTATCCAAGCACTTCGAATCTTCCCAAGGGAGAATATAATGTACAGCTCTATTTGAGGTACGTGACTCCTTCAGAGCATATATCTTGGATTAGTGAACATGCATGTTTGTTCCCTTTTTTGTAAACCTGATGAGTGATGACAGTTATTAACTTGCTTCGATTTCATTTACTTTGAAAGATATTTTGAATTCATAGGTATTTGTGGTCACTGAAACACCTAATATTGTTGTTTCCAAGCCCTCTAAACAATATTAGAGGACTTGGAAGCTTGATTTATTTATTAATACTTGCAAATTGCAATTAGAGGCTAGCATATGTATTAATTGCAAATGGAATATATTTAGTTTGCTCTTATATAGTTCATAAAAGATTTATGCTCGAAGCACCTTCAATCTATTCCTACATTCACAATAATTTATTTGTTTCAGGCATGAAAACGTGCAGATTTTAGAAAAATTGAGGCATTTGGTGTTATTCATTGAGCGAAATTTGGAGGATAAGGTAGTTTATTGTTTCAATTTTATGTTTTTCTCCAATGGTTATTACTGCTAAATTCTACTGTTGTTCAAGGTTTTTAAGTTGACATTATATGCTTTATACGACTCTATTTTTTAGGCAAATGTTGGTGGTTAATTGTTAGGGCAGGGGGAAATGTTAGTTTCCAGAGTTTGAACCTGGACCCTCTTCGGGACCCTCTTCTTATACTCCTATATATGTTGGCCAAATTTTGATAATCTGCATTCTTATATTTATTTGAATATTTATTGCTTTTGTTTTTGTTTTTGTTTTCAGGATGTCATTCGGTTAAATTTTTTCTCTCAACCTGATGGGCCACTGATGGGAAATGGTTCCTTTAAGTCCTCACTATTGATTCCAGGGTATGCTAATAGGTTTCTAGATCCAATTCACTAAGTATTATGTCTTCTTGTGAAGTGGTGTTGACTTTTTCATATTAAATAGTCTGAAAGAAGGATTATATCTTGGTCCACCACAAAAAGAAAAGCTTCCCAAGGTACGTTGTGTTCTCCCTTGTTAATCCTTTAGATAGTTACCCCTGATAGTACGTAATGGCAATTGTAATATTTCTGCAGAGTTCTTCACAAGGGTCTGTATTGGTAGGGGCAATTTCATATGGGAAACTACCATTTGCTGATCAGGGGGAGAATAGAAATCCTGAAAAGCATCCTGCTTCATGTCAGATTTCTTACATAGTTCCTCCAAATAAGGTTACCCTCTGTTTCATAAAGTTACATTCCTTAATATCACTTGTATGCGCACGTCATGTGCTGGTAAGTGGTTGTTGTCAACAAGTACCAAGCACTGCTGTAGTTTTTTTTTTGATACAAAGCACTGCTGTAGTGGAATCTACTATCGTGTGATATATGACGTAGATTAATGTATAATTACTTTTTTCTCCTGTTTAAAGGTTGACGAGGAAAAGGAAAAAGGTTCTTCAATATCTTCCAAGAAGACTGTTTCTGAACGTATAAAAGAAGAGGTATGTCAGTCATACTTCATATTGGAGTCCCACATTGGATATGATATGGTCTAAATAGTGGTTGTAACTTGTAAGTGGGGGACAATCCTCTCCCTATGAGCTAGCTTTTGGGGTTCACTTAAGCCCAAACCCAAATTGGGGTTCGAGTCTATCCTAGACCTATTTAGCCACAGATGTCCAACCTTGCATACTTTACGCTCCAAATGTCCACTCGTGGGCTGAGGGAGGGGGTGTTGAAGTCCAACATTGGATGTGGTATGACCTAAATAGTGGTTATGACTATTTATAAGTCGGGGGAAACCTTCACCTCATGAGCTAGCTTTTTGGGTTGAGATAGGCCCACACTCAAAATTTTATGCTCTCGGAATTTATTTTTTCTTACAGCAATTGCATTGTATCCATGTTCTGAAATGTTTTATACTTGAAAAATTGAATTGCTTGCATATTAATTAAAAGGCTGTGATCAAGAATTACTCAGGTTTATTATATTGTGATGAAATTTGCCAGTACTCCTTATGCTGAATTTTTTTATCATTGAAGTATCATTGTCGATTCAATGCCATAGCAATATATAAAACATTTTCTATATATTGAAAACTTTTATCTTTCATTGGCTTGAATGTTAATTTATATATATATGCTATTTTCTGAAAAAAAATTTGTTTTGTTATATAAATAAATTAAAGAACATAAATTGGCTGTTTTGAGTGGATAATGCATGCTTTTGCGCATTTTATTTTATGGCTTTAAGATTTGTGGAACAAATCAGTATCACTGTGGATTTTATGCTTTTGTGTATTTTATGTATGTATAATATATGATTTATGAAACAAATAATCGTGAGTATCTTGTGTACTTTAGTTATGCCTTGATTTTGTTATCGTAATGTAGATTTTCTTCTATAATTTCACACTCAAAATGTTTATCTCTAGTCATCTTGATTCTGTAGTTTTACCTTGACTTGTCCATCAGGTAAGAGATGCAAAATTAAAAGTTCTAGGAACTCTAAAACAAGAAACAGATGAAGAGCGCTTGGAGTGGAAAGAGCTAGCCGCCTCGCTTAAAGTCAGTAAAGAAAATTTTATCTGAATTTGTGGTTGCCTTTGTAATGTTTTTTCTGCAAGATTCTTGATATTATTTTCTTTTATTTCTCTTTTAAATTTTATGTAATGTTTTCTTCTGCAAGATTATTGATATTAGTTTCTTTTTGATGTTTTTCCAAATTCTGATAAATGTAGTCAATAATCTATAGTCTATTTTCTGCATTACATATTATTAATACATACATGCCGTGTTTCCTTGTAGTCGGAATATCCAAAGTACACTCCATTGCTTGCAAAGATTTTGGAAGGTTTAGTTTCTAGGAGTAATATCAAAGATCAAATCCATCACGATGAAGAGGTACCTGTTTTATGTAGCAAATGATTAATATGAATTGTTCTCCCCTATCTCCTTTTTCCCACTCTCTGATTTTCCTTGCTTTTCACAAACTTTTCTTTTTGCACTTTTTTTGAAAACTTGAATGCTATAAAGCTGATCCTTGAATTTTTGGGTTTCACTATTGGATTTTTTTTTATTTTTTATTATTGTTGAAATAAGAGACAGGACATTGGTTACGTCTGCGACTACAGAGCAGCTGTAGTTCCGTATTATTGATTGTATATTTCTGTGTAATGAGTACAAGCACTAATGAGTTTAAATAGAGAAAACCTAACGGGCCTGGGCCGAATACATATAAAACTACTATTTACAACATATCTTAACAATTATCGAGAAGTTTAAAATAATGTATTCAGTAGTTTCATATATTTTAGTTATAATCTCATCTTATGAACATTAAACGAGTATAAGATAATTTATAATAAATTTTGAAGCATGACCTACATGATATGAGCTTTTTATCCAACTACGATTGTAATAGAACTAGGTATTTTATCACAAAAATTAGGAATGAACCACAATTACAGAGATCACAAATTCCTCACTTGCTCAAAAAGATAGAAACAATATTGTAGAGCTTTGAGGATCTCCTAACGCCTTCCTCACCAACTTAAAGCCTCACCTCAATTCATTAATAAATAACTTCCTGAAGTTTCCATCTCCCCTCCCTCCCTTTAATCCTTTAGTTTAGCAGATTTACACATCACTTCCCACCTTCCCCACTCCTACCTTTTACACATGCAGAATCATTAAAACAACATAAATTTCCCATTTTGAGTCACCGCTGCAGCTCATCAATGCTACCTTCTAATTTTATCTTATTAATCATTTGAGGCACAACTGGTTTTCATGACATGTTTATCCTTTAAACGTTTGTCCTGGTGTGTGTATAACAATGAATAACGTGATTACATTTTGCAGGTGATTGATGCAGCAAATGATGTGATTAACAGTATAGACAGGGAAGAGTTAGCAAAATATTTTGTACTAAAAAATGATCCAGAAGATGAGGAAGCAGAGGTGCTCAATCTTGTCCCTAATTGTTGTAGTTATTCCCATAGTTTTAGAGAAAGTAAAGTGAATCTATTTTTGAGAATGTATCATGTGTATTACACGATGGGTATTAACAGCTGTCAAGAGAGTTTAACACCGGCTCTAAAAATCTAAAAAATTAGCTAGCTGCACTTCGGTATTGGTATAATACAAACAAGCCTACGTATGTCCTATTAGTAACTAAACAGCTCACTATACTCCAATACCCACCACCCAATTCTGAAATGTTTACTTTTTAAACTGAATATATATAGAAATTATATTGTTATATTGGTGTTGTCACTGCGGCTATTTGGACATTGTTGGCATATAATGATCTTTTAATCTCGCTGCAGAATATCAAGAAAAAGTTTGAGTCTACCCGAGACCAGTTAGCAGAGGCACTCTACCAAAAGGGTCTTGGACTGGCAGAGATCGAGTCTTTAAAGGTTAGAACTTTTATTTATTTTTTTCTGATCACCTTTACGTTAGCATTTTTGGGAAATTTCATCAATTATAATATGAATACGTGCTAAACTATGTGATGATACTGCAAAAGTCTGTTTCATTTGCCATGTTTGGTTAACAGTAAACATGTTTTATGGTATTGGCGGTTTAAAGTAGTAGTGCTTGATCTTGTAAAAATGTCACTAAATTCTCCCATAATATGAAATGTGTTTGCAAAAACTGAGGTCAAAATTAATTATTTCTCTCTTGTGCACAAACCACCCTCTTAAAACAGAAGAGGCTGATGAACAAGTACACAACATCTTAGGTATATTATACACCGGTGAAGTTACACACTCACTAGAGATACAGTCTAAGTAGCCTTATAAGGTTAGGTTGAGAACCGTATCAGTCCATGCTTCAGATGTCCGGTCTTGAAAGTGAAAGGTGTTTTGAAGTCCCACATTTAGAAATAATTACATTCTACTATTTAAAAGAATTAATAAGAATTAATAAATAAGCTGAAAACAGTTCTTGGGAAACCAAGGCTTCAATGCTTCTTGGAACTTATTAAATTTCCAACACACACTTGTGATGTTGTAAATAATCTCTTCAATCTAAAATTATGATATTATCATAGTCGTTGCCTGCCTGTACAATTTAATTATTTTTTGCCATCAAATACAAGTTGGCAGACTTGTCTTGGTGTATATTGTCAAAAGACGTAGATAAGTCCTCAGACTTGACTTGGTGTATATTGTCAAAGGACGTAGATAAGTCCTCAGACTCGGCTGCCACAGAAGGTGCAAAAAAGGACGTGAGCAATGAGCAATCTACAGATGTTGGCAGTCATCCAGACTTGTTCGAAGAGAATTTTAAAGAACTGAAGAAATGGGTCGAAGTAAAGTCATCTAAATATGGAATCCTTTTAGTAACACGTGAGAGGCGTTCTCAAAGGCTTGGTACAGCATTGAAGGTATTTTCTTTTAAAAGTGTTAATGATTGCTGTATGGATCAAGCACCTTACCAGTTTCATCTGTTACTTCGTCGTTCGGTCCAGTTTTCATCATTGCATATCATAACATGGGCTTTTATTTTCGTGTGTTTTAATTGGAATTGTAGCTTTAGGCCTTTTATGTTGTTGGTCATCATATATAGTTTCCAAGAGAAACTTGTCAAATCACTCAAATCAATGAAAAGGTCATTTATTTTCTATTAGCTAGTTTCATCTTTTATGCTTTCTTCTTCTATGTTAGGTTAACTTTCTGCTAGTTTTTAGTAAAATAGTTAGAACTGTCTATCATACTACCAGTGGTTAGATAGGTCATTAGATTCAGGCAAAAGCTATAAATCATGAAGCAACTCCCTTCTTGCATGTTTTCCATGCAAGATTTTGATGATGATAGGAGATGGGGAATGAGACATTGGTTAGATAAATTAAAATTACCAATCTTATCTAAACCTCTGCTTCCCCTGATTCAGGTACTGTATGACATAATTCAAGATGATACAGAGACTGCCAAGAAGAAATTCTATGAACTAAAGCTCTCATTACTTGATGAGATTGGATGGACACATTTAGCTACATATGAGCGACAGTGGATGCTGGTTCGTTTCCCTCCAACCTTACCCCTTTTCTAGGGCCTTCCAACTTAAATAACATTGGGTAGCAATGGTAGCACTTTGAAGCCATATCCTCCTCAAAACATGTAACATTATTAGACCTTTTACTTATGACCTGTCATTTCCTCTTTGTACACATCTTGACCTAGCTATGCATGGGACATAGTGTGGCAACTTTGTCATTCCAGTTGATTACTAATCTTTACCTATGGCTGCCATATCAGGGGATCGTTAATCTCCTTTACATTAATTAATTACATAACTATAAAATAAAGGCAGTTTTCACTTGTCAAGGGATTGTTGTTCGCAGCAGTTTTTTTTATTTTTAAGAAAAGCTAAAATAAAAATGCGTCTAGGGTGATCCAGTGAACTGTTGAATTAATTTTTTATAACGGTTGAATTAGTTTCTTTTGATATTGTCTCAAGTGAGATTAATGATCACTACCTTAGCATTATGATATTGTCTCAAGTGAGATTAATGATCACTACCTTAGCATTATAGCACAAGATCAAATAGATGGGAAACAAAAGATTCGATTCTTACACATTTGTAAAAATTAAGGACTAAGTTGATCTATTGTAAATATCATAGATTAACTTTGAAATTTTATAAAATTTTAGGGATCAAATTGACTAATAACTCAAACAGAAATTATAGGGAGAGTACGAAGTCTAGTGCTTGTAGTAGATGGGTACATAAACATTCTACAATGGTTGAACTATGAGAGGAAGCCCATAAGTGGGTCTAAGAGGCATCATAATAGTAGGAGCATGATCATAACCTGGGGAAAGTTTAAACCTAAACTTAGAGAGAGGTAAGGTTAACACTATCTTATACTCCATCATGGTAAAGTTTTTACCAACACATGCTCTCCCTCCAACCCCAAATGGCAAGTACCCCATGGTATGGTTGCATCCTTCATTGGCATCATTCATGAACCTCTCTGGTTTGAACTTGTTGGCATCATTTCCCCAAAATGTTGTGTCATGGTGCATTGCTACAACTTGAATATCCAAATGTTGGTCCCATTAGGCAATATTAAGTTATCAACTTGAATATCTTCCTTAGATTGTCTTTGCACATTTGGTGATGGTGGATAGATAGAGTCTAAGAGCTTCATTCATCACCCATTTCATCTGCATATATAGAAAAAGCATTCATTTACACGTGAGGCCATGCTGTAGAGACCCAATTACCTCGTTTAAAAATTAGAAAAAAAAATTACTTTTTTTTAATTTATTATTTTCCACTACCTAACTTGAGGTGCTTCTAGGGTGAGGGAACAAATCAGATCCATCGCTAGTGAACCATTAAATATGACCGTAGGATGCAATATAAAATTTCATCAACGGTTGAGATTTAATATTTGTTGATTCAATCATAATCACTGATAGCATTTATACAATATCGTACAGTCAGTTATAGTGGTTCATCAGTAAGTGATTTGATTTACTCCCTCACTCTAGAAGCGAGCAAATTCTAACATTCAATAAAATTCAAACATCCTGTATATTCAACTAAATTTTCGGCGGATCAATAGACCTGTGATTCTGCCTTTCAAAGTCAAACCTCAAACTAAACGAAATAAAAGGCCTAATGTCAATTTAGCAAAAAGCGATTATTTGAATGATAGTGTAAACAGCTTTCACGAAGGAAAAAAAGTAGTGTATATAACAAGGGTGATTCTAGGGTGAAAGAGCAAATCAAATGTCTCACCGGTGAAACACTAAAATTGACCGTTGGATATTGTTTAAAATGCTATGAATGGTTAAGATTGAATCAACCAATATTAAATCTCAACCACTGATGATTTTTTATACTACATCCAACGGTCAATTTTAGTGTTTCACCGGTGAAAGATTTAATTTGCTCTTTCACCCTAGAAGCACCCATATAACACCAGGAAATCCAAAAAAGAAATTCGAACTTTCTTTTGTAGAAGATGTAATTCTTTTGAGATAACAGAAGATCAATTAATATGATCTATGTTTCTTAAAATTAAAATAAAAAATGCACTAATTTGTTTCTTATAATTAGGACCCAAGTTGTATAATTTATTATTTAAATAAATTGAAATTATCTATTTTTTCGTAGATAATTTGTTTCTTATATTGTTTTTTTTATTTTTAATAAGTTTATATGTATTTCATATATTTAGTGATAAATACTGAATTTTAATATTGGTAAGGTTACTTCAATTTTCAATGGTATGAAAACAAAAGTAATACTTTTTGAAACTCTAAATATATGAAATACCAATATGAAAACAAAAGTAATATTGGTAATTTGTCTTCAATTTTCTAATTTTTATGAAATACCAATATGAAAAGTAATATTTAAGAAATACCTATATGAAATACCAATATGAAAACAAAAGTAACCTTAACAAAAGTAATCAATTTTACCAATATTACTTTTTATGAAATACCAATTTAAATAAACAAAAGTAACCTTAACAAAAGTAATCAATTTTACCAATATTGGTAATTTGTCTTCAATTTTCTAATTTTTATGAAATACCAATATGAAAAGTAATATTTATGAAATACCAATATGAAAACAAAAGTAACCTTAACAAAAGTAATCAATTTTCAATGGTATTTCATATTACTTTTCAATGGTATTTCATATTACTTTTCTAATTCACAAAAAGTAAAATTGGTAAGGTTACTTCAATTTTCAATGGTATGAAAACAAAAGTAATACTTTTTGAAACTCTAAATATATGAAATACCAATATGAAAACAAAAGTAATATTGGTAATATTGTTTTCATATTGGTAAGGTTACTTCAATATGAAGTCCTTAATGGTAACACCAGAAATAATTCACAAGTTTAAAAGGAGTTTTGAATATAGGAAAAATAGAGCCTAGCACAAAAAAAAAAACACATGGTTGCATATTTTGATTCAACTGAAACAAAAATTTAAACATTATCTCACCTTTTTTTTTATCAATACATTATCTAACCTTTAAATCAGCAAGCAAGTTGATATCAATACATTATCCTACAACCCCCCTTTACTCACTGGATATCCTCAAAAGTAGCGAAAAGATGAAAATGTCATTAATGAGAAATGTGCGCCCTTTTTTCTCTGGGTTTACGAAGGTTCGAAACCTAACTTCCGTACGGTTTGGAAAAGAAGTTCTAGGTGTTATTTCTTGACAGACACCCCCTTTAATGACTTTTTAACACGTCTGAAAGTTTGAGATCGAAACTGTCCGGAAGATACTGATCGAACGGGTTCGGAACAGAAGTGTCGAACTTCTGTAAGTTCTAAAATTATGAAATTATGTGTGTTTGATATTCCGTGTGTTTGATTTGTAAAAAATATGAAATTATATTTGTTAATTTTACTGATGAAATGTAACTCATATAACTACTGATGAAATGTAACTCAAGTAGAAATAAACGAATGTTAAAATGTAAGTTACAAACAACTATTTAAACGTAAGTAATAAAAATACCAATCAACCAAACCAAAGTCCAAACAACAACTGTGTTTGCCGTCCTCTCCTCTAGTAGACACAGCCATACTTACTAACTCCCTAGGTGAATGGCCTCGCTAAGGACTTTAGCCTATTCAGTATTCCCCATGCACGGGTCTGACTTGGAATCCTCCCTCAAGCACCTGCTCCACCATCTCTGGCATAGACTGTGAATTTGAATGTTTATTAACCACAATTTTCTGGTCTGTAAATCATGTCATGATTCAAATATGTGAATATCAAGTTAAATTTCGTAGATAATGAAGTTACATTAATGAGTTTCGATACCTAATTATATCTATTATTCCTCTACTAAATTGTATATGAATTGTGTTAACTATTTTTTTGGAGAGAGAGAGAGAGACTTTAGGTTAAGTGGAGAAAATATAGAGGAGGATTCCATTTAGCACCTTCAGCCATAACCAAACCATTTCCAAACATAGGGTACCTGGCATTTCAAAACACACTAGGTTTTCCCCTTTTTTTGGCCATAACCTTTGAAATAAATGCATAATTAAATTCTTATAAAAAAATGCATGATTAAATTGAGATTTTGTCAAAAAAAACAATTAAATTGAAATAAAAACACCAAAAACATAACGCCAAGAAGATGTGTGGCTTACCATGAGATTTCTGCCAAGAAGATTAGAAAGGAGCAGTAGTAGAGTGAATATATGTGAGGAGCCAAATGAAGAAGATAAAGAAGAACCGTTGTTGTTGTTGTTGTTGTTGTTGTTGTTATTAGGCTTGAATGCAATTTTATCCCTTATTTCTTTTTTGGAAATTTTGGTCCCCCTATCTTACTCAATGTGCAATCACCGTATTATTTTATTGGCAATTTTAGTCCCCCTATTTTACAAAATGATGCAATGTTGACCAAATTGAAATTTCAAACTATAAAATATTGCTGATGTGTCAATATGTTAATTGACATGACAATTGACAATATCTTAATTGACATGACAATTGACTAAGTCTTGTTGGCATGCCACTTTATTTCTTTTATTAAGAAATATTTACTTTACTAGTACCGATTCATCGATTCATTGATTACTGGAAAACAAATCAGTAAATTGATTTGTTTCGAATCTTGTAGTTGTTTTTGTGACGAATTCTCTTGAAATCCATTTCTCTAATCATCCGTTCATTACTAAGGAAACAAGGCAATATTTGTATTTACAGTAATCTATAACAAGTTGCTTTTGTGAATTCACTTGAATTCTACTTCTCCTGTCATTTACTGTAATACCCTAGTATCTCTAACACAAAGAGAATACTAAACATACACGTTAGCACATATCAGAGATGACAATCCTGTTTCAGTATTGAACACAACTAAAATTTTTCGATGAATAACATCAAACCGTCAGATATTCCATAACTTAAACATAACCATGATAGTTTCCTGTCTTACATAATACTCCTGACCTAGTGTTCAATACCAAACAAAAGTAGCGGAAACAATTACATAACTTTAAACATGTTCAAGTCATGATCGGAATACAAAGATAACAGGGAAGTAATTAACATAGATGAAAGGACTAAATCTTCATCGCCTTCACAAGTACATCACCTACTCGTGCCTCTTCGCTTTTCTTTTCTTTCTCTGTAAAACAACAACACATAAACAGTGAGATACAATCTCAGTGAGTTTTACCGTGACCCCTAACTACACTCTCGGTTCATTTATGAATCTTATTCAATCGTAGTTTAATTTATAAACTACGTGCCTCTTCATCTTAGCACAACACCGACTGCCTACATTGCTAATCTCGATGAATCGTGCAACTAACTGTAGCATAACACCGACTGCCAACTTTGCTAATCCCGGTGAACCCCATACACTAGTCTATACCATAGTGCTTAACTTAGGGTCTAGGTTAAGGGCTCATGACCTTCCCTGCCTAGTGCTACCTCTTTGGATCGTCACCCATATAAGTCTATAATGACCTATCCGTCTCATATATTTAAACCTTAATTCAGTCATTAATGAACTATATGTTCATCACAGTCTCATGTCTTAGAGTTAATTTTAAACTCCTAGTTCCTTGAATTATAACATTTTCGTGAACACTCTCGTTAAACTAATCGTATGGTTATATTCAACTTATATAACTCAATACAATTACCATAAACATCTCAATTAGGCTTAAAAACAGTAGCATAATTGTACTAATATCATGGAAATTGGTTGGAAAGAAAATTAGAAGAGGTTTGGAACATTCAGAAAAGTAGCCCTAGGCGCACGACCTGTGCTTACTGCAAATTTTTCAGGCAACATTCAGAACTATGCGCACGGTCCGTGCCACAGGGGCGCACGGTCCGTGCGCTGCTATTAGCACACACAATTTCGCTTCGTTTTCTCGTTTTCGTTTCTCCGTTCGCGTCCAATCCATAACCCAATCACTTCCCAAACTTAAAAACAAATATTACACATAAAACAACCAATCCAAACAGCACTATCAAAGCATCAAAATTCAAGTTCGCATTCATTCCGATACAAAATAATTCGATATTTTAGCAAATACGGTTTTTAAACTTCAAACTCACGGAACGAACGAGAAATTCAACAACACGGAATCCAGAAATCAGAGTAACATAAATTAAGAACCCTAAACAAGTAGAACTCACCTTTTTGTGATGAAAATCACAACAACTCACAAACACAGAGTTTAGGCTTCACAACAACACGAAACTCAACGAATCGTTCACCGAATCGAACTCGAACAATCTCACACGCTCCAACTACTACCCAAACGAACCAAAACAGAAATGTGGCTAGTGGAAGTGCTCTAGTACTGATGTTTGAATTTCACAAACTGGTTATGGAGCTTCAATATCAACATGCAATGGTGTATGTTCCACTTTTGGTCATTTGAGCTTAAATTTTCAAAAATGGCGAAATGAGATTTATGGAGAAGTGGAAGATGATATTAGCACCATTGTGTAGAGAAATAAAAATGGGAGAGATTGGTATGAAATTTACTTACATGCATTGAAAAATCTTGAAACTCTCCCATCTTTTCCTCCCCTTCACCCTCGCGTCTCTCTTCTCTCTCTCTAACTCACTTCTCTCTTCTATTTTCTGTATTTTGGTTGAAAATGAGGTGTGTGGCTTGTCCTTGGGTTTGGTGTGTGGTTATGAGCTGAAGGAAAGTTTTAAAATTAGTGGGAAAAGACTAAAATACCCCCTGCTCTCTAATTCTCCCTTAACTCCAATTTCACTTAATCAATCAAGTAATTATTCTTACAATTCAAACAAAATGCATATAAATCATGTACTTAAGCAATTAAATATTGCTTCCACAATTCTAACATGTCTATGACTCGATATATCACTTAATCGAACGATGAATCACTAGTTAATTTTGTTAATAGAAATTAACCGAACTAGGGATGTTACATTTACTGCATTTCATATTTTTTTCCAAGTGGTTGACTGAAAATGAATCACAGATTTTGGGTTTAGATAAAATTGCTTCTATTCTTCTGTTTCAATTTTCATAAAATTACATTATATTTATTTTGTCAGTTACATATTTTTTTGGATAGATATAGTAGTTTTTATTATTTTTTATTATAACTTTCAAAACGGTATTTAAATAAAAGCAACATGGCAATTAAATTACAAATTTTAAAATGAAAATATAAACTAAACACACTATTTTCTCTCATTTTTTGGGTGGAAAAAGGGGCTTAATCACCCTCCAAAGAATAAACTAAACTACCAAGGGTTAAACATCATGTAATGAAGTGGCAGACCTACAAGACTTAGTCAATTGTCATGTCAATTAAAATATTGACATCAGCAGCATCAATTTGGTCAACATTGCATAATTTTGGTCTAATGCGTTTGTTTAATTGCTGCAGCACTTATTGTGGCAGCAATGCCAAATTACACAACATGAGAGAGAAAGCAATAGGAAACGCGGAAATTGAGAAAAGGACACCTGTCAGCTGTCTCCAGACGTGGGTGTGCGTGCCAATCATGGAATATTCGTTGGTGACCTAGGGATTTGGGCAAAAAGGACCTTTTGCCCCCATTAAAGGACAAAAGGCGCCTCCGCAATTAGGGTTACCTCTCATCCCTAGCCTCCTATATATAAAGGACCACAATCTCAGAATTAGAAAAAGCCGAATTTCAGAGGAATAGGAATAGCCTCTTGATTTCGTGCCTCCATTGTTACTTAGAATCAGTTGCTGGAATATTGATTGCTGCAGCAATACTGGAACTACTTCAATTTCGAAGGAGCTGCATTTTGAGAGCTGGAATCGCTTGGTGGATCACCATTGAAGCTGTCTCAGTATCACGACTTGTAGTTGAACTTCTCTTCTCGGGTTTTAGTATGAAATTCCTACTTCCCTTGATGTTTAGTTTAGTTGTAATGTTGTGTAAGCTCAATATGAGCTAAACCTCTGTAGTTGGGATGCTATTATGAATTTAATGAAGTTAATTTGTTCTTGATGCTTATGTTATTGTGTTGAGCACTTTATCTTGTGTGTTTTACTACATCCATCTTAGCTTAGGGTTGGCCGTCTAATCTAAGTAGAAACACATTCACAAGAATGGTTTGTATTTATATCTCACAAGATGACATGGCATGTTGCACTATAGGAATATAGTTGTTCCTTGCTCGAGTCCTAGGAATAGGAGAGGCATAAGCCATGAGGTATAACACTTAGGTGTAAAGCTGCTTGTTCTCTAGTAGCCTAGGGAAATAATCCTTTCTGAATTAGGAATAATTTGGGAGGACTAAATCCTAGTGTTGAGCATTAGGAATAATGCACAATTGCGGCAGCACCTAGTGCTGCAGCACTTAGCATAGCATTTTAATGGATTTATTGAAGTATTGCATCTCAACTTGTTCCAATATCAGATTTCCATTACCCTGATACTTTTTACTTTTATTGTTTGTTACCCAAAATTGTGTGTCATTTACTTTTTACCCCAAATCACTATTTGTTACATTGATTAAGCAATTGTTTAGCAAATTAATCCTCGTGGGAACGATCTCACTTTTCACTGTATTACTTGTTACGATTGTGTACACTTGCACAAGAAACAATCACGTTTCTACGCAACAAGTTTTTGGCGCTGTTGCCGGGGATTAATTAGTTTAAACACTGTTTAATTAATTGGCAATCTAGTGATTTTTGTTGCTAATTTTGGTGCTCTGTTGCTGTTTGTTCAGTATTAGAATTGCTACAGCAACTGTTGCTGTAGCATATGCACAGGCGCAGTTCACCAGAATTTCAACTTCATCCTGAAATAGAAAGATTGTTTAGGGCTTTGAGAAGGGATCAAGATCACTCAGGACTTATTTCATTAGGCAGAGCTGTCAATAAGGCTACACCACCACCATCTAATCATGGGGGAACACCACCTCCTAGCAACCATGGTTCTGACAGACATACTATAGTTGCCACTGAGCAACCTGAACATGTGAGACAAGTTTTGAATGAAACAGTCATAGGCATGGCTAATGACAGGGACAGACCTATGAGGGATTTATGCAATTTTTGACCCTCACACTATGCAAACTAGCATAGTAAGGCCTGAACTTGCCACAAATCATTTTGAATTTAAGCTTATGATGTTTCAAATGCTTCAAACAATAGGGCAATTTGGTGGAGGACCTATTGAGGACCCACATTTGCATTTAAAACAATTTGTAGAAGTTTGTAGTAATTTCATTCTCCCTGGTGTAAGTGATGATGCTTTTAAACTTAAACTGTTCCCTTATTCCATGAAGGATAGAGCTAAGGTTTGGTTAAATTCCTTGGAACCTAACTCTATCACTACTTGGAATGAGATGGTTGAAAAATTTATGACAAAATATTTTCCACCTATCAAGAATGCCAGGATGAGAACTGAAATTACATCTTTTAGACAAACTGAATTTGAAACTTTGTTTGAAGCATGGGAAAGATTCGAAGAAATGTTAAGAAAATGTCTACATAATGGGTTGCCTGTGGTTGTTCAAATGGAAACTTTTTACAATGGTTTGGAACCTCAAACTAGAGTGATGCTTGATGCTTCTTCTGGAGGAGTCTTACTGAATGGCTCTTACCAAGATGCTTATGATCTTATTGAAACTATTGCTGCAAATAGCTATCAATGGCCAACAGCCAGGGTTAGTGCTCAGAAGAAAGCTGCTGGTATGCATGAAGTGAGTGAAGTTACTGCTTTATCTGCTCAGGTTGCATCTTTGTCCAACATGATCAAAAATATGAGTGCAACACCTGCTGCAGCAACACTTGCTGCAGCAACTGAATCTGTACCAGAAACTAAGGTAGCAGCAATTGAACAAGTACCAGTGGGTTCTGCTAGTTGTGTGTACTGTGGAGGAGGCCATGTATTTGAAGAATGCCCTGCAAACCCTATTTCAGTCAACGATGTTGGGTATGACAAGAACCATAATCCTTATTCTCGTACCTACAATCCTGGGTGGAGGAATCATCCAAATTTTTGGATGGAAGAACAATGATACTCCAACTAATCCCCCAGGAACACCTGCTCCATCCAAGGCAAAAGAAGAAAGCTCTATGGAAACTATGCTGAAGGCCTTCATGAATGAAACTAAAACTCAGTATCAAACCCAAGGAGCTGCAATCAAGAACTTGGAGAATCAACTTGGTCAAATAGCCACTGCCCTGACCCAAAGACCTAGTGGAACATTACCATCCACTACTGAACCATCATCATCATCAAAGGGGAAGGAACAAGTCAAGGCTATATCTCCAAGGAGTGGGAAGTACTTGAAGGGACCATCTACTGATCTTAGTGATGGAGCCACTACAAAAGAAAAAAATCAAAAAATTGAGAAACAAAAAGCAACAGATGCTGTCACAGCTGATGCTGCCGCATCTGGTGCTGCAGCACCAGTTCCATCACCAGTTGCTGATCAAGCTTATCCACCTCCCCCTTTTCCTAAAAGGTTGAAGCAGGCTCAGCAAAACAAGCAATTTGGCAAATTTTTAGAGGTGCTAAAACAACTTCACATCAATGTTCCTCTAGTAGAAGCACTTCAACAAATGCCCAACTATGCAAAGTTCATGAAGGATGTGCTTTCTAAGAGGAAGAGACTTGAAGAATTTGAAACAGTAGCTATGTCAGAGGAGTGTAGTATGATCATGCAAAGCAAGCTTCCAAGCAAGTTGAAGGATCCAGGCAGTTTCACTATTCCATGTTCAATTGGTAAAAACTATAATAGCAGAGCTCTTTGTGACTTAGGTGCAAGCATCAATTTGATGCCTAAGTCTGTTTTCACTCAGCTGGGTATAGGGGTTGCCAGACCTACAACTGTTACTCTCCAACTTGCTGATGGATCTATTGCATATCCAGAAGGAATCATTGAAGATGTCTTAATAAAGGTAGATAAATTTGTATTTCCTGCTGACTTTGTGATTTTAGATTTTGATGCAGATAAGGAAGTGCCTATAATTCTTGGAAGACCTTTCTTAGCTACTGGCAAGACTCTAATTGATGTGCAAAAAGGAGAATTGACTATGAGAGTCAATGAGCAAGAGATCAAGTTCAATGTAATGAATGCTCTCAAGCTGCCTGATCCAGGAACTGAGGAGTGTTCTTTTGTGATGTCTCTTGATTCTGTGGTTCAGAAACACTTCCACAAGCAGAATGATCATTTGGTGAAAGCTCTTGATGAGATTGATAAAAGTGAACTTCTGGAAGAAGGTATGGTGCACAAGGAGGCCACTGTGAAGGAAATCTGTAATAGGCAATATGAGTCTCTTGAGCTTGGGGATTCTGATCTTAAACATAATGTGCCTTCTATTGAAAAACCTCATGTGCTTGAGCTTAAAGAGTTACCCAAGCACCTTAAGTATGCCTACTTAGGGGAAGATGATTCCTTGGCTGTGATCATTGCTTCTAACCTATCCAACAGTCAAGAGCATGATCTCACTACTACCCTAAGGAGGCATAAGAAGACAATTGGGTGGCAAATGGCTGATATAAAGGGCATGCATAGAATCAGTCTTGATGAAAATGATAAGAATAGAATTGAATGGCAAAGGAGACTAAATCCTATCATGAAAGAAGTGGTGAAAAAGAAAATTATCAAGTGGCCATTCAAATTGATGAAAGTATACCCTCATGGAGCTGTGGACTTGTATGATGATGTGAGAAAGCAAACCTGCAAGGATAATGGTCATAGAGTGAAGAAATACTATGGAGAACCAGTGGTGAGGAGCAAAATCACCATTGAATTGGAAAACCTATGATCTTGGAAGGAAGTCAGGCTGAGGACTCTTAAACCAAGCGCTACTGGGAGGCAGCCCAGGGTTTTATCTAATAAATTAGTTGTTGTTTGTTTTAGTGTTTATTTTGCAGAAATTTAATTCTGAGCAATTTGAAGTTTGAGGGTGTGACAGCAGTTATTGCTGCAGCAGCTGATGCTGCTGGTAATGAAGAAGGAGCTGCTGTTACACCATCCATGATGCAAAGGTCAAAGAGAATGATAAGAAGAGGAAGATGACTAAATTACCTGAAGAAACACAATTGGATGCTGAAGGAGTGACTGCTGAAGAGGATGTGCTGATTCAAGCAACTGTTGACAGTGTGATGAAAGGAGTAGAAGATGCTGCAGCTTCTGATGCTGCAGCAATTGAAGCTGCTGAAAAGGCTGATGCTGAAAAGAGAGCTAAGGAGGCTCTTGATCTCGTGATTGCCCAAAAGAAGGCAAGTGTTTTTTATGCTGGTCCTGCTGTTGCAGATGCAGGCCCAGTGCTGCAGCAATCCAATGCTGCAGCAACAGAAACCTCGAAGGATCCAGATGCTTCTAAGCTTAAATCTCCAAGAGTCTACAAGAAGCCTGCTAGAAGAGGAGGAGCCACAAGACAAAGCCCAAGGGCAAAACCAGGGGCCTCTGCATCTTAATCTTTTAGTTTATGTCTTTTAAATTCTGTCTTTTAATGCTTTTGATGAATAAACATGTTGAATGTTTGTGTTTTGTGATAGCATTCAATAGTTGTGGTAGTTGTTTGTTTTTATGTCTGTTTTGCTTTTAATTAGGCCTCCCCTTAGTATGCATGAGCAGTGAGGACACTGCAAGGTCTTAAGTAGGGGGGAGGACCTATGGTCTATGTATTGTACTAGCATGTTTATTAGTTAGTTGAATGAAAATTTTAAATTTTAGAAGTTAAGTTGAGCAAAACTTAGTGATGAAATGGTGAGAAATGAGTGATTAGTGCCCCTGTTTGTGAGTGAACTCTATTGCTCCTGTTGCTACACTTTTGCATGAAACTTAGGAAAGACTTAGTGAATTAGAAATGATCTGAAGCTAAGCTAGTTGTTGGTAGACCTAGAGAATTGCTAAATTTTTACTAAAAACTTAGGATAGCATAAGAAACTAAGTTTGGGGGTTCTTTGAGCTATATTAAGGCAAAGCATGAAAGAATGGAATTAGGCCAAGGGCACATAGTTTAGAAAGTAATCAAATTAAGTGTATTATGTATTGTGCTGTGTTATAAAGCACCAAAGTTGTAAATATGTGTAATTGTTGTCATTGCCCATTGAAAAAAAAAAGAAGAAGAAGAAAGCAAGCAAAATGCTGAGAAAAAGAAATGTAAAGAATAAGGGCAATGCAACACATGTGTCAAGTATTGTTTGTTTTTGAATTCTGTTTTAGTTGTATTGCTGCAGCAACTGTTGCTGCAGCACTTCAGTCAAGTTGTAATAAGTGCACTGGCCTAGAGTTCTGAATTGCTAAATCAAAGCCCTTTGTCATGCTTATCCCCTCTTTCTGTGCTGAATTGTTAGTCTACCCTTAGTTTTGAAACATCTTTGGCAATCTCAAAAGAAAGCCTCTCTAGTTTTAGTTAAGTGAAATTTTGAACCTTGCTATGTTCTGAACTGAGTTAAGTGTCACACACACACACACACACTTTTGAGCAAGAGTAATTTAGGGAACTTACTATTCAGTGGGCTTGCAAGTTGAGTGGCCAATCTGAAAGTTTTATGCTCATCTTAATGTTCTGTTGTGTGCCTTTATGAATAATTCAACTATATGGTTTGTTTGCTGGTATAGTGCTTGTCTTTGTCAAGTGTCATTGCTTGAGGACAAGCAATGGTTCAAGTTTGGGGGTGTGATACAATCAAATATGATTGTTATTACCTCTTATTTCAAGCTTAAATCATTGATTATTGGCAAGCAATTTAGTGATTAAATGTTGTAAATATGTTAGTTTAGAGTAATTTAAGGTGCAAGCTTTATTTTGTTATAATGGGCACTTTGGTACCCAAATTGTGGTCTAATGCGTTTGTTTAATTGCTGCAGCACTTATTGTGGCAGCAATGCCAAATTACACAACATGAGAGAGAAAGCAATAGGAAACGCGGAAATTGAGGAAAGGACACCTGTCAGCTGTCTCCAGACGTGGGTGTGCGTGCCAATCATGGAATATTCGTTGGTGACCTAGGGATTTGGGCAAAAAGGACCTTTTGCCCCCATTAAAGGACAAAAGGCGCCTCCACAATTAGGGTTACCTCTCATCCCTAGCCTCCTATATATAAAGGACCACAATCTCAGAATTAGAAAAAGCCGAATTTCAGAGGTATAGGAATAGCCTCTTGATTTCGTGCCTCCATTGTTACTTAGAATCAGTTGCTGGAATATTGATTGCTGCAGCAATACTGGAACTACTTCAATTTCGAAGGAGCTGCATTTTGAGAGCTGGAATCGCTTGGTGGATCACCATTGAAGCTGTCTCAGTATCACGACTTGTAGTTGAACTTCTCTTCTCGGGTTTTAGTATGAAATTCCTACTTCCCTTGATGTTTAGTTTAGTTGTAATGTTGTGTAAGCTCAATATGAGCTAAACCTCTGTAGTTGGGATGCTATTATGAATTTAATGAAGTTAATTTGTTCTTGATGCTTATGTTATTGTGTTGAGCACTTTATCTTGTGTGTTTTACTACATCCATCTTAGCTTAGGGTTGGCCGTCTAATCTAAGTAGAAATACATTCACAAGAATGGTTTGTATTTATATCTCACAAGATGACATGGTATGTTGCACTATAGGAATATAGTTGTTCCTTGCTTGAGTCCTAGGATTAGGAGAGGCATAAGCCATGAGGTACAACACTTAGGTGTAAAGCTGCCTGTTCTCCAGTAGCCTAGGGAAATAATCCTTTCTGAATTAGGAATAATTTGGGAGGACTAAAGCCTAGTGTTGAGCATTAGGAATAATGCACAATTGTGGCAGCACCTAGTGCTGCAGCACTTAGCATAGGATTTTGAGCATTTTAATGGATTTATTGAAGTATTGCATCTCAACTTGTTCCAATATCTGATTTCCATTACCCTGATACTTTTTATTTTTATTGTTTGTTACCCAAAATTGTGTGTCATTTACTTTTTACCCCAAATCACTATTTGTTACATTGATTAAGCAATTGTTTAGCAAATTAATCCTCGTGGGAACGATCTCACTTTTCACTGTATTACTTGTTACGATTGTGTACACTTGCACAAGAAACAATCACGTTTCTACGCAACAGAGATGCTCCCTTAACTTCCTCATATCCCAATAGTGGTCCCTATTGATAAGATCGCTCACTTTAGTTACCCTTGAATTCTGGATGACCTCTGCCTTACTACCATTAGCAAGTCATATATCCTTAGCTATGTCAATGTTGAAACTTCTTTGTTTAAGGTTTGCAAAAACAATACGTTATAACGGAGTTAATTAAGAGAGAAACTGTAAAATAGTTATGGTGGTTTGTGCTGCTAACCGTGAGATATCGTTTCAGCGACAACGCAGCAATGACTTCCAGCGACAGCGCAGCAACATTGACGACGCAAGAACAGCGATGGCGCAACAACAAGATTTTCGTTGAGAGTGAGAGTGAGAGGGGTCTTCTCGCAGAGGGTTTTCATTGAGAGTGAGAGGGTTTTCGCAGAGCAAGAAGCGCCAAGTAGAAAGAAATCGCGTGAGGTAATTAAAAATTTTGGGTTTTCAATATCAGTTGCAATGGGAGCCGATATAAATTAGGGGTTTTCCATATCAGTTGCAATGGGAACCAATATTAATATTCTAAATTAGCCTTTCAATATCGGTTAAATACTCATTCTATGTGAAAAATGTAATCATAATTTCAAAAATGCCACCGCCTTTTTTTCCACATCTGTTAGATTTTGAACCGTTATGAATTGCTGATGTAAAATCCATATTTTCCACTAGTGTGAAGTAATTGTCTACCCTGAAGTAGACTTTGCCAAACCCATGAGCTGCCTTTCTGGTTAGTAGCTTGCCAGAAGTCTTTATTAGAGAAGTATATGCCTTTGAGGGTTGCTGCCCAGTAAGAATGAGGGTCCTGCATGAGTCTCCAAGCCTGCTTGGCTAAGAGGGAGATATTCAAGTCCTCAAAGTCCTTAAATCCCAGACCACCATTAACCTTAGGAGAGCAGATGACCCCTTTATTCCTCCAATGAATACCTCTAGACTTTCCACTACTACTCCACCAAAACTTGGTGACTTCAGCAGAGAACTTATTACAAAAGGTTTTAGGAAGTTTTAGAATGGCCATTATATATGTGGGGAGCCTGGACAACAACTTTAATTAAAACCTCCTTACCAGCAGGGTTTAGAAGGTTACCTTTCCAACCAGCAAGCTTTCCATCTCTTTGCTGTTTCAATGGGGAAAACTTGGGGTTCTCCCTTAGATCTTCTTACTCACAGCTGAAATAATGAAAACCAATCAACTCTCTCCAACACTATAAAAAATTTGACTTTTAATCATAGATAAAAACTATAACTAAATGTTAAACGTTTGTTAGTAAGTGTTTTCACATTTGCCCAAAATACTCCTCTTGTGCACTATGCACGACATATAACAACACAATATTTGTCTGTGAATAAACATTTTTGAGATCATCCCGGTAATTTTACCAAATACATTTTGACTGTGATTAAAAACATACGTGAGGGGAATAAATATTTTAGTTGTGGTAAAAAAGACTAACATAGCTATTCGTTGCCACTACAAAGCAGAACCGTCATTTGGCCGCCAAATAGTCAATGCGTTCATTTCAAATAGTGAAGTATAAGGACCAATTAAATTAATTAATTAAATATCATTATCGTTATACCTCATCTAATTATTCTAAATAGTTCAAGTATAAAAAGGGTATTAAAAATCGGCTAAGGACATATTTGGAAATAAAAAATTAGTTTAAGGAAATGAAAGTTTCACGATTATCAATGTTCCGACCAAATTAGATTCGTCTAAAAAGGACCAATGAGTGAGAAACACAAAAGTGTGGGCCCAAAAAGGTTTAAATTAGCAACGTTGTTGTTAAAAAATGTTCAAACGTAGCTAGCCACTAAGGTCATTTTCATGGTCAAAAGTCATACACAATTCTCTTCTTTTCCTACCCAATATTTCACTCTATAAATACCACCATTTTTGCACTTAGCTTTTACATAACAAATACGTAAAGAAATCATTGAGAGCTATAGATATATATATATATATATAGCTTAAATATTTCTAAAATATTTCTTAAGATGAAGATTTTGATGCTACCTATGGCATTTGCTTTGTTTGTGATATTGAGTCTCTTCTTGTTTTTGAAGTTAATGTTTTCTTGGTGGATTTCACCTATGAGAAAACATTATAAACTTCAAAAATGTGGGTTTGGAGGTCCATCTCCAAGTTTTCCACTTGGAAATATTCAAGAGATGATGAAGAAGAGTAGTGCTAATTCTTCATTTGGGTCTTCAAAGCTCATACATGATATACACTCCAATGTGTTCCCATACTTTTCGCAGTGGCAAAGTTCTCACGGTTAGCTTTCTAACACATGTTTATTATTTTGATACTACTAAAAGAAGTTGAATTTATCAACAAAACTTAATTTCTGTTTTAGTCTGTCGCTATGTATTATAGATGTTAAAATTTGAAACTTTTGTTGTCCTTAATTTTATTTTATAAGCGAAAAAATGTAATTACTCTCTGAAACATCTCTAACACTTAGAAGAAAAATTGGTGAACATTTTGTTTTCTTTTTTCGTTTCTAAATATTTGTCGATACTTCTTCCTTTTCTAGTACATCTAGTGTAAAATAGCATTTATTTTTTGTAGAAAAATTATGAATAGACATGACTTTGTTTCTTCTATGTTTTGTAGGGAAGGTTTTCATCTATTGGTTGGGCACAGAACCATTTTTGTACATTGCTGATCCAGAATTTTTGAAGAAAATGTCCAATGAAGTTATGGCTAAGAGATGGGGAAAACCTAATGTGTTTAGAAATGATAGAGAACCAATGTTTGGAAAAGGTTTGGTGATGGCTGAAGGCGATGAATGGGTTCATCATCGACATGTTATAGCTCCAACATTCTCTCCCATTAACTTAAAGGTTTTTGTCTCTTCATCTCTAGCTAAACATGCATAGAGAACTAGTTTCGTTATATCGATTTCAAAAATTAATCAATTTTTCTGTCGCTAATCTGTCGTAAACTCCAATTAGCAACGGATTTGGCTTACGCTAACCGCTTGGTTTATTGTAGTGCAAGAGTTGTCTACATATTTGACATCATGATGAATTTTGAAAATGATGTTTAGCTTTGGTAAAATGAGCAATACATTTTAGAGAATAAAGTTAAAAAATCACAATTATAAATAAATCAACGGTTGGTATTACATCAGATGCATTATAAACGGGGAGTGGATCCCCTTAGCCATTTTACTGTGTAGTGAAATCTCAACCACACGTTAAATAAGATAAAGAGGGAGAGAAAAATAATAAAAAAGTTGAGAGACAAGATTGAATGATGTAAATTTAACAGTGCACAGTATTCAGTAAAAAATCTTTCGGAGGAGAGAGAATATTCGTCTCTCTGATAAACCATAAATGTATTATGCTATTAGGAGTTTATTTTCTCATCTCTCATTGAAATGTTTTACTATGGTTAAGTGATATCTCACTTTCAAGGAGTCATGTCCTTTTAAAAGCATGCATAAACTTCTAAATAATGATTGCTTTCATATTTTAATTTTTTGTAAAGGTAAAAGGACACTTCGTATTTTATAATATATGATGGTTACTTTTCTATCTATAATATACTATTTCAACTTAAACGTTTATGAATTAAGAAGAAGAATATTGATTAAAAAGATAGTACAACTTTTTTGGTAGAAAACCATACAATATTTTTTAATGCAATATAGGGACATTATATGGACAAGGACAAGCAAAATAAGATAGGTGATTTCAATTAATATTAGACATACCAAATATGGAAAACAACTCAATTGGTTTTTATATTTACGAACCATTTCCCATCAAAGTCAAACAAACAACAACCAAAGTTATTGCACCTTATAAAAATTAATTTTCCTCATGGCCCACCAAAAGAATTTCTATGTGAAATTAATCCCAAAGTTTCTTCTTATAATTAAATTTCACATGGACAAATTATGTGCATGTTATCATTAGTGTCACCAATTGTGAAGCAATAATAAAGTTATGTTAATTAATTATTTATTTCTAATACATACAATGTGTATTATATAATATATAGGCAATGGCAAGCATGATGGTAGAATCTACAAACCAAATGATGAGTAAATGGATTACCCTAATCAACTCCGAAAACCGCGAAATCGACATTGAAAAAGAGATTATTGCAACAGCAGGAGAGATTATAGCAAGAACAAGCTTTGGTATAAAGGATGAAAATGCAAGAAAAGTGTGTGAAAAATTAAGAGCCCTACAAATGACACTTTTCAAAACAACAAGATATGTTGGTGTTCCATATGGAAAGTGTTTAGATATCAAGAAAACATTGGAAGCAAAGAAACTTGGGAAAGAGGTTGATAATCTTTTGTTAAGTGTTATAAAAGATCGTAAGAATTCACTTATTGAAAGAAAAGGTAGAGAAGATTTATTGGAATTAATGTTGCAAGAGAATCAAAAGACAATAAATTTGACTACTAGAGAATTGGTTGATGAGTGCAAGACTTTTTTCTTTGCTGGCCATGAGACTACAGCATTGGCTATTTCTTGGACTTTGATGCTTTTGGCTATGCATGAAGATTGGCAAATTCAATTGAGAGATGAGATTAGAGAAGTTGTTGGTGATAAGGATATTGATATCAACCTTCTTGCGGGTCTTAAAAAGGTATTGTAAATATTAACCCTAACTACTTATATATAATCAATCATGTGCACATATTATATATATATATATATATATATATATATATATATATATATATATATATATATAGTACATAGGATTATGGGAATACGTTGCATATTTTTTTATGTTACAAAAATTTTAGGGTGGGGGATGGTGGAACTCCGGATACAAATCTGGTCATGCTTCACTATGAACCTTTAGGGTTAATAGAACGTTGCATATTCCACAATATTACATATATTTTATTTTTTGATTGTGTCTCTCGAGACTTATATTAATTGTGTTTTTTTTTTATTTTTTAATTTTGTATTTTTTGATTGAAAATATAATATTTTAATTTTTAAAAAAATAAATGTCATCTTTCTTAATGTTAATTTTCTTTTTTAGAAAAATAGAATGATTTTATGGAGAAAAGAAATTCATAAGAAAAAATAACAATTACTCTCTCTGTTCCTCATCTTTGGTACTTTTAACTTTTTACACACAAATTAAGTTACAATTAACTCGGGCTAGCTAAGTACTAAAATACTCCTTTTTTAGTTGTTTTGGGATAATTGAAATCAGAGTAAAAGAGTTAATAGTTGTCTTAATTGAGCCTCTAAAAGACTCGATAAATATAATGGGTATAATTAGAAATTTTTGGTGAATTGTACATTGAGTTTTTAAAAGTATCATTATTTTGAAACAAAAAAAAGCCAAAGTATCAAAGATCAAGAACGAAGAGAATAATATTAATCATGTACTAATTATTGGAAAGTATTCATGCATTTAATTTAAATTTTTGTCAAAAAAAAGAAGATAATTTAATTAGACTTTAGTTAGTGTCCAACATTCGTGTCCTTTAAATGGAAATAACACTGTTTCAAAATTAACTAGTCAATGAGTAATAATGACAATCAAACACCAAAATAAAGAGAATTTGATCTTTATACGTTTTTAATGGCTACATTTACGTGTTTGGTCTCTACTTGAACCAACATTAATTAGCTAGCTGGTCAATGTTCACATCTAAGATTGT
Organism: Astragalus glycyphyllos; assembly: GCA_963573325.1. Taxonomy (NCBI): domain Eukaryota; kingdom Viridiplantae; phylum Streptophyta; class Magnoliopsida; order Fabales; family Fabaceae; genus Astragalus; species Astragalus glycyphyllos. The sequence continues at coordinate 14,388,102 of OY754313.1, read as the reverse complement.
TTTTTGATGTACAAATGAAATAAATATTGATGAATATATAAAAATAATTGATGGGCCACATGACAAAATGTAAAGAGCTAAAGCTTGTGTGAAGCTGCATCTTGACAAAAAAAAAGCTGCGACATCTGAGTCTTGTTGCCCCTATAAATCATCCCTTTGACCTTTAGGACTTGGTCAATGGATTAACTTTTTTGAAAAACTTCTAATTTCTTTTTATTCCTAATATATATATATATATATATATATATATAGTCGACTAAATATAAATACAATAAAAGTTTCAGATGGACGGTATGATAAAGTAATTAGTCCCAATAATATAGTTCAGTTGACAAGATAAGATATATCGCAAGAGTATAAGAAGAAGATCTAAGGTTCAAACATGAAATCTAACATTGCTCCTCAATAAATAACCACTAAAATATGTCTATCAAAAAAATTATTATTAAATTGCCAAATTATGGAAAAAATTATTGGATTTAGAATGACGCAACTCTAAAAAAGAAACTTGAGATAATGATTCTTAGAGTCATTTTTAGTTATTAGAAAAAAAATATTTATGCATGTATTGTTTACATATATTAATTAAGATATATTTATTATAAATTTGCAGATGAAGTGGGTGATGAATGAGGTTCTAAGGCTATACCCAACAGCACCAAATGTACAAAGACAAGCAAGAGAAGACATTCAAATTGAAGATTTAACAATACCTAATGGAACCAACATGTGGATTGATGTAGTGGCCATGCATCATGACACATCATTATGGGGAAAAGATGTGAATGAATTTAAACCAGAAAGATTCATGGATGATGTGAATGGTGGATGCAACCATAAAATGGGATATTTGCCATTTGGATTTGGAGGAAGAACTTGTGTTGGTAGAAACTTGAGTTTTATGGAATATAAGATTGTTTTGACCCTTTTATTATCTAGATTTAGTTTTAAGATTTCACCAAAATATATTCATTCACCTGCTATTATGTTATCCCTTAGGCCTGCTTATGGACTTCCTCTCATGGTTCAAACCCTTTAAGTCCTAATTAGTGTTTTCTTCCAAACAAATTTTTGATATGAGAGAGCTAGCTAGTCCTTTTTGTTGCTAGACAATTGATCCATGATTCAATAAGATGTAATATATATACATTCAATAAGATGTAATATTTATACATGGTATACAAATTCATGCCATGGAAAGAAATAATAAATAAGTGCTATTTTATTTTTGTTTTTGTTTCATTAGATTTGTAATTCATTTTCAATCAAATAAATAAATGAAAGATTTAATTAATTTCATATTTTATGTTTCATTACTTGTATAGTTTAGTTTTTGAATTCTAAGGTAAAATGGAAATTCATGTATAAATAAAAATAATATATGACACAAGTTGTCACTAAAATAGATTTCCATAATCAATAAAATTAATTAATTTAGATCTATTAAAATTAATAAATTTAAAATACTTGTATGGCTTATATTTAAAATTATTTTACTAGCCTTTACAATAACTTTTGAAAGTTAAATTAATTTAAGGTGTAAATATATGTTTAGTCTCTACAAATATACGTTTGATCCAGCTTAGTCTCTAAAAATAAAACTGTTTTTTCGTGCTTACAAATATACGTTTAGTCTAATTTAATTCCTGTAAAAAAAAAATTCTTTTTTGTCCCTTCAAATAAATGTTTTATATAGTTTGGTCACTCTAATATGTAAAGTATTTAATTTACTTCTCAAAAAAGTTATTTAGTTCCAAAATTTGAAGCAGAAAGACAGGCGACATTACAGACACACTTACGTGCTATTTACTAATGTACAAATTACAAATTACTCTTTTATATATATATATATATATATATAAAAGTTATATCAATGGTTGGTGTATTTTTGTATGATATTTTCAACTCACTTTATTTCTCTGCACATGGGTTGTCTGAATATCATATATATATAATCAAAATCTGGCAACTGTCTAATGCAAAATTTTAAATTTGAAGATCTGCATAACCAAAATGAGAAGCTAGTTAGTTAGGGGTACTTAAAACTTAAAGCCAAATAAACGCTTAAAATTTCTTCGGTTGTCCTTGTTAGATTTTGTCAAGATCTAAACTTGAATACAGGTAGAATATTCAGTAACTAGCAATTACACCCATGTAATTCAAATTCAACTATTGTTAATCATTTATGTGTGAATCTTCACGATTTTGCTCTTAAGAGATTTTATATGTATTCTATTTCCCCTAGCGTTGACACTAATTAAGTTGTTTGTGAGTATCATCGTGAATGATTCGCTAATAATCTTAGTCAACTACCAAAACCTTGTCTCAAATTAAGGTGATAAATTGGCAATTCTATTTCTAAATGATTAATATAGAGCTAGTTTGGAAGGCTGCAATAACAACCTTCACGGAAGATTAATTCTTGCAAATTAAAGGAGAGAACCAATTAACAATGTAAAGTGGTTGATTTGTGTCAGAAGTTAGTTATTAAACATGTTGGAAATGGATTCTTTGAATTCTCCTTTTGCTCATATCATTTGTGCAAATGACTCGTGGATTTTGAAACCTGATATCTTGTATTTGTTCTGTAGATCCAAAATTTTAATTTGTATATATGCTTTGAAGAATACCCATGTCAAAGATTCTTTTCTCCATCGATATCGTATGGGGAGTCCAAGTCTCGTTGTCGTTGAGGAGACCACAGAAATGATCTTTTTGGCATTTTGTTCATGTTTGAAAAATATGGATCTCAAAAATATATCATATTTGAGGTTGAATTTTGGTAGAGAGGAAGGGATTCACTTTTTTTTTGTTTTATTAGAGTAGGAACATATTAACTTATTCTGCTTTAATTGTCAAGTTATTGGTCATGATTATTCAAATTGTAAGCATGTGTTTTTTTTTATAAGCAAAAAATTATATAAAGGGGTGCAAACGGGCACCCCAACCGGTTGAAAATACAAAGGGCCTCATTAAAACCTTCCTGGGCCAAAACCCCATGGGAAAAATACCCAAGAAGGAAAGAGTACCCCAGGAAGAATGAGGTTAGAATACAATCAAACTGAGTTCAAACAGAAAAAAGGGTGACCCCACCAATCCGAGATCGAAAGATTAGAATTACGACCCTCTATACTTATGAACCAAGTCCATGTTATAGACTTAACATGGTTAACAACCTCCTGTGGGTTATAGACTCGACCTCTGAACAAAATATGATTTCGATGAATCCAGATACACCAAGTAACAGCCATCCAAATCAAATACTTCAATCTACACGCCTTTTTCGAGTCCAAATGCAAACCATGAGCCCGGAAATGCTCGACACCTACAAGAGAATCTGGAATCACCACACCCGACCAGTTCTGAATATGACGCCAAACTAACCTGGAACACCTGCACAAGAAAAGAAAAGAAAAAACATGATAAAGATCCTATTGACAGGGCTCATAGACCTTCAGATCTTATTGATAAGGGTAAACCTCTGAATATGACTTGGTTTAACTAGAAGGGTGATGAGTCCCAAAGATCACACTTGTAATTCGAATAATCTTATTGTGACTCTGGATAAGTCGTTGGTGGATAAGCCTATAAAGGAAGGTAAAGAGACTGATATTCAAGATGATGTGGAATCTTGCCCATGTGTTAATTAAAGGAAGGTAAAGAGACTTATTATAATGAAATGGTTGTTCAGAATCAAGATCTTAATAATATTAGTGAAGTATCATCGACAACGAAGCTATTAAAGAGAAAGATTCTACTACTGAAGATGATGTGTATCTAGCCCTCATGTTAATGACTTGATTCTTGAGAATCCATATCTTTCTTCTAGCAATGTTGATAGTCATAAAGCTGGTGGAGGTATATTATCAATGGTAGTGATGCTTCTAATTTCTAAAGAGAAAGGTTTTAAACCTTATGCAATTTCTCCTTTTCCCCAAGAATGGACCGTCAAATTGTTGAGGATTTTAAGACTCCTGAAGTTGTTATGTCTGACAAGCGTATTTTAAGTAAGCTTTAGAGTGCAGAGGCAGACAACCATGCAGGCGCTATTCCCTCTTATGGTTAGGTTTATTTTCTTTTGTTTAGTGGGTTGGTATACTAGTTTTCATTGTAAAATAGTCCACTTTTGAAAGGGATTCTTCACTTAAATATAGATCTCGTTAATTTTCTTGGGTTAGGTCTATGTCTTGTATTCTTTATTCAGGTTTTCTTTTTAATAATATATGAATTGCTGCAGAAATGTTAACCAAACCATTTTGCAAAAAAAAATTGTTATTTGTTAATAAATTATCATTGGTCTTGAATCATGGCCAAAGAGCTAAAGAGGCTTAGACCCTCCTTCTAACAATAATGTTATGACTTCAAGTCTACGACCAGGGGCGGAGCTTTTAAGGGACGGGTAGGGGCCACGGCCCCTACAAACTTTTAAAATTTTCTTTTTAAAATATGGTTATATAATTTTTTGAGAGCATACTGTTATATATATGTTCGGTTGGACTAAGAGAAGCATAATTCTGAGTGGTGCAGCGGTTAAGTTATATGGTTTGCATCTCATGAGTCACAAGATTGATTCTTGCGGCGGTGGTTTTTTCGCTTTTGTTAACGTGAGTATTAAAATAAATATCAAAAATACATTAGGTGAGAGTCGAACACGGGACAACGTTAATAATTTTGAAGCTTCTTTACCATTAAATCAATCAATATTTGTTATTACACTTTCGGACCTATATATATATATATATATATATATATATATATATATATATATATATATATATATATTATTGGAGTATGCTAGTTAATTCAGTTTGTATATACACTGTTTTACTGTTTCATTCATTTTCAGTTTTAATCAGTTTAGCATCTGCCAAGTTGGCATGTGTGATGTGGCAGTGTGTGTACATTAAACACACGTGTATCCACTTGTATAAATTGAGCATTAACACTCGCTTTTATACATGATGGATTTTATGATTACCAAAAGTTTCTCTCTCTCTCTCTCTCTCTCTCTCTCTTTTCACTAATAACAGTATCAACAGAATTAGTTAATACTGCACCTACATCACAGATTGAAATCCATTGAAGATCATTGAACTTGATCCCCAACAAATTGGTATAACAGAGCAAGGTGAATCTCCTGAAGATCCAACAATGGCGAATATCACGAAGGATGGTCACAGTATTCCGGCGAATCTTACAGTTTTCAACGGCAAGAATTATGAACGATGGTGCGCGCAAATGAAGGTGTTGTTCCGTTATCAAGATGTGCTTGAAATTGTGAACGATGGTGTACCAGCATTGGCAGCAAACGCCACTGAAGCGCAGAGAAACACGCATCGTGAATTGCGGAAGAAAGACGGAAAGGGCTTATTCTCTATTCACCAGTGTGTGGATTCAAACATCATCGAATTAATCATAGACTGCGATTCAGCAAGGAATGCATGGGAAATTCTTCAGAATGCGTATGGAGGAGCGGATAGACTGAAGAAAATTCGCCTGCAATCCCTCCGGAAACAGTATGAGGCATTGAAGATGAAAGATCAAGAATCGATCAGTGAATTCATCACAAGGTTAGTCACTCTAACTAACCAAATGAAGAGTAATGGTAAAACTGTGTCTGAAAAGAGTAAAGTAGAAAAGACTCTTAGATCTTTGACCCTAGAATTTGACTATGTTGTCACTGCTATTGAGGAATCCAAAAATATAGAGGAAATAAAACTGGAAGAACTCCAGGGTTCCCTAGAGGCTCACGAATTGAGAATTAGGCAAAGAAGTTCAGAGAAGGAAGAACAAGCTTTGCTATCTCAATCCTCTAAGAAAAATTGGAAGTCTAGCAATAAGAAAGAAAAGGGAAAATGGAAGGGTAAAGATAAGGAATCTGGTAACAAAGATGGTGAACAAAAGAATGTTGATAGGAAGAAACCTGACTTGAGCAAGGTTCAGTGTTATAATTGCCAACAGTTTGGACATTATAAGAACAAATGCAAGAACAAGAAGGTGCCTAGAAACAAAGAAGCTGAAGCAAAGTTTGCAAATAATGATGAATCTGATGACTCTGATTCAGAAGGATTGGCATTGATGGCTATCATAGATAGTGAGGATGAAGAAGAAACCTGTCAGGATGAGATTGTTGCTGAAGGTAGTGAGCAACACAGTGGAAGCACTTGTGATGCTCAAAATACCTGTGTACTGTATGTGGGGCAGGGCAGTGATGACACTGGTGATGCCTCCAACATTGCCAGCAACAATGATGAAGAACTATCCCTCATGACCATAACTGATCCTGAGCTACTACTGCTGAAGGCAGATACCAATGAAGAAGATGAAAAATCTGATGAGTGGTACCTTGATACAGGTTGTTCGAACCACATGTGCTGCCATAAAGAGTGGTTCACTGATATGAGGAAAATAAGCAAGAGGATTAGATTTCCTGACAATAGTAGAGTCACTGCAGAAGGTATTGGCACTGTGAAGATTCTATCAAAAGATGGAAAATGCTGCTACATTCAAGATGTGTTTTATGTGCCAAAGATGAGAAGCAATCTATTGAGTCTTGGCCAGATGGTTGAGAAGAAATTTTCAGTAGTGATGGAAGATGATAATCTCAGTCTATTTGATCCCAACAAAAGATTGATCCTGAAGTTTACAATGCAGAGTAACAGGACATTTAAAATCAAGCTGGAAGTGATCCAAGAACAATGTCTCTCAACCACAGTAGATGGTGATAACTGGAAATGGCATAGAAGGTTTGGTCACTTGAATTTTAAAAGTCTGAATCAATTGAAGGAAAAACGTATGGTGCATGGTCTGCCAACTATTAAAGTGCCTGATGAAGTATGTGAAAGGTGCTGTGAGTCAAAGCAACCCAGAAATGTGTTCAAGACAGAAACTCCAAGTAGAGCAGGAAAGAAGTTAGAAGTAGTTTTCTCTGATGTGTGTGGTCCTTTTGGAGTTGACTCACTAGGAGGGAACAGATACTTTGTCACATTTATTGATGAGTACACCAGGATGACTTGGGTGTACTTAATCAAAAGAAAAAGTGAAGTGCTGGAAGTCCTTAAGAAGTTCAAGCTGATGATTGAAAAGCAAAGTGAATGCATGATCAAGACACTTAGAACAGATGGACACTACAAGAAAAACTGGATTTTCCGGCGACCAAAATCCGCCGGAAATGACCAAAATCCGCCAAAAATGTGGACTTTCCAGAGGATTTTTGGCGCCGGAAAAACCCTCGTCGCAAACAGTTTCCGGCGGATTTTCCGCCAGTAATTTCCAGCGGATTTTAGTCATTTTTTTTTTGTCAATTTTTTTTTTTTGGAAAATCCGCCGGAAATTATCAAAAATCCGCCGGAAAATGTTTTTTTTTTTAAAGAATTTCCGGCGGATTTTCCAAAAAAAAAATCCGAATATTTTTAAAAAAATTGTGAATTTTATAACTTAATATGTGTTTTAAATAAAAGTCAAAAAACAAAAGTAAAATCAAATGTTGAATGGTATTGTTGAAATAGGAAAGAATAAAAGAGAATATGAGAAGAAATAATATATGAGAGAATAAGAATAATGAATTATGAAGAAATATGAATAAAATAGTGAGATGAAGAAGGAATAAGAATAAAGAAGTGAGAATGAAGAAGAAAGGAGAATTATAGAAGAGAGATATGTAGAGAAATTTTTGAAGATTAGAGAGTATGAGAAAGAAGAAGAGAGATAAGATAGAGAAAATGTAGAAGAGAATGAGAAGGAAAGAAAGAGATAAATGAGAGAATGAGATGAGTGTAGGAGAAAGTTGTATTTATAGACGATTTTTTTTCCCTCTAAATTTTTCCGGCGGATTTTTGAAATTTCTGGCAGATTTTTTTCCCTCCAAAATTTTTCGGCAGATTTTTTCAAATTTCCGGCGGATTTTCGATTTTTTTTTTTTTGGAAAATCGGCCGGAAATTACCAAAAATCCGCCGGAAATTTCCGGTAACATTTCCGGCGGATTTTTGCAAAAAAATAAATAAATTAAAATTCCGCCAGAAAGTCCAAAAAATCCGCCGGAAAGTTTCTGTGGGATAAAAATCCGCCGGAAAGTCCAAAAAATCCGCCGGAAACTACCGTGGGATCAAATCCGCCGGAAATCCCTCAATTCCGCCGGAAAGTTTCGACGGATTTATATCCGCTGGAAAGTTTTGGACAGTAAATCAACTATTTCTTGTAGTGGGAGGAGGTGAGTATGTTTCACATGAATTTGAGAATTTCTGTGAAAAGGAAGGGATAATACATGAAGTGACATCACCATACACACCTCAGCACAATGGGATTGCAGAGAGGTAGAACAGAACCATACTTAATATGGTGAGAAGCATGATGAAAGAGAAGAAATTACCTCACTGTTTGTGGGGAGAATTGACAGCCACTGCTGTGTATCTTATCAACAAATGTCCAACAAAGAAACTGGTTGATAAGACACCTGAAGAAATTTGGTTAGGATGGAAACCAAGTGTCAAGCATCTCAGAATTATTGGTTCAATATGCTTCAAACATATCCCTGAACAACTTAGAAGGAAGTTAGATGATAGAGCTCAATCAATGATTTTGGTTGGATATCATTCAACTGGTGCATATAAGCTATATGATCCTATTAAGAAGAAAGTTGTGAAGAGTAGAGATGTTGTGATAGATGAGTCAAAAGGCTGGGATTGGGACAAGCAAAATACAGAAAGTGGTGAAAAGACTACTGTAATTGACTTTGATGAAATTCAGGAACAAGATGATCAAGCTGAAGCTACTGTGACGGCAGCTACAGATCCTCAGAGTGATGAAGCACCAGTTAGAAGGTCACTGAGACATAGGCAGGTGTCCACAAGACTTGATGGTTTTGAAGTGTTGTCAGATTCAACAATTTCTGCAGAAGGTGAGCTTGTACACTTTGCTTTATTTGCAGAAGCAGAACCTGTGAGTTTAGAACAGGCTCTTAAACACAAGCAATGGTATGAAGCAATGCTTGAGGAACTGAAATCCATAGAAAAAAATGGAACATGGGAACTGCTTGAACTTCCACAGCAGAAGAAAGCTATTGATGTTAAATGGGTCTACAAGACCAAAGTCAAGCCAAATGGTGAGATTGCTAAATATAATGCCAGACTAGTTGCAAGAGGATTCCTGCAGAAACCTGGTTTGGATTTTAATGAAATCTTTGCTCCTGTGGCAAGGATTGAAACTATAAGGCTTGTGGTGGCTCTGGCAAGTTGTGAGAACTGGTCAATACACCAATTAGATGTGAAATCTGCATTTCTCAATGGACCATTGGAAGAAGAAGTATATGTCACACAACCACCAGGTTTTGAAATAAAAGGCCAAGAAAAGAAAGTGTGCAGGCTGAGAAAGGCATTATATGGCCTGAAGCAGGCTCCTAGAGCATGGAATAAGAGAATTGATACATTTCTCTTGAGCCAAAACTTCACAAAGTGTACAACTGAGCATGGTGTGTATGTGAAAAATACAACCAATAGCAATAAACTGGTACTGTGTCTCTATGTTGATGATCTGCTAGTAACTGGCAGCAATGACTCAGATATAGATTCTTTTAAAAGGGTGATGATGTCTGAATTTGAGATGACTGACTTGGGCTACTTGTCATACTTCTTGGGAATGGAATTTGTGAAATCTGATAAAGGCATATTCCTACACCAAAAGAAATATGCCTCAGATATTCTAGAGAAATTTGAGATGGTTGATTGCAAGTCTGTCTCTACTCCAGTAGACACAAGCAGCAAGCTTGAAAAGGATGGTGAGGAGAGTGAAGTGGATGGCACTCTCTATAAACAAATTGTTGGCTCCTTGAGATATCTTTGCAACACAAGGCCTGATATAGCATATGGTGTAGGTCTGATAAGCAGGTTCATGGAAAAGCCAAAGTTCTCTCACTTGATGGCTGCAAAGAGATTGCTCAGATACATCAAAGGTACACAAGACTATGGAATCCTGTATCCTAGTCAAGACAACACTGAAACTGCTGTTGAAGTGTTCGGTTACACAGACTCAGATTGGAGTGGAGATAGGAATGACAGAAAGAGTACTGGAGGCTATGTTTTCATGTGTGGAAGAGCACCAATCTCTTGGTGTTCTAAGAAACAAAGCATAGTAGCTCTGTCCTCATGTGAGGCAGAGTATGTGGCAGCAGCTTTTGCTGCCTGTCAAGCATCATGGTTAAGAATGTTACTCACTGAACTTGGCTGGAGAACTAACAGTGGAATGAAACTAATGATAGCAACAAATCTGCCATAGATTTGGGAAGGAACCCTGTGGCGCATGGAAGATCAAAGCACATAGAGACCAAGTATCATTTCCTCCGTGATCAGGTCAATAATGATAAGCTGAGTTTGATCCACTGCAGAACAGAAGTGCAAGTGGCAGATATCATGACAAAGTCATTACAAAAGGGTAGATTTGAAGAATTGAGGTCACTACTTGGATTGAAGACTCTTGGCAAAATGAATTAAGGAGGAGTATTGGAGTATGCTAGTTAATTCAGTTTGTATATACACTGTTTTACTGTTTCATTCATTTTCAGTTTTAATTAGTTTAGCATCTGCCAAGTTGGCATGTGTGATGTGGCAGTGTGTGTGTACATTAAACACACGTGTATCCACTTGTATAAATTGAGCATTAACACTCGCTTTTATACATGATGGATTTTATGATTACCAAAAGTTTCTCTCTCTCTCTCTCTCTTTTCACTAATAACAGTATCAACAGAATTAGTTAATACTGCAACTACATCACAGATTGAAATCCATTAAAGATCATTGAACTTGATCCCCAACATATATATATAATGGTTGCTTTGATATTAAACTAATTTATTAATTACAACACAAGCTTATTTCTTAGACATTTTGGCCCCCGCAAAAATATTGGTCAAGCTGCGCCACTGTCTACGACACTGATGGTAGTGTTCACTTTGACCTTAAGAGATGCTTTAGTGAATTAAATATACGAGTCTTTATAAACTATCATTAGCCATAATTTTCAAGTAATATGAAATTTTTAGTCAAGTAAGAGTCATTTTTCACATGATGGATAACTTGGGTAGAATATTGATAATTTGCACTACTATCTTCGACACCATCAAAATGGCTATTGCCATTTAGTGGACTCCTAGCTAGGGATAGATATATTCATTGACGATGTCTTTTATTCAAAACAAGCTTTAATTTTCAATTTATATCATTTTATTATCTTTGTGATGTTGATTTAATTTATTAAAAAATATAAATAAATGCACCAAAAGAGCACTAAAATAAGTCATTGTGGGAATTAATAATTGTAAATGCGAATCCACCATAACTCCAAACTTTGGTCTTGGGAAGTACTCGGGTTCCATCCCCGGATCGAACAAGTTAGAGCTACTTTACTTACCTCTCGGTCGAACTCCAAATTATTCAGATCTTTGACTAACTAACTCATTATATAACATTTGTTTTAGCCAAAATTACTTAGAAGGTCCCTTAAAGTTCTTCACATTTTTTTCCCCAATTAGTCCTTTAAATTTCAAAAGATGAGCAACGTTAACCTTTTTTAACATTCTCATTTAACTCCATAAAAAAATGCCTACGTGGCAAATACGGTGCTTGTAGTTATATTGTCGTTACTTATACTTATGAGGCAATATAAATTGTTTTTATTTAATTTTTATTAAAAAAATGAAAATTGAAAACCCTACTCTTCATCAAACAATACTGTTAACAAACTCCCATCCTCTATCTAACCTAATCGTTCAAACTTCAAATTTCACTCAAATACAAGTCTATACTATGAAAAGATGAATGAATCATAATCATAAATCATAAATAATATAAATCATGAGTTTGTCCACATAGGCTTACAATTAGGACCAATCAGAAAAAGCCACACACATCTCCAAATAAATATGTGGCATCCACCTCAGCTTTTATTGAAAATTAATTTAGAAATATATCTCAAAAATGAAGAATTAGGGGATCGAACCCCCTTCCTCACACCCGCACCTTCCAACACTAACCATTTGAGCAACCACATTTTGTTGTAACTGAAGCGTATTATAGAATATATACCCTTTTTTCTTTTATTTCTAGCAAAACCTATTACCTACTAATTATATTTATTTATATGTACTTTAATACCTATATATTACATTTAATGTATAGTACTTAAGTTCATTGGAGTTTAGTAATGAGTAATTTATATTTCGGTGGTATTTAAATTAACAACAAGTTTATCATTAGAAAGCGTAACCGTACATCAAACACGAAAGACAACAAAACGATAAAAAACAACATAACGAAACAACTAAGAAACTAGCGATTATTTGGGAAGTCTTCCAGAAGATAAATGACCTCTTCCGAAATGCGCATTGTTTCGACAAAACAGCTCCAGGATTTGACGTCTCAATGAAACACTAACATGAGCAACCATCATTGTGTGAACATCATCGTCGCTTCGGATCTCCATAGATGAATAGCGGACAGTCCCGTCATCTCCACAACTGCACTTGCGGTAACGTAAACGACTTATGTCTTTATGCCACTCTCCCTCTTGGCGAGCCTTCCTCTCCACCTTTTCCTTCAATTTCCAGAATGTTATATTCTTATCCAACCTACAAAAGATAGGATTGGGACATTGAAAAAACACACCATCGTGCCTATTGGTGACCATTCCATGGTGATGCAGGACGGTTAGGAATTTGTCACTTGATCTCTGAGTTGGGCACAACTGTCATTCCATTAGGTCTTCCAATAAAGCGGTGGGGTTAGGGTTTTTGTGAAGAAGTAGAGAAGGGGTGTTGGTGGAATGGGCTGTTGAATTTTTTTTTAAAAAAAATAACACCTATTCGGCTGCCCTGGTCTGAATACATTCGGTTAGGGCCAACTGTATCCTCTAAAAATTCAAAATAAGGGTGATCTGTACCTTTGATTGCTTGACCGCTGTTTCACAGGTGTCAGACCTCGTATGCTCTTCTGGTCGCGCTCCGAGCTCTGCTTCAAGGGCGGGTGTACTTGCGAAGACACTCCAACGCCCAAGTCAGGAGCGAACGAGCAGAATACAGATTTGAATGAATAGTGTGTACTTGACAACTGACGCAATGAATGCTTATATAGGGAGCGCGAATCACGCCCGGTCGTTGGATGGTCGTACGGACTCATCTACGCCGTCGATTCGCGCTTTCACCCTTTAACCAATTCTTGTCTGGGCCGCTCCTTGTTTCTAAGGCTGAAGTGGGCTTCGGCCCACTCCAGAACAGTTGCCCCCCAAGCCAAGATCGTGCTAGGGACGGGCGAAGGCTTTAACTGGGATCGCTTTCCACAGTCCTCGAGGAATTTAGCTCGGTCAACCGTATGTACTGACAATCTTGCTCTTAAACTTTATTGACGCGTGGACCCTTTCCATGAAGCGACGTTTCACATCCTTTCAGGGATCATTAATGGTGCCTCGAAGTTCAAAAAGGCGGCGCCTGGTTATGATGACGGTTCAGCTTTCAAGGTGCGTACAAGTGAAAGGTCACGACGTTTCGCTTGCTTGCTCCCTGAATGTTATAAATATGCTGCCCCTCCTCTCCTCATTCTTCACTTTTTATCCTGAAGCTCCGAAAGCGGTCATACTTTTGCTCTTAAGACGGACAACAGTTTACTGCTCTATTCTGGCCAGGTGCTCACCCGTGCACGACTTCCAACTCAGGCGATCTCACTCGGCCGGTCGTTTGATTTTGCTCATCAAGGAGTGTACTACCTTGAGACCGAACTTTTCTCCTACTCCAGGTATGCATTTTTTGCTCGTTTTTCTTTAGTTCATTTTATTCTTTGTTGCGTAGAGCGAGGAGGGGGTGTCAGGCTCGAGGTCGACCTTGTCGCCCCCTTCTGCAAATCATCATTTAGGGTGAGCCTGACTTCCCTCTCCTTGCAGGGTAAGGCAGTGGCGCGAACAAAGAAGACTGCGACGATTTCCGGCCGTCAATATGCAAAGATGGCTGAGTGTGCTGCTCGCTCTGGAGATACTAGTGCGAGCGGGCTTCCGTCCGAGACTTTCTCTTCCACCGACCTCTCTACTTCGTCATTGTCTGGTCGCTCGTCGAACACTGTCGACACCGTTCAATCTCTTCGAGTGAACCCCGCGCCTCCTCTTGTTCCGACCAATGAGGTGCTGCCTGAAGAACACGACTGGAGGGGCAGGCTTGATGACGACCGCTCTTGGATCTCTTCCGTTATAACCAACGAGCGTTCGGTTTTTCCACCAGGTGATGAGATGTTGCCGCTTTTTACTAAGCTAATTGGTTACGGCGACCAGGAATGGCTAGCTGAGGGTGTCCCGGCTCACGAGCATGCTGCCATGATCCCGACCTCTCTGAAATTTATCATGTACACCAATGTTCTCCAAGATTTGAGGGTGCGACCTCCTTTCACCTTCTTCCAGAGGCGCATCCTGAGAACCCTTGGGGTCGCCCCCTCTCAACTTCATTTCAACGCTTGGGCGCTTGTTAAATCTTTCGAGATAATAATGGCCGCTCTGGACCGGGAAGTGAATTGCCATCTTTTCTTCTCCCTATTCGATGTTAGTCGTACCGTGGAGATGAAGAGTGATCCCAGGCGATGGGAATAAGTTTCTTTGAAGGGGCGAAAGGGCACGATCAGACTCTTCAAACCTTTCTGCGAATCGGCCAAACCTTGGAGGCATGCTTTTCTCTGGGTCGTTCCAGTCAATGATCGGGCTAAGGAGATGGTGGGAACTGTGGACGCCGAAGGTCGTGTCAGTTCGATGAAATTCCCCCTGGGTTGGTCGCACTCACATTATGACTGCGACACCATTCACTATAGGCATCAGAGGAGGCTGAGTGATTATCATATTGAGAGCGTCTTGATGCTAGAGACCCTGGTTACTTGGCTGCCCGAAAGGGTTATTCCTTGCAACAAATTCGCTTGTCTTAGGACATCTGAGCAAGCTGAAAATAAACTTGGTGTGCTTTTACTTCTTCTTTTGTTTGTTAGCTTTGATCGTTTCTACTTCGTCTTGCTTCTAACCCTTTTTCTCTTTTCAGCTGAAATGTCGGGCATAGGCTTTGAAGCTCTTTTGGCCAAGACAAAGTCAAGGAAGCAGAAGAAGGTGACCTTTGCTTCCCCCTCTCAACCTCTCCAAGCTGGGGATGACCATAGACCTCCCGTTCGTGAACAGGGTACGAACTTCGCTTCCAAGAAGAGAGATCGGACTCAGAATTCTGTGGACGCCGTTGCGATCGACCTTGACCCTCCCCAAAAAAGAAGAGAAATACCGAGGAGATCGTCCTTAGATTTGGACGATCTTAAGGATGTTGATTTTGATCGCCTTCGGGCAGACCCTCTATTGTTCGTTGCAGAAATTGCCCAGGCAGCTTCTCAAAAGCTTGCTCGCTATAAATCTAAGGAAGCTAGCCGTCAAGCAGGTATGCGCTTACTCCATAGAAACTTATGGTTGGAGGGTGATCTCTTGGATAAAACTGACAAGTATAAGTCCGCTCTTGGTCATATTACAGATTTGCGGGCAGAACTCGAGAGTACCAAGAAAAAGCTTGAGGATGCTGAGGTCGCCCTCCAACCGACAAAGAACGCACTTGGCTCGGTCACTGCTGAACGTGATGCGGCCATAACAGCCAAGGTAGATGTTGAAGCCAAACTTGCCACCGCTACTGCCAGTTTGACTGAACAATCTACCAAGGTGAATCAGCTGGAGGAGCAAGTGGTCGGTCTGACGGAAACCTTGAAAACCGTGGAGGACGAGCGGGATCAAGCCAAGGGCGAGTTAGAGGCCTTGGAGGACATGACGATTTCAATCGCCAAAGGGCGCTTTGACGAGGCTGTTGCTCAGATCCAGTATTGCTATCCCTCTCTGGAGATCAACCCTGAGATCGTGAGCAACGATCATTTTTTAAGGAACGGCCAAATCGTTCGTCTTGCGGAGAAAGACGAGCATGGGAACGTTATTCAAGAAGAAACGGTCATCTACAGCCGTCTTGAGTGAATCGCCCTTTCTTTTTGTTTTTTCAACAAGTGTACTTTGTTTTCTTGTAATCTTTTTGGGGCCCGTGCGTCTTTATGATCGCCTTTTGTAATCTTCAGCCCGGCTTTCTCCGGGTAGACTTTAATGTTAACTATCTTTACCTTTTTTAAGTCGATTTACTTTGCTCGCAGCCTTTGGGCTCTATAATGCTGTTTCAGCCTTCGTTTGAGCCGATCTTCGTAGGGATCTCCGTAAACAGCTTACCAAGTTTCTACTTGAGACTTAGCTCGTTTACAGGGTGTGTTCGTGCTTAAGATCGCTTAAGTTTCCTCCTAAGCAGTTTATCAAACTCGGTTCAAATTTAACTCGCTTAAGAGGTAATTGGTTATTGTGTCGATCAACAACTTGAAAGAGAATCAAATATTTAAAAAATACCTCGCCATTCAAATGACGGGCGAGCGGGCCTCAATAAAAAACCCCGTAGGGAAAACGAGTGTCCCGCTCGTTTGATTTTCATTCATTGTTCAAGTAATAACATGACATTTTTACAAACTATCAAGTGAAATATCTTCTAAGATTTGCTGCATTCCAAGTATTTGGAATGATGCCTCCATCTACGTTCTGCAAGATGTACGCCGCTTTGCCTGTCTTGGCCGCCACTTGGTAAGGACCTTCCCAATTTGGGGCAAGCTTTCCTTGACCGGCATTTCTTCGGCCAATATCTGCCTTTCTTAGGACGAGCTGCCCTTTTTCGAAGGCTCTAGGAACGACCTTGGCGTCGTGTCTTGTGGCCATCGCTTGTTTTACTAACGCTTCCCTGAGGGCCGCCTTACTCCGTAGCTCTTCCACTAGATCGAGCTCTTCTCTGGTCGCCTGTTAGTTTTCCGACGGAGTCATAGGATTGCTCGTTCTCCAGCTTAGTTCTCCCATTTCGACGGGAATCAGCGCATCCGTTCCATAGACCAGTTTGAAGGGGGCTTCTCCGGTGGTCGAGTGCGGGGTTGTTCTGTATGCCCATAATACCGAAGGGAGCTCTTCTTCCCACTTCCCTTTAGCTTCATCTAGTCTTCTTTTGAGGCCTCTCAGGATGACCCTGTTGGCTGCTTCTGCCTGCCCGTTCGTTTGCAGGTGTTCGACTGACGTAAAACGCTGTTTCACGCCTAGTTCCGCTAAGGCTTCTTGAAAGTTTCGGTGGTGAACTGTGTGCCGTTGTCCGAGACAACGACCTCGGGAATCCCAAACCGCACCAAGATGTTCTTTCTGACGAACTTGAGGCAATTCCTCGAAGTAATCGTAGCTAGTGGCTCGGCCTCTACCCACTTGGTGAAGTAGTCAATCGCAACGATCAGAAACTTCAGCTGACCAGGGGCGAGTGAGAACGGTCCTAACAAGTCGATACCCCACCATGAGAACGGCCATGGGGCGGTCAAACTGTTGAGCTCGGTTGGAGGTGCAATGTGAACGTCGGCGTGCCTCTGGCACTTGTCACATTTCTTCACTAGGTCTCTTGCGTCTGTATCCATGGTCGGCCAATAATAGCCCGCCCTTAATGCCTTTTTTGCAAGCGCTCGCGAACCCATATGATTCCCATAGATGCCTTCGTGGATCTCCTTTAGTACGTAGTTTGCTTCCGTTGGAAGTAGACACTTGAGCAAGGGCATAGTGAATCCCCTTCTATAGAGCTGCTCGTTTATGATCGAGTAGGATGTTGCCCGTTTTCGAACGAGCGCAGCTTCTTTAGGGTCCACCGGTTCTTCCCCATCCTTTACGTAGTTAAAAATGGGGTCGATCCAAGTTCGGGCTGAGTCAATTTCACAAACATTTGCTCCCAGCGTGGCCTCCAATCTTACGCTTGGTTGAGATAGAACTTTTTGTATCACACTTCTGTGGTTGCCAGGGTTTTTCGTACTTGCGAGCTTGGATAAGATGTCCGCCCTAGCGTTCTCTGCTCTAGGGACGTGCCTGACTTCGGCGTATTCGAACTTCTGCATCAACTCCTTGACCTTTGCGAGGTATCTCTGGAGGATCTCGTCTTTGGCCGAAAAGGTGTCTTTGATCTGGGATACTGCTAACAGCGAGTCTGATCGGAGTTCTACCTTCTTCACATTGAATTCCAGAGCGAAAGAGAAAGCTAAGGAGACCTCGATAGTCGTTCCTTGTTCGTTCTCAAGGATCAAGCCAGCTCCGCTACCCTTGCCGTTGGACGACCCATCAACATGCAGCGTCCATACGTTGTGGACCGGGTCCTCCGCTCCCGTCGTCAATTCTGCAATAAAGTCGGCCAAGACTTGTCCCTTAATGGTCGACCTAGGCTCATATTTGATTTCAAATTCGGATAATTCTACGGCCCATTTGATCATTCTTCCCGCCAGATCAGGTCTATGAAGGATCTGTCTAATCGGTTGGTCGGTTCGCAGAGTGACCTGGTGAGCAACAAAATACGGTCTTAATCTTCGAGCGGACACGACCAGAGCTAAAGCCAACTTCTCAATTTTTTGATATCTAAGCTCTGGCCCCTGTAGTACCTTACTAACGAAGTAGACAGGGTTTTGCCTCGTTCCTTCTTCTCGTACCAAAACAGCGGCCAAAGCCTCATCTGTAATGGATAAGTATAGGTAGAGCGTTTCCCCTGGGTTAGGAGTGGTCAAAATCGGTGGTTCTGCCAAGGCCGCCTTAAGTTGTTCGAGGGCTTGGTCGCATTCGGGCGTCCAATCGAATGCGATTTCTTTCTTCAACAGCCTGAATAAGGGTAAGGATTTGTTTGCGGCTTTGGACACAAATCGTGAGAGAGCGGCGATCATGCCATTCAGTTTCTGTATTTCTTTCTTGGTCGTCGGTGGCTTCATCTCAGTCACTGCTCGACATTTGTCTGGGTTGGCTTCAATCCCTCTTTCGGTGAGATAGAATCCAAGAAATTTCCCCGCCCTTACCCCAAAGGTACACTTTTCTGGGTTGAATCTTAACGAATTCTTTCTGGCTTCTTTGAACACTTCCCTTAAGTCGTCTATGTGTGTTCGATCCTGCTTGCTTTTGATAATCATGTCATCCAGGTATACTTCCACCATCTTTCCTATCTGATCGTGAAAAACTTTGTTCATCATGCGCTGGTAGGTCGCTCCAGCGTTCTTCAGCCCAAAGGGCATCACTCTATAACAGAAATTTCCCTTGTCCATCATAAATGCGGTCTTCTCCTGATCTGGTGGATGCATGGCAATTTGATTGTATCCAGAATAGGCGTCCAGGAATGACAAGATTTTGTATCCGCTCGCATTACCGACCAGACGATCAACACTGGGGACGGGGAAAGCATCCTTTGGGCACGCTCGGTTGAGGTCAGTATAGTCTACGCACATTCTCCATTTGCCATTTGCCTTCTTAACCAGGACGACATTAGACAGCCACGTGGTGTATTTTATTTCTTTTATGAAGCCTGCATCGAGCAAGTCCTCAACAGCTTTGGACGCTGCTCGCGCCTTCTCTTCTTTCTGAACTCTCCTCCTCTGAGCAACCCATTTCGCTTCGGGGTTGACTACTAAGTGATGGCATGCTACTTGCGGGGGAATTCCGGGCATGTCCGCTGCGCTCCAGGCAAACAGATCCGCGTGATCTTTTAGGCAACGGACGAGCTCGTCCTGAGTCTCAGGGGAGAGATTCTTTCCAATCTTGATTGTCTTCTTTGGGTCGTCTCCTAGTTGCACGTGCCAAAACTCTCCATCAGGCTCTGGTCGCTTGATTCTGTTTTCAATTCTTTGGTCAGAAGGTCGTCTCCTTCTTCTTCTTCACTATCTGGGTCATAACGAGCATCAAGATCTGCCAAATTTACCTGTCCGCTACTTTTCATTGCTTCTTCTATTTCTCTTGCTACTTTTTTACCTTTTTCCTTTAGTCCCAGGAGGAATGCTCGCTTTGCGGACAGTAGGTCAGCTGGGACAGTTGCGACCTCCCCAGACTTAGTGTAGAACTTCATTTTCAGATGGACGGTTGACGGTACCGCTTCTAAACGGGCAAGGGTTGGCCGCCCAATGATACACTGATAGACCGATTTGCACGGCAAAACGATGAAATCCGTTCTGACCGTCCTGCAGAGGGGATTTTCTTCAGTATCATCTCCAAAGGTCACCATCAGCTCCAGCGGTCCTATAGGAGTTGTCGAGGCACCATTGAACCCGGTGAGAACTGTTCCTCTGTATGGCCTTAGGTCGTCTTTTGAAATCTTCAACACGTCCAATAGGTCTTCGAATATTATATCTGCTGAACTACCCTGGTCCACTAATATCCGCCTAACTTCCATGTTTGCCATTACTGGGACGATCACCAAAGGTACTTCGCAGTTGGGCGTTCCGTCGATGAGGTCCTCGTCTCCAAAGGAGATGGACGGTCGTACGGAAGGCGGCCTTGGGGTGGAGGTCGAGGCGATGCTCATGATCTCGTCCCATCTTCTTTTGATCGATCTGTTAGTCGAGGCGTCCGTGGGGATTCCTCCGGATATGACCATAGCGACTGGACTTCCCTTTGACTTCCTAGCGCCTATGTCATTCTCTTCATCATCGTCCTCTTCTACAACTTTGATCGTTTCATTTGCTTCTGCTTTTCCCCTTCTGGATGAATAGGTAACCTTCCGCTCTTCTCCTGCTTCCTCATGATCTCTTTTTACGTACCGAGTTAACTTCCCTCTTCGGATCAGAGCTTCCACATCATCTTTAAGAGCCATGCAGTTGTTAGTGTCATGCCCATTACTCTTGTGATACCTACAATATTTTTTCGAGGGACGCTGCCCGTCTTTGGGCACGAGGGGTTCCAGTGGTTTCACATCTCTGAATTCTGCGTTGGCACACTCCGCTAAAATATTCGCGTACGAGGTATTTAGCTTAGTGCGCTCAGCGAATCTCTTGACTCTACTTTCCCTGGCCGGGCGGTTATTGGTGCACTCTTCTTTTGCCCTCATATCTTTTTCTGATCGCGAGTGTTAGTTCATGCCTGCCTCAGCAACTTCAATAGCGGTCATTCTCTCCTCATAATTCATGAACCTTTGGGATCGCCTTAGGAACGTCTCTAGGTCCCTGGGAATGTGGAGCCCTACCTCTACTTCAAAACGGCTTCCTCTTAAGAGGCCCGTTCTTAAGAAGAATAACCTCTGATTATCGTCCAAGTTTCTAACTTGATCGGCTTCTCGATTGAATCTTTCGACATAACTTCTCAAAGACTCATGCGGGCCTTGTCTGATGGCGATCAAAACGTCTTGAGATTTTGGTTTGATCCTGGAGGTCGTAAAGCGGGCGGTGAACACTCTAGCCATCTGCTCCCAAGATGAAATGGTGTTGGGTTTTAGCTCGGTGAACCATTCCAACGCCGACCCTTCTAGCGTTAGGGGGAAGATTTTGCATTTTACCAGTCCGGGCGCTCCGCGATACTTCATCATAATATCAAAGTGCTTTAAATGGGCGCCCGGATCTTTCACGCCGTTGTACATCTTAAGGTCGGTTGGAGGCTTCTCCAACGAGCGTGGGATGCGAAACTCATCTATTTCTCTCGTATATGGTCCCAGGCTGGTATCCCTCTTACTTTGACGGCACATTCGCTTTCCTGGGTAGCTTGCTCCATGGTCGTTAGAATGATTTTTCGACCGATAGGAGTATCGCTCGTTAGATCGGCTTCGAGAACGAGTAGGTGAACTGGTTGAACCACGAGAGGAACCTTCGTGTGATGACTCTTCAGGCCAGTAAGTGTAATCAGATGTGGACGGAGTCTTTCTCGGTGGGGTGGCCGCTCCTCCTCGTCCCCTCCTCGGGGGTGGAGATCGATGGACCAGTTGCCTTCGCGGGGGCGATCGATGAGGCCTTGAAGGGCGTCCTCGCACGACCGAAGTGCCCTCATGATGAGATCGCTGCTCTGGGGCCGTGTGTGCTCGTCTCGAGGCGATCTGATCTTCTAATTGCGTGAGGCGGTCATCGTTGCGATTCAGAGCCTGATTTCGGTCGCGCAGTAGTTCTCACAGCTCTTGGACTAGGTCAGCAGGAAGCTCTACTGTTACCGGCTGTGCAGGGACGGTGTTGTTGCCTTCAACTCCCGTTGGTGGTGGTCGAGTTGGGATCTCGGCCACACTTTGTAAACGAGCCGCGGCCTTTGGTCGGCCTCGGGGTGCCTTCGGGGGCATCTTCGGGTTTGGTGGAAAGCGTGCGGGCTCCCACTGTGGTCGCCAATTGATCTGTACCTTTGATTGCTTGACCGCTGTTTCACAGGTATCAGACCTCGTATGCTCTTCTGGTCGCGCTCCGAGCTCTGCTTCAGGTGCGGGTGTACCTGCGAAGACACTCCAACGCCCAAGTCAGGAGCGAACGACCAGAATACAGATTTGAATGAATAGTGTGTACCTGACAACTGACGCAATGAATGCTTATATAGGGTGCGCGAATCACGCCCGGCCGTTGGATGGTCGTACGGACTCATCTGCGCCGTCGATTCGCGCTTTCACCCTTTAACCAATTCTTGTCTGGGCCACTCCTTGTTTCTAAGGCTGAAGTGGGATTCGGCCCACTCCAGAACAAAGGGTGTGTCTAAAAAAACACGTTCGGGTAGGCCTAACCGAAAGTTTTCGGCTGACCCTATACCGAATTGGTAAATTTTTTTAAAAAAAACACGGACCGTGTGCCTCATTAATGGCATATTTGTCATTTCGCAGGGTTTGGGGGTGTGGGAAAAGTCAGGCCTTAATTTGGAAGTTGAATCTTGGGACCGAGATGGTACGTCGTGGGCTAGTATTTGGGCCATAGGGTTCCACCTCCTATGGAACTGGAAAAACATGAGACATCCTTTATAAGGCTTAACCGTCCTTGGGTGAGTGTCTCTCATTTAGCAAGGGATTACAATGTTGCTTGCCTTCCTTCTCCAGTGGCGAATGATAATATTGCTAGATGGGTGGACGTCAAGTGGCAGCCTCCTCCTTTGACTTGGGTGTGTCTTAATACAGATGGTTCGGTGAAATCCTTTGGTGTGTTTATGAAGGGTCGAAGCTTTGCAGAGCAAGAGGTTGGAATTCAGTGGTAGTCCAAGTGGATTCAGAGGTGGCAAAGAAGATTCTCCTCGGGGATAGCTTTGGAGGTCCATTAGGTTACGGTTTAGTCAAAGACACCAGAAAGATGTTGTCATTGCCTTGGGAGGTCAGGATTGAACACATTTCTAGGGAAGCTAATCAATGTGTTGATGAACTAGCCACTTACAATTGTGCTCGCGGATTGTTTGGGAATCTCAACTCCCCGTCGTGTTGCTAGTTAATTTAATTCTCTCTTGGGGATAAGCCCCTGTTTTCTACCACACAATAAAGGTGGGATCGTATGGACAGTGTGTTCTTGATACTCCCCTTTTTACGATAGATATTTATGAAAGTTCCTCAACAGTGAAAAAATGTGAAATGTTTTCTTTCAATCAATGCATCACTGAGGAATGGACATTGTTTTCTTTTCCATTTGAAACTTAGAGACAACCTATTTTGTATTCTTCATAAGTAAATATCTATTAATCTAATAATATAAAACTAGCTTAGTGATATACTATCTTAACTAGCAAAGTGGCATAAGTGGCTGGATACCCTATCTTAACTAGCAGCCACTTATGCTAATACTAGCTAGATTTTACTAATTACTTTTACTATCTTAACTCAATCATAAAATCATTTGTGTAGCAAAGTAGCATGACTCGACTCCTGGGTATGCACGACTATACATAAAATAGAAGACAAATATATCATTGGCAAAGAATTGTATTGAAAGGGTGAATTTCATTAACAATGGTATATAATTTTAAATTTTGTTCCAAAAATATTCCTGGCAAAATTACACCAGGGGTCATTTAAGTTATTCTTTTGTAACGAGTTGGTCCTTTATGTTTTTCGGGTCCTTTATGTTTTTTTGTACCAACTAGCCACTTAGTATTTTCGTTATAAAAAAAGCCCAGTTGGCATAAACCACGTTGATGTGGTTGTAATAGAGCTGACATGTCTCTGATTTTTGCTGAGTAATCATCTTCGACCTCATCTTCATCTTCAATCTCAGAAAACAAAACCAAGAAATTCGTAGCAAAAGAAACCCACGCTTCTTCATCTTCATCTGATATGATTTTTTTTTGTTACCATGTCATTGATGTGTAGTTTCCACTAGCTCTGTCGGTGACTAATCTTCATCTGATATGATAATCACACTAAAAAAATCCCAAAATAATAGAAACTAGGGTTCAGAAACAAAAAAAACTAGAAAAAAATTAAAGTGACCATTAGCAAAGCAATCAAGGAAAAAAACATAAATAAAAACTCAATCAACGCTAAAACAGAAACGAATTTCTTCCAAAATCTCTCTTCTTCTCATTTGAACCGCTTTTGTTTTTGACCCGTTTTTTAATCATTTTCGGATACAACCCATTTTTGACCCACAATTATGAATCATTTTCTTTCCACATCTGTTTTATCTCATCGGGAGATTTTCATATTCATTTAATTTCTCAAACTAATTTTCATTGTTTTCGTTCAAGACCCGTTTTTCATCATTTTCGTTCCAGATCTTTTTTATTTCATTTGTAGATCTGTTTCAACACCTTACGTGTTAAAAAAATAATCCCATTTTCCATCTCATCCCTCCATTGAAGCAAGAAACCCCATATCTAGAGGAACGAAAGCATGATTTGCAAAGATTTTTAGGTTTGATTATTTAAGTTTTAATTTAACAAACAGAAATTAGGAAAGATTTGTTGCGAATTTAATTTTTTATGGGTTTGGTTTTGGTTCCCGGGTTTGAAGATGAAGATGTTCATCTCAATTTGGGGGTTTTTATTTTTAATAAAAAAACTAATAAAAATAGGCTAAATTACAATAGAGCTCCTTTAAGTTGTTTAACTGTAACAAGTGGGTCCTTTAAGTTATTTTTGTATCATTTAGGTCCTTTAACTTATTTATTTGTAACAAGTTGGTCCTTTAAGTTTTTTCGTACCACTTAAATCCTGTAAGTTATTTAATTGAAACAATTTGGGGCTGAAAAATGTAAATTATTCGGCATTTAAAAGATACAATTAAATAACTAAAAGTATTGGGAGTAATTCAAGCTGATATAGAATCAATATTAAGTTTGTATTTGCTTTAATAAGTAGCTTAAGGTGTATTAAGCTTGTTAGTTTTAAAATTTCCTGCCATGTCATCATACAGTATAGTATGATATAAATACTTTGTAAGTCAACCCCCATTTCAATAATAGAGAGAAAACTAGTCACATTGACTATTCTCCAAGATTCTCTCTAAATTTCTGTTAATTCCTTAACTAACTAGTGAAGTGTGTGAGTGATAGAACATTCTGTTCTAACAGAATTGGCACCAGAGCTCGGTTGACGATCGTTTCACACGGCGGCGATAGCGAATTCCGGCGGTAACAACGGCCAATTTCCGGCTAAACTTCCGCTACTGGACGGGAAAAACTACGACAGATGGATAATTCAGATGAAAGTGGTATTTCGATACCAAGACATGCTCGAAGTCGTTCGCAATGGCGTGGTAGCCACTGCCGGAGACGCCACTGCACTTCGAGAGCAACAAAAGAAAGATAGCAAGGCACTGTTTCTGATCCATCAATGCGTGGACACTGAGGCGTTTGAGAAGATATCTCAATAAGAGATGGCCAAGGAGGCGTGGGACGCACTGGCAAAGGCTTACTCTGTTGATGCAACGTTGAAGAAAGTGAGGCTTCAAACGATGCGAAGAGAATACGAATTGATTCAGATGGGAGAGAAGGAAACAATTGCTGAGTACGTCAATCGATTTACACTGTTGACAAACAAGATGCGTACCAATGGCCGATCAAAAGAAAATCGAAAAGGTACTTCAAACCCTAATTCCTAAATTCGACTACGTAGTAACTGCAATCGGACAATCTAAGAACCTAGAAACGATGAAAATTGAGGAACTGCAAGGTTCGTTAGAGGCGAATGAAGCAAGAATTAGAGAAAGGTCTGGTGATAGTGATAAAGATAAAACTGTAGAGAAAACAATTGAACACGCATTGTAGGCTAAATTCACTAAAGGAAAGAGGAATTGGAGCAAGGGAGAAGGATCTGGAAAGAAAATTGATAGTAATGTTAGTGACTATCAAAGGAGGAAGGAGGCTTGGAAGAATAAGGGACAAAAGAAGAAGTTCAATAAAAAAGAAAGGTTTAAATATGTTTTTCGTCCCTGCAAATATAGCGGTTTTTTAAACAAGTCCCTGCAAATTTTTTTTTTAAAAAGTCCTTGCAAAATAATATTTTTTTAAATACACCATTCTGTTAACTCTCTGTTAGTCATTTGCTGATGTGGCCAACAGAGTTACATGCAGGCATTGACAGGTCATATATTATTATTCTTTTTAATTTTTATTTGCTGATGTGTATTTTAATTAATCCCTAAATCCCTAATCTTCTTCCTCTTTCTCTCTTTCTACCATTATCTTCAACCCCATTTCCTCTCCTGATGAAAAGATCAAAGGGTATAGCAGAACGAGAATTATGGCTCTAAGGAGCCCTCATGCTTCAAAGGCTACAAGCATGAAATAAGGAAACGACGAAGAAATTTTAATAAAGTGTTTTCCAAATCGAAGATCAAAGTGTGAATATTGAGATCTGACTGATATGAAGGAGAGAAGGGAATTTCTGGTATTTAATCTGTGTTGTTGTTATGCTTGCAAATGATTTTCTAATAATTCTGTGAAAACCTATGAGGTTCTTTAGTTGTCTGAAACTTCGCTGGGAAAGGAATCAAAGTGAGAAGGTCAAAACATGGAAATCATCGCATCCAAATCCAACGTTGATTCTCTTGTTGTGTGAGGGTAGGAGCTTGCTATTGTTGTGTGACCTGGGTTCAGATTAGACCTTCGTTTCCTCGAATCCTCCCATGGGAAGAAGAAGAAGATTAGGAATTTAGGGATTAACTAAAATACACATCAGCAAATAAAAATTAAAAAGAATAATAATATATGGCCTCTCAATGCCAACATGTAACTCTGTTAGCCACATCAGCAAATGGCTAACAGAGAGTTAACGGGAAGGGTATATTTAAAAAAAATATTATTTTGCAAGGACTTTTTTTAAAAAAATAATTTTGCAGGGACTTATTTAAAAAACCGCTATATTTGCAGGGACGAAAAACATATTTAAACCAAAAAGAAATTCAGTGTTACAACTGTGACAAATTCGGTCACTTTGCAGATGTGTGCAGGTCAAAGGAATCACAAGAAGAGGCACAATTTTCTGATGATGAATCAGACACTGATGAAGTTGTTCTTATGGCAGAAACTGCTGATGAAGATGCACAGTTTGTAGGTCATGACTCAGAGATTGATGAAGTAGCTCTCATGGCAAGAACTAACAATGAAAATAAGGAAGAAATGTGGTACTTAGACACTTGCTGTTCGAATCACATGAGTGGAAACAATGCCTGGTTCACTAACCTTGATGAGACTGAGAAAAGATCAATTAGATTTGGAGATGACAATGTGGTGAAGGCTGAAGGCATTGGGAGTGTGAGGATTCGTACGAATGATGGAAGAGTGTGCACCATCACTGATGTACTCTATGTTCCCTCAATGAAGAGCAACTTGATTTCTTTTGGTCAATTGCTAGAGAAGGAATTCTCAATCATAATGGAAAACAAAGAACTGACATTGTTTGATGTAATAGGTAAGGAGGTGCTGAGAGCTCCTTTGAATAAACACGGAACCTTCAAGATAGGCATGAGCATAGTGAAGAATGACTGTCTTAAGGCTGTTGCAGAGGGTGAGAACTGGAAATGGCATGATAGATTTGGCCATCTGAACTTCAGAGATTTGAAGAGTCTTGAAGCTCAAGAGATGGTGTATGCACTACAAGAAAATTGACATATACCAACGCCCGCCTATAGCGACGGCAGTTAAAACTGTAGGTATATGTATCCCGCACCCACAAACGTTTTCTAAAACCGTGGGTATAGGTTTTCTATACCTATGGATATCAAGATCCGCTAGTACAAGCATTAGTGACACCCTTTGTTCCGTTGGTATAGCCTAGTTTTATTTTTCATTTCCAAAAAAATCCCGCGAGAGTGAAATTTTTCCCTCCCTCCTTTTTTTTTGGTGAGCTTTCTTTCCCTCGCTCCTTTTTTTTGTCCATCAATCAGAAATTAGGTTACCTTTTTGCTTCTCTCTCGCATACCCTCACCTCACGCACAGCCCTCACCTCACGCACAACTTCTCTCTCGCATGGAAACCTTCCCTTCAGCCCTCACCTTCTCTCCACATCGAAAGCCCTTTCTCTAATATATCCGTAATCCCTAATCGTCGCATAGCTTCTCTCTTCTGCGTGAAATCGTAAATCCCTGTGACATCGCAAATCCCGAATCCCTAATCGCAAATCCCTAATCCCTACTTGCATAGCTTCTCTCTTCTGTGTGAAATCTCTGTGACAACTTCTGCTTGAACTCCCTAATCCCTAATCTGCAACTTCTGCTTCGACTCCGACGCGTTCCTCTCTTGCATAGCAGCTTCACTCTCGACTTCGTTACTAAGTTGTGGTTAGTATCCTACGCTTGTGATTTTGCAAATAGTTTTCAATATTTGTTCTCAAAACTAACCTAATAGTATTCTTTTTGACAAATGAGTCGGGATTTTAATTTTGAATTAAGAGAAAATTGAAAACAAGTCTGTTGTGTTGCCTACTTCTTAAGAAGATAAGATGGTGAATTTGCTTTTGACATGTTATTTGTATTCATTTTTGGTAGTATCGCATGTTTTATAATTTCTTTCTTCCTTTTTTCATGTTTTCATGTTTCTTATTGTTTGTCTGATGTTATTGTGTCTCATTGGTAAAGTGCTTGTTAGCTGTATGATAGAATGCTTCAATCGAATCTTAAATCTATTGAATCTTTGAAATTAATTTCCCCCAACACTTTCTAAGCTCTCTTTTGCTCCTTCCCTTTTTATGATGAATGAATAAGTTTTATTATTTATATATATACAACCTATCTATCATCACCAGGCCCCTCATCTCATCCTATATAGCTTGTTTGGTTCTTGTTTTCAGTCAAAATCATGGTAATCGTAGCACAATGTGATTCTGTTTTTTATTCTTATTCATTCATTATATAGATATAATAATATAGACAGGTCTGTAGCACTTTGTTTATAGTAATTGTAGCACTTTGTGATTCTGTTTATAGTAATTGTAGCACTTTGTGATTCTGTTTTGATTGTAGTAATTGTAGGACTTTATGATTTTGTTTATAGTAATTGTAGCACATAGTAACTTCACTAGATTTTGCTTATAGTAAAGAGGCCAAAGGAGTATCACCAGAACGTAAAGAGGTTTACATTGAAACCCACACTCGTAAAGATGGGTCAATTGTCAATGAAAAAGCTGCAATTGTGATTGTAAGAATTTCTTTCATCCATCCTTATTTAGTATGATATATCAGTTAGTATAAGTAGTTAGTATGCAGTCAGTATCTCTGCCTTTTGTTTAATCAGTTAGCTATTTCAGTTAGTATATCAATTAGCTATTTCAGTTAGTATATCATTAAACTGTCTAACAGTATCTCTGCCTTTTGTGAATGATATATCAGTTAGTATCAGTTAGCTATTAAACTGTCTAACAGAATTAGTTTAAACTCTGTGTAAATCTGTTAGAGTTAGTATAATTAATATGGAAGAATGAGTTTGAACTGTGTAAATCTGTTAGAGTTAGTGAATGATATTAATATGGAAGAATGAGTCTGTGTAAATTTGTTAGAGTTAGTGTAAATCTGTTAGAGTTAGTTTAACAGAATTATAAGTTTAAACTCTGTCTAGCAGAATTAGTGTAAATCTGTCAGAATTAGCTATTTCATTATATGTTTAATTAATATGGAAGAATGAGTGAGTGAATATAGGTCATATGCGTTGGAAGAATGACATATGTTCCCAAGTACAAGGATCTGAAAAAAAAAGCACGTGTGCGTTGTATAGGCAAGATTCCTAAAGCTAAGAAAGTGAACATTGTTTTGTCTGAAAATCAACAGTTACACAATAGACTTAGGCAAATGGAAAGCGTTATGACAAATGTATTGACATTGATTCAAAATCGATTTGGTGGAGAAGATGTGAATGACATTATTGAGGCGGCAAGACAGGTATTATATTTTACTCCTTAAGTTTTAATGAATGAAGTATGGATAAACTTACTATGTTGAGTATATAAGTTGTATTTTTTTTTTCAATAGGTTACTGATGCTTCAAGTGTTCCTAGCCAAATGAATTCTCCAAGTTCAGACATGAATGAAGATATTGGTGCTAATGAAGATTAGAAGCTAATTTTGGTTGTCGGACTAGACTTACAAATTAATAGTATGCAATCTTATAGTTTTGTAACTTTGGAGATTATTGTAATACATTCTTACATGGGTTTGAATGTCAAGATGATACTCTTAGATTGACATTTTTAACTATTTTGTAATTTGACATGATTGTAAGACTTGATTTTAATTTTCAATATAATTGAAGTTTTATTTTATGGTTTCATAAACATATATATTGGCGTTAAATTGTTACTAAATCCTTTACCAATAAATTATCCAAAAAAAATCATTTACCAATGAAAGGAACCTGGTGGTGAATTAGAAGTGTCACTAAAGCCTATAGTGATGGCGATTTAGCTGTGGGTATAGCAAAATAAAATCTGTTATTAACATCTATACCAATGGAAACCTTGCCGTGGCTATAGGAATAAGGCTTTGTCCAACGGCTGGAAAAATCGTCAGTATAGGTTATAGCGACGCCACTATGCCGTGGGTATAGCGAGATAAAGACCACTGTGAAGACCGGCCGTTGGAATAGGTTTTAAGGGCTATACCCACGGTTTTTATACCTTTACCAACGGAATTTTGCCGTCGCTATATGTCAATTTTCTTGTAGTGATGGCTTGCCAAAGATCAAGCTGCCAAGTGAAGTGTGTGAACAGTGCTGTGAGTCAAAGCAAACCAGAAATTCCCACAATGCGGAGGTGAAGACTAAGGCATCAAGGAAGCTGGAGGCTATCCACTCAGATGTGTGTGGACCATTTGAGGTGAAAACTCTGGGAGGTAGCTGCTATTTTGTATCTTTCATTGATGAATCTACTAGGAAGATGTGGGTTTACTTGATGAATAGAAAGAATGAAGTGTTTGATGTTTTCAAAAGATTCAAAATTATGGTGGAGAAGGAAAGTGGTTGTGCAATCAGTAGGTTGAGAACTGATGGAGGTGGGGAGTACACCTTCACTGAATTCAAATAGTTTTGTGAAAAGGAGGGGTTTAGACATGAAATTACTGCACCCTACACTCCACAACATAATGGCACTGCAGAGAGGAGAAATAGGACCATCTTGAACATGGTTAGGAGTATGTTGAAGAGCAGAAAATGCCTAATCATTTCTGGGGAGAGGCAGTGTCTACTGCTGTGTACATTCTCAATAGAAGTCCCACCAAAAGACTTGAGAAAATCACTCCTGAGGAAGCATGGTTTGGTGAAAGACCAAGTGTCAAACATTTTAGAGTATTTGGATCAGTATGTTATAGACATGTGCCTGACCAAATAAGAAGGAAACTTGATGACAAGGGTCAAGTAATGGTGCTGCTAGGCTATCACACCACTGGTGCATACAAATTTTATTATCCTAGGAGGAATAAGGTGGTGATTAGCAATGATGTGAAGTTTGATGAGTCACAAAGTTGGAGTTGGGACAACTCTGTGATAACTCATGAACCGGTGACTGTGATGTTGGAGCCTGCAGAGAATGAGGCAGAGCCAGAAACTGTTGAGACTAGTGAAGAGTCAACAAGACCAAGACGGGAGAAGCAGCTTCCCCAAAGATACAGTGATTTTGTTGTGTTCTCAGACACTGTCACTGATGATGACATTGATGATATAATGCAAACAGCTCTGTTGGCAAAAACAGAGCCAGTAACAGTTGAGCAAGCTCTCAAGCAACCACATTGGAAGTAGGCAATGCTTGAGGAATTGAGGTCTATTGAAAGAAATGACACATGGCAATTAACTGAGCTGCCTCCTGAGAAGAAAGTAATTGATGTAAAGTGGATTTTTAAAACAAAGGTGAAGCCAAATGGTGAGGTTAGCAAACACAAAGCAAGGCTTGTGGCAAGGGGTTTCCTACAAAGACCTAGGTTTGACTACAATGATGTGTTTGCTCCTGTTGCAAGGATTGAAACAATAAGACTGATTGTGGCTATAGCTTGTTCAAGAAAGTGGTCTATGTACCAGCTGGATGTGAATTCAGCATTCTTGAATGGTTATTTAGAAGAAGAGGTATATGTGAGTCAACCTCCTGAATTTGAAGTGAAAAGGCAAGAGAACAAAGTATATAAGTTGAAAAAGTCTCTCTATGGCTTAAAGCAAGCCCCAAGAGCATGGAATAAGAGAATAGACTTATTCATGCTACAGCAGAAATTCATAAAGTGTACAAATGAACATGGAATATATGCAAGAGGATCCAGCACTGATCACTGCCTGATAGTGTGTTTATATGTGGATGATATGCTGTTGACTGAGACCAATGAGGCTGACATGGAGAGTTTTAAGAAGAGCATGATGACATAGTTTGAGATGTCTGACTTGGCCTCTCTCTCTTACTTTCTGGGGATAGAATTCACTGTCACAAACAAAGGAATGTTACTGCACCAAAAGAAATATGCTGAAGATGTTTTAAAAAGATTTAACATGAGTGATTGCAACTCTGCAGTCACTCCCAGTGATCCTGCTGTGAAACTAGTAGCAGAATCTGATGAAGGCTGTGTTGACCCAACTCTGTACAAGTAGATAGTTGGTTCTCTAAGATACTCGTGCCACACAAGGCCTGATATCTCTTATAGTGTGGGATTGATTAGTGTGGTGATAAAAGCAGATAGTTGGTTCTCTAAGACTCTGATTGGTGGGGTGATAAAAGTGATAGGAAGAGCTCTGCTGCATATGTGTTTATGTATGGTGAGGCACCAGTTTCTTGGAGCTCAAGAAAGGAAAGTGTTGTAGCCCTATCTTCGTGTGAAGCTGAGTATATTGCAGCATCCATGGCTGCTTGTCAAGCACTCTGGCTTGAAATGTTACTGAGTGAGCTGAAACTGAAGGGAAACAGTAACATGAGGTTACTGGTGGACAACAGATCAACAATAGATTTAGCTAAGTTTCCAACTGCTCATGGTAGGAGCAAGCACATTGAGACAAAATTTCATTTTCTGAGGGATCAAGTGACAAAACTGAAGCTGACATTGGAGCACTGCAAGACAGATGACAATTATGCAGATTTGCTTACCAAGGCATTGAAGATCAAACGATTTGAAGAGCTAAGGAACAATGTGGGAATGAAGAGTTTATCGAGCATGAATTAGGAGGTGTATTAGGAGTAATTCAAGCTGATATAGAATCAATATTAAGTTTGTATTTGCTTTAATAAGTAGCTTAAGGTGTATTAAGCTTGTTAGTTTTAAAATTTCCTGCCATGTAATCATACAGTATAGTATGATATAAATACTTTGTAAGTCAACCCTCATTTCAATAATAGAGAGAAAACTAGTCACATTACCTATTCTCCAAGATTCTCTCTAAATTTCTGTTAATTCTCTAACTAACTACTGTAGTGTGTGAGTGATAGAACATTCTGTTCTAACAAAAAGGACCAACTTGTTACAATTAAATAACTTAAAAGACCTAAGTGGTACGAAAAAACTTAAAGAACCAAATTGTTACAATTAAATAACTTAAAGGATTATGTTCCTTTTAATGGGATTGATATTTTTTCCTTTTGGTTGTAATGTTGTTTTATTTTTTAGCCCCCCACCCAAGTTAATAGCATAGAATGAAAAAATGCCTACAAATGTGATAAAATAAAAGTCACCAGAGTTCCCATGCCTCTAGATTGGTAACTTTGACGCATTAGTTATTGATTGAATCTGCAATGGATCGAAGTTTGATCTGTCCATCTGAAGCAAATGAACCCCGCAACAAGACGGAAAATCAAAGACACCACACCAAGACGACGAACAATAATAGCGTTGCATTCATACGGCGAAATCAAGAAAAAATACGAAATAAAAGTGCTCTTGATTATCTGTATGATCTCATTTTACTTTTTCTTCTG
The DNA here is from genome assembly GCA_963573325.1 of Astragalus glycyphyllos. Taxonomy (NCBI): domain Eukaryota; kingdom Viridiplantae; phylum Streptophyta; class Magnoliopsida; order Fabales; family Fabaceae; genus Astragalus; species Astragalus glycyphyllos. Next base: position 14,353,973 of record OY754313.1, on the reverse strand, counting down.
TAGAATTCTCTTTATTTTACTTGATTATATGTACAGATATACTTGTATAAGTATTTTTTCTTTGACGAGATACTTGTATAAGTATCAGTATAAAATAGATATACTTGATTATACTTGTAACCAAAGTATCAGTATAAAATAAATATAAATATTGTATTTGTCAAGAAAAAAAATAGAATGAAATAATGAATATTGCTGTAGACCATCGTTGATTTGAATGCTGACTTGCAATCATTCGCACTTCTTCAATTTCTCGCAACACAAACAAAGCAAAGCAAAACCCTTTCACTCAATTCAACACTCAGTAGTAGCTACAATATTCAATCAATGTCGTCAATTTTAGGGTTTAAGTTTCTTCTTTCAAAGCCCTCTTTTCTTCTTTCTTTTCGTTCTCTCTCTCAATCCCACTCCGTGATTCCGTTTTCATTCACTCCTCGAATTTAATAAGATTTTAGGTTCTCTTGCAAAGATGAAACATTACTCAACTGCTATTTCCCTTTCTCGTCAAATGGAACTCAACAGAATTAGTCCAGACATTGTTACACTTACCATCTTGATCAATTGTTACTGTGAGCTCTGTCAAATGATGTTTTCGTTTTCTGTACTGGCCAAAATTCTCAAATGGGGTTATCAACCAGATATCTTTACCTTCACTACTCTTATTAAAGGGCTATGTCTTAATATGAGGTTGGAGAAGCTCTTCTGTTTCACGACAAAGTGGTAACACAAGGATTTCAGTTGGATCAGGTTAGTTATGGAACATTGATCAATGGGCTGTGTAAAATGGGACAAACAGGATCTGCCCTACAATTATTGAGACGTGTCGAAGGGAAATTTGTCGAGCCTAATGTGGTAATGTACAGCACAATCATTGATAGTCTTTGTAAAGATAAACTTCTAACGGATGCATTTGATTTATATTCCGAAATGGTTCGTAAGAGAATTTTGCCTAATGTCGTCACTTACAATGCTCTAATCTATGGCTTTTGCATCGTGGGTCAATTGGAAGAAGCATTTGGATTGTTCAATGAAATGGTATTGAAAAACATCAACCCGAGTGTTTATACCTTTAATACATTTGTCGATGCTTGATGCAAGGAAGGAATGGTGAAAGAAGCTAAAAGTGTGATAGTCCTAATGATGAAAGGAGGTGTAGAACCCAACGTTGTTACTTATAATACTTTAATGGATGGGTATTTTCTAGTCAATGATGTGAACGGGGCCAAAGATATATTTAACACTATGGGTCCAAGAGGAGTGACTACCAATGTTCGCAGCTATAATATTATGATTAACGGGTTATGTAAGATTAAAATGTTGGATGAAGCGGTGAATTTCTTTGAAGAAATGCATTCCAAAAATATGGTTCCTGATACTGTAACTTACAATGCTCTAATAGATGGTTTGTGTAAATCAGGAAGACTAACCCGTGCTTGGAAGCTTGTTGAAGAGATGAATAATAGAGGTCAGCCGGCTAATATAATCACTTACAATTCTTTGTTAGATGCTTTATGCAGAAGCCATCAAGTTGACAAGGCAATTGCATTAATGATGAAAATTAAAGATCGGGGTATTCATCCCAATGTTTTTACATACACTATGCTTGTTGATGGTCTTTGCAAGGGTGGAAGACTTAAGGATGCATTGAAGTTTTTTCAAGAGCTTTTGATTAAAGACTACAATTTAGATGTCGTAACATATACTGCCGTGATCAATGGGCTTTGTAAAGAGAGTTTGTTTGATGAAGCTTTGGCATTGCTGTCAAAAATGGAAGAGAAGGGTAGTTTTCCTAACGCCGTGACTTATGATATAATTATTCGCGCTCTCTTTGATAAAAATGAGAACAATAAGGCAGAGAAACTTCTTCGTGAAATGATTGCTAGAGGTCTACGATAAGAGTTTGAAATTTGATGACGGCCATCCAATTGGGATAGTTACATAGTTGCACACAGAAAAAGAAGACGGACGCTGCAATGTGCTCACTGTTTCAGTTTTTGTTAAAAGGCCTGGTGCTAGGTTTATTTTAAATTGTTAAATAACAATGGTTGATTGTTTTCATTGAAATGACTTTTTTTCTTCCTAATGTGCTGTCAATTTACTTGTTCTTCTTCTAAGGATTTTTTCAATAAGTGATCATTCTTAGTTTAATGAGTTAGAATGACACAATAAGTTCTTCAATTTTCTTATAATATAGTTAGATATATCATTGTTTTGATATCAGCAACAATGAATTGATTTACATGCCTTTTGAGGTTCTTAAAATAGTTTTCCGAATGGAGACAAAAACTCGGTGCGAACATTTTTAGGATTCTTTGAAACTATCTGTAAATCGAATCCTGTTGTCACACTTTCACTTTTTGCTTCCTGGACATTGCGTGCCTGTTTGTTTTAGATACTAAATGAGCACAAAAGTTGATGAGTTAGAATGACAGAATATGGATTCAGACACAATAAGTTCTAATGCTATTACAGTTGAAACATTTTGTGCTTACTCCTAGCAGAGCAATCCATTCAGAACCTTCTACAGTGTTGAGTATGGTATAACATACTAATCTGTTCTCATCCTTCCTAAAATTCATGATATCAGAGAATTCTTCTTTTGATGTTAAAAAACATATAACCAGTAGATTAACTAACAAGTAGAGGCATAATTATCTTGACAGAAACTTTAATTCTCTTAACTTGATTCGTCACAGCTAACATTTCTTATCAATTATTTACTTTCATGATCACTGTACCATTTAAGACACACATTTGTTCCTTATCTGTCATAACTGAACCAATGAATTACATGCTAGGAGTGCAGCATGATTGCTTGAAAATTGACAATGGATCAAGGTATTGTAGGTTTTGAAAAGAATCAAACATTGATCCTCATTGAATTACCACATGGAAAGCAACCTATAGGTTCCAAGTGGGTCTATAAAGTGAAAAAGAAATTAGATGGCAACATTGAAAGGTTCAAATATCTAGGCATGTTGCCAAGGGTTTTAAACACAACAAGACACTGACTACTTTGAAACCTTCTCAGCGGTAGTTAAAATGACTACAATTCGAGTTATTCTGGCTTCCGAAAACCATGGCATTTACATCAATTAGATGCAAACAAAGCCTTATTATACGGGGATCTTAACAAATATGTCTACATGACCATTCCTCGGGTTCAAGCTTTCTTAACCCTTCCAAATGGACAAACTTGTCAAGTTTCTATATAGCCTTAAACAATCTTGAAGGAAATGGAATCATAAGCTTACATCAATCTTAGTTTAGTTTGGATATCGACAATCAAAATTTGATTACTCATTGTTTGTCAAACATGTGCATACTAACATCCCCATACTTTTAGTCTATGTTGCTTACATAGTACTTGCAAGTAGTGATATCATAGAAACTACTTTTGTCAAGTAATTCCTCGATTCTTAATCCAGGATTGAAGATTTTGGTCCTTTTAAATTATTTATTGGCTTTGTGGTGGCATAGTCAAAAGAGAGAAATGTCCTAAACCAAAGGAAACATACTTTAGAATTGGTAAAAGATGTAGGGCTCCTAGAATGCAAGCCTTCCATTACACCTATGATTAACAACTTGAAATTCATCTAAGACGATGGCAAATGTTTGGAGTCCTACATTGAGTAGGTAAGAAAGCTCAATGTGGTACTTAAGCCATGAGGCTCTCCCAGCTAATGGATTAGACGACTTGTGGCAAAACCTGCAGCTATATACTAGAAGTTACCATGCAGCTTTTGCTATATATGGAAGGGCAATTCTGCCTATTTTCTGTGTGTACTGATATTGGAACAATGCTTTTATGAGAAGATTGCTACTTTTTATGTATATATGACAGGGCAATTCTGCCTATTTTCTGTGTTTTGCAGCTTATGCAGTCTACCTGAAGAATGGTGTTACTCAAGCATGGTCTTGAGGCTTAAAAATAAAATCAAAGCATGGAAGCTGATATTTTCTGGTGTAATAAAACATGGCATGCCGGAATGTGGCACTAAGGTATGAAAATAATTAGCCTTACAGAAGTATTGATTACATCCACAACCAAAATGCAACAGAAATAACAAAAAGGAATATAGAAAACCATTAAAAGTACTCCCTCTAGACTCATTTATAAGTAAAAAAGTAACTCTAGCTGTAATAAGCTGCAATCGGAATCATCCAGTATCTCAATGGAACTCCAAGAAAAGGCTTACCATTCCATATTTAATCTAATATGTGGCTCACAACTTTTCAGTGACTCTGGCTAGGCTGCTTCTACAGAATGTAGAATATCTATCATAGGCTTTTCTATATTTCTTAGACTTGCTCTCATATCATTGAAGTACAAGAAAAAATAAATGGTTTCTATAGAATACAAAGCCCTTGGATCCACCCCATATCTTACCCTCTTTTTTCTTGTAATCTTGTTAAACAGCTGCATGTGTTCTGCTCCAATTTCCTGTTGTGGTTTGTTGTTTTTCTATACTCATGCTTGTAATTTATGGGTGATATAGATTTGCAAATGTAGTGGTTAGATTCTGTTGCACAAGTAGGGGTTGTCTACTCGTTTATTTTGTTGCTGTATACATTTCGCTAGACTGCACTGCACTAGTAGGAGATCGTACTAAAGGTATTATAAAACAGATGCTTTCAATATGGGGATGTATTTGGGGAATTCTATGCCCTTGTTTTTTGTATACGGATATTTTACTATGTTGTTCTTTTTTTTCTTTATCTTCCTCTAATGTATTGAGTTGGAGTAACCTTTGTACTTCAAATTTAAGAGAATTCTTCTTTTGATGTTCAAAAACATATAACAAGTAGATTAATTAATTATATAACCTTTTGGTTAATACATTTCCATCTTTAGAATGATTTGTTGTTGGTTCTAGCAATGACCTAGTACTTGCTAGCTCATCAATAAAGAATTGCTCTTCATCTGCTCCAAGACTTTCCAGCCTATGCCCCTATTAGAATATCAATCAGGTGTGAACACTATTTCTCTTATAAATACATTCTGGGTTAGTCATGCTTTAATTTGATCCTCTATATTCTGTTACTCTTCCCATATAGTTTGGATACTTAATTCTTTTGTCCTAACATTTGCAGATTGAGTTTGGGATTTTTTATGTTGCTGGTTTTGATCCTTATATTCCTTAATGCCTTCTTTGGTGTAAATGTAATGGTTCGTTGACTTTTGGTCCCTATTGTACCAAAGAAACGAAGTGGTATTTCGAATCTAAGGAAGTGGAATGGAATGAACTGTCCTACTTGATCAAACTGAGATTAAGGTATTTCTGGTGCTGGTTTTAGGCATTAATGTCTTCTTTGGTGTAATAAAATATAGCAGGCTTGAATGGACTTACTGTGTAGTTAGTTTTATAAGTTCTTATTGCCTCAAGCTCCATGGTTGTGTATAGAATTTGGTGTTGTGAGGAGCTTTGCCTTCGGACATTGTATTGTTTTATTTAGCTCTTCTAGCACATAATGATGCTGGACTCCCACAAATTATTGAGAAAAAAAAGTGGCTTGCAAAGCTCTTAAAGAAGCTGGTAAGTTTGTAGTCTTAAGTAATGGAGAGATTTATAATGCAAAAAAATACTATACTCATATAGTATTGCTATTAGAAAAAAAATAGATAAACTGATTTTCTGTTGAAGGTAAGATAACAATATAATTGCTGTTTGATCAGATATTGGTATCAATTTGATCCTTACTTGCTAGGGTGTATGTTTGATCCTTTCTTAGATAAAATGCATGTATAATTGCGTGTTTTGAAAGATTTTGCTTGGCTGATGCAATGGGAATCAACTAAGATTAAGCAATGTCTTATTACATGGGGATCTTAACGAAGAAGTCTACTTGACCATTCCACCCTAGTTCAAATTTTCTTAACCAACCAAGTGTGGAAACTTGTCAAGTCCCTATATGCATGGCCTTAAACAATCTAGTAGGAAATGGAATCATAAACATGTACATACTAACATCTTTGTACTTTTAGGACATGCAAGCCTTCCATAACTCATATGATTCCCAGCTTGAAATTCAACCAAGATGATGACCCAAACTGACCATTTTCCCTTAAAAAATGACAGGCATGGGTCGTCTTGTCATTTCTTTGATATTTTTATGTCCAAACTGACCATGAAATTTGTACAACTCAGCATTTCTCTTTTGAAATTTGTTTGCAGGGAAGCCATCATTTGCAAAAAGCTGGAAAGTTTGGTTCTTAATTTTCATCAAATTGAAGTATAGAAGAACTGTTACAAGTATGGCAGAAAAATGAGTCTTAAGACCCTTATTATATGCTTGGCCATGATTTGATATATTAGAGGTTATCAAGTTTTATATGAGGTTATCAATATACTAGGCCTTAATTTACTGAATGAGTACCACATGCCAAAAAATTATCGAAATTGGCATGTCTAGCTTGACAATATCTGATATCATATGATTTATCATTGACTAGATATTTGATTTTTGTGTGTTTTACAATAAAAGCATGAGAAGTAAAAATCCCTCAACTTCTCTATTTCAAGTAACCAAAAGTAAACCAGTGGTTCCTGTCATGAGAAATTTTCATGCAAGATATTTGGAGGTTCAATATATTACACAGAATGAAAAATGAACTCTTTCTATTGTGGTTGATAAGTCCAGATACACAGAATGAAAAGCTCATCTATTGTGTTATTTTATATGAAATTGTTGACGAATAAGCCTTCTGTCTCACAGGAACCTCATAGTATATGCAAAAAGATACAACATTGTTCACCTTCTGTGGATTCAATCTTCTACTCAACTGGTAGATAATAACACAAAGACTCTACCATGTCTTTTTTTATACGTTAGTTACTAAGATAAATGAGTGAAACTGACTATTTAGTTTGTTTTTCAATTTATTAGTTATATAGTTAAGTTAGTTGCAGATCTTGTAATCTTGCTATACAGCTCTATGTAGTTCTCATTGGATATAAGCTCTACTTAGGTTCAATAGTAATCATTTTGTCATTTTACATTAATCATAATATCTCTGTGTAATTACTATTTCATTTGTTTTTAATTGGCTGTGTTGGAAATGCTCATATGGATCTTTATCCTTCTTTTGTTTTTTGCACAAGTAGGGGTTTCTCTAGTCGTTCATTTGGTTGTTGTATACATTTTTGGATAGGGGTGACAATTTCAATCCGTGTGTGGGATCCCGCTCCCACAGTTAGTTTCCGCAGTGACCCCGCTCCAAACACATTACAAAGATACCCTTATTATAGATGTATATTATACTATAAGTAATTTGTTTTTTAGTATTTTTATGTGTTTTTAATAAAATTATTAATAAAATATTAAAATATGCTAAATTTTCTATTGTTATTCATAATTTTATATATTTTTTTTAATATCAAGAGATAAAAGGAAGACTAAATTTATATTTAAAAATATAAAAATATGATTCTTTTAGTCTTAGTTTTATGTTTTATTTTCAATTTTATTAGAACTTAATTTGATTTTTTAATGATTTTAGGAGTCTTCGTGGGGATTGCGGGGATCCGTGGGGACGGGAACGGGGGAAAAATCCCCCGTGGGGGGATCGAGGACGGGGATGGGGGAATGTTTTGGGGGCGGGAACGTGGAGTGGGGGAGTACTCCCCGCTCTCGTCCCGCACCATTGCCATCCTTACTTTTGGACGATGGCTGTTGGTTTGTTTTTTTGGGTAAGAGTGGTTGTTTTTTAAATGTGAGATATGTTAAACTACATCAGTAGAAGATCTCACTACTGTAAAGATGTACGTTTGTATTTCATGTATAAGGATATGGTTCCCCCCGGTGATAGATAAATCAACTCAAATATATACATTTAATGTGAGATACAATGGAGCCTAGGTAGTTTAGCGTTCAAACAAATTGAAGTATTCAAATCTGCAAAGTTTGTTGCTCAATAATCGGTTGGGTGAAAGAAAATAATACTTTTGTAATAAAATACGTAAAATGTGATACTAAGCAGTGTGTTTTGGATAGTTTAGCATTTGAAAAAATTTTACTGTTCAAATATGCGAAGTTGTTCCTCAATAACCGGTTGGGAGAAAAAAAATAATTTCGTGACAAAATACGGAAAGTACAATGCTAAGCAGTGTATTTTGGTTAATTTAGTGTTGGCAAACAATTTCAATTCTTCGAATACTCAATCAGTTTGGTGAAAAATATATATAATTTCGTGACAAAGTATGTAAACCGTGATGCTAAACAATGTGTTTTTGAATACCTTAGTGTTCAGAAAATATTTTAACTATTTAAATACTCAAAGTTCATTGCTCAATAACCGGTTTGATAAAAAAAAGTTCGTGACAAAATACATAAAGTGCAAAGCCAAGTAGTGTGTATCAGTGGCGGACCTTAGGTTCAGGGTCCGTTGAAAAAAAGGTGTGTACTAGTACTAATATATAAATCTTTTTTGAACCCCTTGAAATTTTAAATTTGCACTAGTGTTCTTAAATTTCACCTAATTTGCATTCAATTTTTAATAAATTTGTCTTATTAATCTCCGTAAGTGACAGTTTATTTTTTTATTTTAGATAAGCAATATTTCATTGATAAAGCACTAGGGGTGCTCAAACCCAAACAACAAGATTTACATATTGTTTAGGCAATGAAGTGGATCAAGCCACCAAAAAGAAGCATCAAAATTGAAATTACAATGGGATCTATAAACCAACCAACTCCAAGATAATTGCTTGATGCGAGAAATAATAGAATCAATGTTAGGATCCTCGGTCTTGAAGAGAAGTGCATTTCTAGCCAACCAAATGCTCCAACACGTAGTCAACCAAATTAAGTTCTTTGTTCTCCTATTCTTTTTCCTTTACTCAACTTCCCCCACCAAAGACAATGATTGAACAAACTGTCAGCCGCAACATGATTAATCCGAAGCCAACCACACACCCGAGTCCATATCTCCGTCGCAAAAGAGCAGCCCAAGAATAGGTGGAGCTGCGTTTCGGGGGCCTGCCAGCAGAGAGGACACAAAGAGTGTCATCCGATGCGATAACTAGCCGGTGGCGCAAGTTACCGCTAGTTGGCAAGGAGTTCTTAAGTAAGCGCCATCCAAAAGCAATGATCTTCGAGGGAGTAACACATCTCCATAATTTCTCCAATAATTTGAACAATGCATTGTCTTTGCTGCCGGCTGTCTCACGTAACAGCATGTTATAGCACGAACGAACAGAGAATATTTTTGAAGACTCCCGCATCCACACCCAACTATCCGCCATCCCTTGAACAAGTGCCACTGGAAACAAAATCTGCTGCAAATAAGCAGCCTCAGCTTGATGAATTCCAGCCTGTGACAGCAACCAAGAATCATTCCAATGCCACACACCATCCAGCCAATCACTGAAATCCCGCACAACAACTCGGTTTGCTTCACGGCCAGCAAACAGAGAAGGAAACATCCGTGAAAACGGAGAAGTTCCCAGTCAAGTATCGTTCCAAAACTCAACTGAATCACCACTTCCCAATCTTTGAGTGACCTCCTGGCCGAAAGCAGCTGTAGGAGAGAAAGCAAGATCAAGCGACAATAAATCTCGCCGCCAAATAGATCCGACGACACCTCTTCATAACGCAACCTCCGACCGTTGGATAAAAGTAGCGTTGAAGCTTCCATATCTATGTAATAACAACCCTTTCCAAGGAGCGTTGTCGTCAACAAGCGCCCTCCACTTCCACTTACTTAAGAGAGCCACACTATTCTAAGTTTTTAATTCCGAGGCCACCTTCACTCTTCGGTTTGCAAATTTTCTCCCAAGCAACCCAATACATACCCCTATCTCCATCATTAATTTGCCACTAAAAGTCTCTTTGGATTTTAACCATCGAATTAATAACCAATTTTGGAGCCTTATAAAAAGAAAAAAAGTAGAGTGGTATACTATTCAAAACCGAATTAATAAGAGTGACTCTACCTCCAATAGAGAGATGGCGCCCCTTCCATGAAGCTAACATTTTTTTAAGCATATCAAGCACCGGTTTCCAAGTTGCTGCCCTTCTCGGATTGGCCCCTATCGAAATCCCCAAGAACTTGAACGGAGTAGATTCCGTTTTACAATGAAGAAAAGTTGATGCAGAATTAAGAAACTCCTCGGGAGTTAATACCAATGATCTTGCTCTTATGAAAGTTCACCCGCAATCCGGAAACTAATTCAAAACTTCTTAAAATAGTCTTGATAGCCCACAAGTTATCCCAAGACGGTTTCCCCATCAACACCGTATCATCCGCAAATTACATAATAGAGAACCGAAGAGAATCATTAATAGCATAACCCACAAAATAGCCAATCTCCACCGCTTTTGCCACCAAAGCCGACAAATCTTCCGCCACAATTAGAAACAAAAAGTGGGAAAGGGGATCCCCTTGTCTCAATCCTCTATGAGCTTTAAAGTCGATCGTAGGGCTCCCATTAACCAACACCGACAAACTAGTATTACATACACAAGACTTCATCCACTGAATCCATTTTTGAGGAAAACCCATCCGGTTTAACATATAAAACAAGAAATTCCACGAGATAGAATCATACGCCTTTTCGAAATCAACTTTAAACAACAAACAATCATCCTTCGATCGCTTCGCATAATCAACAACCTCATTAACCACTACCACCCCATCCAAGATTTGTCTACCCCCCCAAGAAAGCCGATTGGCATGACGATATAACACTAGGTAGCACCTTTTTGAGCCTGTTTGCCAAAACCTTTGCCAAAATTTTATACAAACACCCTATCAAAGATATCGGCCTATACTCCCCCAAGTGTTGGGGATTATCATTTTTAGGAATCAGAGCAATGAAGGTTGCGAAAATTGCCTTAGGAAGAAAAGCCTTCTCATGAAATTCATTAAGGAAATCTACCACATCTTTTTTCAACAAATCCCAACATAATTTTATGAAGCTCATATTAAAACCATCCGGCCCGGGGCTCTTATCGCCATCACAACTCCATACCTCCTCCCTTATTTCCTCCTCCGAAAAAGGTTCAATCACGAAATCCATATCATCCCGAGACAGCTGAATAAACGCAAGACCACCAAGAGTGGGTCGAAAGGGACAAGACTCCACAAAACAATTCTCAAAGTGTTGCTTGACATTATTCTTCACTTCATCCACATCCTCTATCAGCTCACCACTATTTCGCAGTAACAACATATTACAACGACGTCTTTGAAACCTCAAAAGAGAATGGAAGTACCTTGAGTTCATATCTCCTTCCTTGATCCATCGTGCTCGTGACTTCTGGGCCAAAATTGATTCCTTCGCTTGAATTTGTTTCCAAAAGGAGTTCGACACCTCCTTTCGACTCAACAACACCGCACTATCCCACCCATCACACAAGGCATGATCGAGCGAATTCAAATCTCGAACCAACGACGCTATATTCAAATCAATCTTACCAAACACCTCTCTATTCCACCCCCTCAATTTCTCCTTTAGAAGCTTGAATTTTTCCTTCACAAAGTGAGCTTTGTAACCCCTAACATTGAACTCATCCCAACACGCCTTCACAAAAGGTAAGAACTCAGAATGCTCAAACCAAGCATTGATAACCCGGAATGGCTTTGGCCCCTAATCTTTTGCTAGACGAAGAAGCCAAATAGGATTGTGGTCAGAGATGTCACGATTGCCAATCCATTGCCCAGATATACCCCACAAGTCAATTAATCGCTCGGATATAAGGAACCTGTCCAATCGACTCATAGATAAACCATCCAAACTATACCAAGAAAATCTGTTACCTAACACCAGAACATCAATCAAATCCATGGTCGCTATAAAGTTGTTGAAATCGGAAATCTCCATATAAGAGCTATCGCCACTTCTCCCCTTCCGCTCCTCCACACTAGAAACGACATTAAAATCCCCAACTACACACCATTCACCCTCACCAATAGTTTGTTTAAGCAACAACAACTCGTTCCACATCCTTCTCTTTGCAACTATCAAACATGGTGCATAAACATTGATGACATGCACAATAAGAGATTGGAAAGAAATACTAACCCCCAAAATCCTTCGTCGTTAAATGTAGAAGAAACTGTCCAGCCACTATCAATCCAAGAACATAAAATACCACCCGAAAGGCCATTCGACTGTTGGAAAACAAATTTAAAAGATTTGGTAACCCACAGTACCCCCATCTCCCTCTCTTCAATCAATTCCCTCTTTGTTTCCTGAATACAAATAAAATCAAAACATCCAGATTTAATATTAGCTGCTAGCCGGCGACGTATTCTACGGTCACCCCACCCTCTCATATTTAAAGATAACAAATTCATGGGACCCCGTTATTGATCACCCTCTTACTACATGCCTCTTCATCTCTAGCCTCCCATTCCTCAATCATATTAATGTATTGTTCATCAGGCATGTTACCTTCAACTCCCAAGTTTTTTGCAGCCTCCCAAACCTTTTGAGCTACAGATTTACTTTGAAGGATCCAATACTTATTGTTACAACAAGCAATGTTACCAGATGAAATAGATCCATCAAATAAAACCATTCCCGCCGAAAATAATGATGAAGAATTAGGCCTTTGATGAGACAAAATAGGATCAGCGCCATCATTGCCTGCCTCGAGGGAAGCGGTGGAAACAGACTTGAGCTCACGCGGTGCATTTTTCAACTTGCCGTTTTTTGAATTATACTTTGGACCCACCATTAAGAGTTTGCGCTGTTTTCTAGCTTTAATCAAATCAGGGGGTGCAACTAGAGGAGATTGACTTGGATTCGTAAGCTGAACTGCATTGGGCTCCACTTGGCTTTTTCGGCCCAAAGGCTCATTCAAAATCATCAAAGCATTAGAGCCCAAAATGTTTACAGCATGACCCGAGGATTGAGTAGATGAAAACATAGACTCTTCCACAATAGTTGGAACCTCCTCCACAATAGTTGGAACCGTCCCACCTGCCTGGGCCCCACCATTAATTGGCTCATGATTTGCGTTATAATTAGAATTAAAATTTGAACTTTCCCACAAAGGCTCCCCCTCATCAACGGCCTTGACATTAAATCCCTCCTTAATAGTGCAATTACTCCCTAATAAATTGCTAGGCAATAACTCACCATTAACTGTGTCATCTTCACCAACCGCTTCGTCGTTAAGATCGCCGGTGCCAGAAAAATAAGACTCCAGGAACTCCCCGTCAGAGCTAGAGGAGTCATCGCTCACCATTTTATAATCAACCTTAGTCCACACCAACGGACCACACCAACCTTCTACCACTTTAATTGTAAAAGGCACCTTATTAATGCACACTTGGAGCACCTTGTTGACCGTTTCTGTTTTTTGAGTGCGAACCATGATTCGGGCAACATCAAATGACTTCTTCAGAGCTGTATTATCATCGGAGCACATATAGGTTCCAATACTGGCTGATAGTTTCTCAAAAAAATCAGCATTCCATGCATGCACCGGAATCCCATAGCATCTTAGCCATGTTACCCTCTCAGTGTCGACATCAGTTGGTTTCCACGGGCAGATCCATTTAAACCATTGAGACAGCCAATCCTTCATATCATCAATAAAGCCACTAAAGTCCTCGTCGTCCTTTCCTCCTTCCAAAAGCATAAGATTGGATCCCATCGGAGTAGCTTTGATAGTAATTAAACACCCATTGCCTAACGAACTCGTCGTGAATATTATAAGCCTCTCCTGGATTGATAACCTCCCCCACCATTGCTACTAACAACTATCCAACATCCGGAATATCATAAGACCACACATCCTTCTCCTCACCTCCCTTCTGAAGAGTGCTCGATTGGATTTTTTCTTTCCATACTTTTTTCACTTTCGCATAAGCTTTAGGATTGGTTTTCGGTCGGGATTGCTTAGGGTCCTCCCTTTTGAATCTAGGAAGATTGACATGAATCTTTTCTCCCTCCACAAAGATGTTATCCAGAATAACCGCCATCCTCTCCGGATCGCGAACGTAAAAGAATCGAACAAAACCAAACCTATGACCAAGGGCGTTTCTCCTTCCCAGAATCACCACCTCTTTCACCCTTCCATGTTTGGAATTGATCTCCAACAAGTTTCTTGCCCAAAGCTTCTCCGGGAAGTTAGTGAAATAGAAAGACGTGCATTCTTTTCTCCTATCCTCGATCTTCATGTAGCGAGACGCTATATCCACCTTTCGCCTTCCTTGATCAGCTCCAAATCTTTTGTTTCTCTTTCCCATAACCACTTGCCATCCTCCAGTGTTTGATCGACCACCACCCCACAGTCCACCTATGTCCCGTTCCCACGCGTTCATACTAAATATTGTTCAGTATACCAGTTCTGCATCAAAATTTCTTCTGTTCAGAACATTGCAATGCATCAACCATTTAGTTCGCAGGAGAGGAATCAAATTTTGATGGCGGCGGCGTAAGGCTGAGGACGGCGGCAAGTAGCTAGCCAAATACTATACTTCACCTTCTTGAACCTCTTACCTGAACATGACTTTTAGCTATCTAATTTTGATTTATTTGTTTATTGTTAAATTTTTAAGAGAATGTTTATTAAACTTTATGAAGTAATTTTACAGATATCACATACTTTTTCCTACTAATTCTTATTTTAATATACTTTAGGACTTAGGCTCTGTTTGGCAACAAAGAGCGGAAAGTAGATAAGCTAGCGGATAACGAATAAGCTAGCTTATAGCGGATGGACTTATAGCAAATAGCTGATAGCGGATAAGCTAGTGGTTTAAATTTAAAGTGTTTGGTAAAATTAGCAGTTGTACTAGCTTATAAATATAAAATTACATAAAAGCACATTTGTAATTAATGCTAAAAAATGAGAGAAGATTCATTTAATGGAGGATAAATGGGGAATTTAATTAAAGTAAATAAGGGTAAAAATGAGGGAAAAATGAAACGCTATAAGTTATAAGCTTAAACGCTATAAGCTAGTGAAAAAATGCTATATGCTAGTCATGTCAAACATCTACAATGAGCTTATCCGCTATAAGTTAGCTGATTGGGTTTGCCAAACAGAGCTTTAGATAGGAAAGAGCGTGTAAACTTAGAGACTAATTTGGCTACTTACTAATAAATAAATTTGGAGTTAGACAACTTGATTCCTTAATTTTAGTAATCTGAGTGAGAATAATTGAAAAAATTTAAACAATAACCAACATTTTTTATATTAATTTTTTGAACCTCTAGGGTCTTGGGTTCGCCACTGGTGTGTATTTGGGATACTTAGCATTCGGGAAAAAAAAATTTAATCATTCAAAAAACTCGTTCCTTTTTTTTTGTGATACAAATGGGGTTAAACCCCAAAGGGAATTTAAAGTCCGTTCATTAATAACTGATTTGGTTGGAAATATTTCGTGACCCTAACCGGTGCAACTCACTCGTTATATTTTTTAGGACCATATTTTCTGAACCGTTAAACAAGTAATATCTTGGGATTCCTCTTTGGTAGAACGCCCAAAGAGGAAAGTCTCCTCTCTGAACCGTTCGGGCTACAGAGAAGTCTCCTCTTTGGGAAAATATCTTGGGATTCCTCTTATTGGTAGAACGCCCAAAAGAAGTGACTATGATTATCTTGTAGATATATGGTTAAGAACAAACTTGCTGGTTGGAAAGCCAACCAACTTTCCTTTGCAGGGCGAATCACTCTTTCTAAAGCAGTCATTGAGGCTCTTCCACTTTATCCTATGATGACTTCAGTTATCCCCATTTCCTGTCTTCGAGAGATCCAATAGTTTCAACAGAATTTTATTTGGGGAGACACAACGGAGCATCTGTGTTACCATGCAGTAAGATGGTCCTCGGTTACTACTCCTAAGAAGTTTGGTGGACTCGGTATTCGAAATCTTATCACTTTTAACTCAGCTTGTTCTATGAAACTTGGGTGGTCTTTTCGACATGGGGAGGATAAATTATGGTGCCAAGTTCTTCGTGGTAAGTATGCTAGAGATGACTCTAATGATAATGGCTTAGTTGTTAAACCCTCAGATTCACCTATTTGGAAGCAGATGGCTGGAGTATGGTCTCAGATTAATGAGCTTTCTTTTTGGACCATAGGAAATGGTGTTAACATTTCCGTTTGGGGGGATGCTTGGATCATGCCTGGACTTAAGCTTTCTAGTGTGATTGAGCATATCCCTCCCGAGCTTTCTGGTTTGAAGGTATGTGACTTAGTGGGAGTTGATGGTGCTTGGAATTTACAAGATTTAACAACTTATATTCCTCCTGACTTGTTGTCTAGAATCTGTGCCCTTTTGCCTCCAAGGCATGACTATGGTGATGATTTGGCTTTGTGGCCTGGTAATAGCCTTGGAGAGTTTTCGGTTGCTAGTAGCTATAATTTACTATCAAGTTTTGCTGATTCTGAACCTAGTTCTCTTTGGACTAATATATGGAAGCAGGTTGCTGACTAATAGCAGAAAGAGTGTTATGGGATTGGGGAATGCAAATTGTACTCATTGTGGTTCGGTTCCAGAAACTACACTCCACGTGTTACGTGATTGTCCTCGTGCAGTTAATATGTGGCTAGGCTTGGTTAGAGTAGAGATGAGAAATAATTTTTTTAGTGGGGATCTTTTTCATTGGCTCCAGTTAAATCTTTTGGAAGCTAATTGGAAGAGGGATGGTGTTGATTGGGCTACTTGGTGGGCAACTGCTTCACATCTTTTATGGGGCTAGAAAAATAAAGAGGAACATGAGGTAACTTTCACTAGGCCTCGTAGGCCTTGGTCCGTTGTTAGTGCTTGTGTGCGGAATTATCAAGTCGCTATGGCTATGTCCCATTTTTCGCAGCATCGTGATGTGGAGACAGTTGAAGTTAAATGGGATCCTCCAGGATCAGATTGGATTTGCCTTATTAGTGATGGAGCTGTGAATACTTCAAATAAGGTTGCTGGATGTGGTGGGCTGATGATAAATTCATATGGTCTATGGATTTCAGGCTTCTCCAAGCAGGTTGGTTACTGTGATCCTTTGGTTGCTGAGCTTTGGGGAGTTCTCACAGGTTTGCAGCTGTGTCGGTCTAGAGGCTGGGACAAAGTGATTGTCCAGATTGATGCTAAGGTTGTGTGTGATGCTATTCTTGGTTCTGAGATTGGTCGCATCTCATGGTGGAGTATTGTTCGTGAAATTCGCAAGCTCCTCAACCTTCCTTGGGAGGTGCGAGTTGTGAACATTTTCAGGGAAGCTAATCGTTGTGCAGATGAGTTGGCCAATATTGAGTGTCATCAAGGGGAAGACTTGATTATTTATGAGCAGTGTCCTATTTCCGTAAAACTTAGCGGAAATGATGGATGTGGCCTTGTTGGCAGAAGAAAAGTTGGGGTCAACGGGTAAAACTTTGAATAACAGTGGTGTGGGAAAAGCAACCCAACCAAACAGGAATTTTGGTGGTTTCAAAGGGTGGAGAACTGATCCACAGAGCAAGAACAATACTGAGAATAATAACGCTGCAAAACCTAGTGAACAAGGGAATAAGAGTGGCAAGGTGGGTGTCCCCAAAAATTTCAACAATGATGAGATTCAAGAACGGAGAAAGAAAGGCTTGTGTTTCACTTGTGAGGAGAGATACACACCCTCACATGTATGCAAGAATAAGCAATTGACTAGCATATTTCTCGCTAATTTTTTGTTGTTCGCTTTGGGGCTTAGCCCTCGTTAAATACCCAAAAAAAATATTCTCCTTATTTTAATTTTTCTTCGTTTACGATACCCTTTATTTGACTTGATTATATTTTTTTTAACAAGATACTTGATTATACTTTTTTTTTGACGGGTAAATATTCTTCATTAGATGAAAAACAGGATATTACAAACAGGGTAATCAAACAGGAGACAATACAGACCACGGGAATCAATACACAAATAGAGTCGAGGCCGCAAATGTCCTACAACAAACCTAACAACTAATCCAATCAACCAAACAAACAGCTTTCGCATATGGTAAATGGCCATAGATGGAGGAGAATCCACAGTCTTTGAGTCTATCCAGTTGCAGATCATTTCTTTAGCTAGTATAGGTGCACTTCGACTATCCAGATACTTGATTATACTTAAAGATACTTGTATCAGTATAAATATTGTGTTTGTAAAAAAAATGCTGTCAAAAAAATAAAAAAAATAGAATAAGTATCACTGGGTAGTCCATCCGTGATTTGAATGCTCACTTGCACTGTTTCGCACTTCTTCAATTTCTCGCAACACAAACAAAGCGAAGGGTTTAAGTTTCCTTCTTTCACTTAATTCAACTTTCATTAGCTACAATATTCAATCAATGTCATCAATTTTAGGGTTTAAGTTTCCTCTTTCAAAGCCATCTTTTCTTCTTTCTTTTCGTTCTCTCTCTCAATCCCACTATGTCACGCCTCCATTTTCATTCACTCCCAATGCTGATGATGTCGTTTCCAAGTTCAACAGCATGCTTTCAATGCATCCAACTCCACCCTTATTCGAATTTGGTAAGATTTTAGGTTCTCTTGCAAAGTTAAAGCATTATTCCCTTGTTCTTTCCCTTCATCCGTTAATGGAACTAAATGGAATCAGGCCAAACGTGGTTACATTGAACATATTGATAAATTGTTATTGTCAACTCAGTCAAATGACTTCCGCATTTTCTGTACTTGCTAAGATTCTCAAATGGGGTTATCAGCCAGATATCTTTACCTTCAATACTGTTATTAAAGGGCTATGTGTTAATGGTGAGGTTGGTGAAGCTCTTCACTTTCACGACAAAGTGGTATCACAAGGATTTCAATTGGACCATGTTAGTTATGGGACATTGATCAATGGGTTGTGTAAAATGGGACAAATAGGATCTGCCCTACAATTGTTCAGACGTGTCGAAGGGAATTTTGTCAAGCCTAATGTGGTAATGTACAACACAATCATTGATAGCTTTTGTAAAGATAAACTTGTAAATGATGCATTTGATTTATATTCTGAAATGGTTCTTAAGAGAATTATGCCTGATGTAGTGACTTACAGTATTGTGGGTCGATTGAAAGAAGTATTTGGATTGTTCAATGGAATGATATTGAAAAACATCAATCCGGATGTTTATACCTTTAATATATTGGTGGATGCTTTATTCAAGGAAGGAATGGTGAGAGAAGCTAAAATTGTGATAGTCGTGATGATGAAAGAAGGTGTAGAACCCGACATTGTTAGTTATAATACTTTAATGGATGGGTATTGTCTAGTCAATGATGTGAACAAGGCCAGAGATATATTCAACACTATGGGTCCAAGAGGAGTGGCTCCTGATGTTCACAGCTATAGTATCATGATTAACGGGTTATGTAAGATTAAAATATTGGATGAAGCGATGAATTTCTTTGAAGAAATGCATTCCAAAAGTATGGTTCCCGATACGGTAACTTACAATAGTCTTATTGATGGTTTGTGCAAATCAGGGAGATTCATATTTGTGCCATATCAGTTTTGTGCTTCTATAACTTGTCAACTTGATGTTAGATTTGTCACAAAGCTAACATCAATTATTCTTCTTTCATGATCATTTTACCATTCAGAACCCCACTACCTCAAATATGATTTGCAAAGCTAATGCTAATAAGGCTTATGTTTGAATTATATACTTGCCTTTCTCTCTTCCCTTAGTATCCATTAATGTAAAATTTGTCATTTTCCAAATAAAGAAAATTTCCCTCCAGTAGCAGAAATCCACACACATATTTGAGGGAGTAACACTGCAGCCTATTTCAGTTATCTAGCAAATTCTGAACCGTACGTGGGGCGAGCTTCTGCCTCATACAGCTCGGGCCGAAGACCGGGGGAAGTTTAGGTGGAAAAGAAATCGAACTCCCAGTCTCATTCCCGGCTAAATGTTCAGGTATTTCCTATCACTTACCTTAATTTCTTAATGATAGGCGTCCAACAGTAAAAAGAGTATATGTTAGGAGAAATAAATGAATTTGATTGTATGATAGGATACTAACTGTCATAACAGAATACATGTAACTGTCATAACAAACTCATAGGGTTGTTATGTGTATCAATCAGTCTATATAAGGCAGAATAGGATAGGTAGCAAAGGGGGTTGAATACTCAGTTGTAATTGGAGGGAATTGGAGTACCCTAGAATATACTCTAGTGTGTTTGCTGGAACTCAAAACCAGAAGGAAATAATACCTATCTTGATTCTATTGCTCTTCATTTCCTTTCCTTACCAGTTGAAATCCTTTCAACTGGTATCAAAGCAAGTGACGATCCATTGGAATCTATATGGTGCGAAAGAAGAACGACGCATCAGCCATGGATGATCTCGAAAAACGTCTTCAAGAAGCGGAGGTTCGTAACAAACAGCATACGGGTGAAGCTATCCAGAAAGCGAAGGATGAGATTCTCGCGGCGATACAAGGGCTCATGACGGAGAAGGTGAAATCGCCGCCGCCGAAGACACTGGTGGCAATCTCCGGCGGCAATGGGGGCGAAAGTGGTGGCGACGGGGAGCGAAAGCTTCGCAAGGTGGAATTACCCATTTTTAACGGCGAAGATGCACCGGGTTGGTTAAGCAAGATCGAGCGTTACTACAAGGTGCGCAAGATCGATGACGCAGAAAGAATGGACGCGACGCTAATGGCGATGGAGGGCGAGGCACTCTCGTGGATGCAATGGTGGGAATCTTGCAATGACGGCGCAAGCTGGGAAGATTTCAAAGACGCGTTACTACGCCGTTTCCAGGGAACGGTGGTCGCGAACGCGTTTGAAGTTCTGATTGGGCTGAAACAGGAGGGCACGGTGAAGGAATACCGGCGTAAATTTGAAACCATTTCTGGGCATATTAAGACGCAAGATAAAGAACTCTTCTTGGGAATGTTCTCCAATGGGTTGAGGGATGACATACGGGCTGAGGTCCGTCTACATAGGCCTAAAGACTTAGCGGAGATGATGGATGTGGCCTTGTTGGCAGAAGAAAAGTTGGGGTCAACGGGTAAAACTTTGAATAACAGTGGTGTGGGAAAAGCAACCCAACCAAACAGGAATTTTGGTGGTTTCAAAGGATGGAGAACTGATCCACAGAGCAAGAACAATACTGAGAATAATAACGCTGCAAAACCTAGTGAACAAGGGAATAAGAGTGGCAAGGTGGGTGTCCCCAAAAATTTCAACAATGATGAGATTCAAGAACGGAGAAAGAAAGGCTTGTGTTTCACTTGTGAGGAGAGATACACACCCTCACATGTATGCAAGAATAAGCAATTGAAGATGATGATCATTGAAGAAGGGGTAGAAGAGGAGAACAGTGGTCAAGAAGAAGAGGAAATTGTGTGGGAAGGGGATTTGAAGAGCTTGCATCTATATAGCATGGCTGGTTTATCCTCTAAGAGATCATTTATGTTGTGGGGTGAGATAAATGGACAGAGAATTGCAGTCTTGATTGATTGTGGGGCTACTCACAGTTTTGTGTCCAACAAGTTGGTGGCTATCATGAATTTGCAGGTAGAAGATACTCCTCCATACTGGGTCAAGGTGGGGGATGGCCACAGAATTATGGCTAGGGGAGTTTGTAAGGGAATTCCTCTGATTTTACAGGGTCTGAATGTCAATGCTGACTTCTTCATCTTCCCATTGGATGGAGAAGACTTGGTACTAGGTTTGGACTGGTTAGAAAGACTTGGAGATGTTAAAGCAAATTTCAGGAATATGACATTGAGGATCAAGCAGGAAGGGAAGGTACACTGCCTGAAAGGGGACCCTACACTCTCTAAGGAAGAGATATCAGCAAAGAAAATGTGTAAAGAGCTGGAAGAGCCAGAACTAGCTGTGATGATTGAGTGCAGAGAGCTACAGCTGGAGACAGAGCCTGCGAAGCCACTACCAGAGGCAATTTCTACTGTGCTTCTGGAATTTGACTCTATATTTAGAGAGATGGAAGGACTACCCCCTCCTAGACCCCAAGACCATGCCATTGTGTTAAAAGAGGGAGCAAATATCCCAAACCTTAGACCCTACAGGTACCCTCACAACCAGAAAAACGAAATTGAAAAATTGGTGGCTGATATGTTGAAGGCAGGGGTAATCAGACCTAGCACTAGCCCTTATTCCAGTCCCATCATACTAGTGAAAAAAAAAGACGGTAGTTGGAGATTTTGTGTGGATTACAGGGCACTAAACAGGCTGACCATACCCAACAAATTTCCTATTCCTCTAATTGATGAGCTGCTGGATGAGCTCCATGGTGCAAAATTTTTTTCCAAACTGGATCTTAAATCTGGCTATCATCAGATTCGAATGAAGCTAGAAGACATCCCAAAGACAGCATTTCGTACACATGAGGGTCACTATGAATATCTAGTGATGCCCTTTGGATTGACCAATGCACCCTCCACCTTCCAAGCCTTGATGAATGAAGTACTCAGGCCATTTATGAGGAAGTTTGTTCTGGTTTTTTTTGATGATATCCTCATTTACAGTAGGGACACATTGACACATGCTAGTCACTTGAAATTGGTATTTGAAGCCTTGCACGACAATCAACTGGTCCTCAATAAGAAAAAATGTGACTTTGCAGTGCCTAGGGTGGAGTATCTGGGGCATGTAGTTTCTGCCCAGGGGGTTTCAGCTGATCCACTCAAGGTTAGTGCTATGACAGAGTGGCCTGCTCCCAAAGACATCAAGGGACTCAGAGGATTTTTAGGTCTCACAGGGTACTATCGCAGATTTGTCAAAGGTTATGGCATAATGGCTAGACCTCTCACTGACCTTCTTTAGAAAGACAAATTCATATGGAGCATAGAAGCTGAAAATGCCTTCATTGCATTGAAGCAGGCCATGACCACCATTCCTGTACTCTCAATGCCAGATTTTTCTAAAACATTTGTCTTAGAAACGGATGCCTCTAGCAAAGGGGTGGGGGCAGTTCTAATGCAAGATGAGAAACCAATCTCCTACTTTAGTCAGAAATTGTCTCCAAGAGCTCAACAAAAATCTGCCTATGAGAGAGAGCTCATGGCTATTGTTCTAGCCATCCAAAAGTGGAGACATTACTTGCTGGGTCAACACTTTGTGGTTAGAACTGATCAGCAGAGCCTCCAATTCATCACGGACCAGAATCTTTTGGGAGGAGAACAGGTGAAGTGGACTTCCAAGCTGCTGGGATTTGACTTCTCAGTCCAATACAAACCAGGTAATTCCAATAAGGTAGCAGATGCCTTATCTAGGCAAATGATGTTTGCTGCCCTCTCCAAAGTATCCTTGCAGGATTGGGAGGCTTGGGAAAAAGAAATCACTGAAGATCAGTCCATTCAAACAGCTCTGCAGCAAGCTTCTATCAATCCTACAGCACACCCCTCATTGGCTATCAGAGGTGGCCTCTTATTCAAAAACAACAGCTTGGTTTTACCTCGCACTTTCCCACACATTCCTAAGATACTTGAGGAATTCCACTCTTCCTTGCAAGGGGGACACTCTGGGTTCTTCAGAACATACAAAAGAATTAATGCAGTTTTTTATTGGGAAGGTATGAAGCAAAATATAAGGGATTTCATCTCCAAATGTCATGCATGTCAACAGAACAAAATTGACACTTTAAAGCCTGCAGGACTATTGCAACCCCTCCCCATTCCTACTAGAGTATGGTCTGACATTTCCATGGACTTCATGGGTGGTCTTCCAAGGGTAGGAAAAAAAGATACAGTGTTGGTGGTAGTGGACAGATTGTCCAAGTATGCACATTTTATCCTCTTAGGTCACCCCTATGATGCTAAAGAGGTGGCAGCCATTTTTTGTGCAGAGATTGTGAGGCTCCATGGGTTCCCAGAATCGATTGTCTCAGATAGGGATGCAATTTTCCTAAGTCATTTTTGGAAAGAACTGTTCAAATTGGCAGGCACCAAGCTCAAATACAGCACCTCTTTCCATCCTCAAACTGATGGACAAACAGAGGTGGTTAACAGATGTTTGGAAGTGTACTTGAGATGCTTTGTGGGTGAGAAACCCAGGTCTTGGACCAAATGGATCTGTTGGGCAGAACTTTGGTTTAACACCAACTACAATGTTTCATTGGGCATGACACCTTTCAAGGCACTCTATGGCAGAGAACCTAGTCCTATCATCAAAGGCCCATCTATCCCCTCTACAGTGGAGGAGGTTAACTCGTTGTATGAAGAAAGGGATGCTTTGCTCGAACAGCTACATCAGAATTTGACACAAGCCCAGCAGAGAATGAAAAAACAGGCCGACAAGCATAGAAGAGATGTTACACTTGAGATAGGGGATTGGGTCTATCTTAAAGCCAGACCCTACAAGTGGCATTCCTTGGCTGCAAGAAGGAATGAGAAGCTCAGCCCAAGATACTATGGACCCTATCAAGTGACTGAGCAAATAGGAGCTGTCGCATACAAGTTAGCTCTGCCCAAAGAGTGCAAAATCCATCCTGTTTTCCACATCAGCAGGCTAAAGAAGGCTGTCCCTAGTAACTATACTGCTCAACAACTACCTACTACCCTAACAGAGGACTGGACAATGGAGCCTGCTATTGAAGACATACTGGATCTAAGGTACAATACACAGGGAGCAGCTGAAGTCCTCATCAAATGGGCACAATTGCCTCCATGTGACAACTCCTGGGAGCTGGTAGACAAGCTGCAACAACTTTTCCCTGATTTTCCCCTTGAGGACAAGGTGAAAGTCTTAGGGGGGAGTATTGATAGGCGTCCAACAGTAAAAAGAGTATATGTTAGGAGAAATAAATGAATTTGATTGTATGATAGGATACTAACTGTCATAACAGAATACATGTAACTGTCATAACAAACTCATAGGGTTGTTATGTGTATCAATCAGTCTATATAAGGCAGAATAGGATAGGTAGCAAAGGGGGTTGAATACTCAGTTGTAATTGGAGGGAATTGGAGTACCCTAGAATATACTCTAGTGTGTTTGCTGGAACTCAAAACCAGAAGGAAATAATACCTATCTTGATTCTATTGCTCTTCATTTCCTTTCCTTACCAGTTGAAATCCTTTCACTTAACTATGACAAATTGCATCATACATATAAGACATCAGATGAAAACATCGAAAGGTTCAAATATAGGCATGTTACCAATGGTTATACACCCAAGAAGACATTGACTACTTTGAGACCTTCTCACCAGTAGTTAAAATGACTACAATTCGAGTTATTCTTGCTATGGATTCTGCAAAATCATGGCATTTACATCAATTAGATTTAAGCAATGTCTTATTACATGGGGATCTTAATGAAGAAGTGTACATGACCATTCCATCCCCCGAGTTCAAGTTTTTTTAACCAACCAAGTCTAAAAACTTGTCAAGTCCCTATATGGCCTTAAACAATCTAGTAAGAAATTGAATCATAACTCATAAGCTTACATCAATCTTAGGTCAGTTGGGATATCATTATCCAATCAAAAATTAGATTAGTCATTGTTTGTCAAACATGTCCCCATATACTTTTAGTCTATGTTGATGACATAGTACTTGCAAGCAGTGATATCATAGAAATTACTTTAATCAAGTCTTTCCTTGATTCCCAGTTCACAGTAACTCTCACCGAACCAAGGGCTCCCTCTCCCTCTTCATCTGTTCGCAACATTTCTAGGTCAGCATGAGCAATCTTTTTGGTAAATCACATTGATTATGTTTGCATTCGATTTATTCTTGGTGATATTTCACGTTCGTTGCATTCAATTTCTGATGTTCTTAATGTTACTGCACATCTTTGATGAGGGTTTTGGTGATAATTTGTTTTCCTTCTTTTTGTTATATGTGTTCCGATTTGTGACCATTAAATGTCCATTGAGTGCAAGATCTGTTCTGCATATTTACTGCATTCTCTGACAATTTCTCTTCACTGTATTGCATTTCTGTTTATTCTTAATAATCTCATCAAATTTCACTTCTCTGTATTGCGGCTCTGTAATGCTTTTACAATTGCAATTCTGAATAAGATTTTGATTGATGACTTGGCTTGCTTCTGTAGCATGGTGATTAATTGTTGATATCTTCGGAATTTGCAAGTTTCTTGTCCAGAAGCATGAATGATGCAAGTTTAGTAGATTAGTCAGTTCACTTACATTTTCCTTATGAAACTGAACAGGTGCTGTAGAAAAAGAAGACACGATATTGGTCACGCAGTTCGGCCAATCTTTGCCTACGTCTGCGACTACAGAGCAGCTGTAGTTCCGTCTTATTAATTGAGTAATTGTAATTTGAGTACAAGCACTACTGAGTTTAAATAGGCTACTTAACGGGCCAGGTAAATGGGCCGAATACATATATAAATAAATCTACTATTTACAACATATTTCAACACTCCCCCTCAAGCTGGTGAATGGATATCTATCATTCCCAGCTTGGATGTAAGTTCTTTGAAATGCTCTGTTGGCAAGCCCTTCGTTAATACATCTGCCAATTGATGTCCGGAAGGAATGTAAGTTGTAGATATTAACCCGCTGTCAAGTTTTTCCTTAATGAAGTGACGATCTATCTCAATGTGCTTCGTTCTGTCATGTTGAACTGGATTATGAGCAATACTGATAGCCGATTTGTTATCGCAAAATAACTTCATAGGACCTTCAAATTGTATCTTCAAGTCATTTAGTATAATCTTCATCCACAATAGTTCACAGATTCCTTGTGCCAAAGCTCTAAATTCAGCCTCAGCGCTTGATCGATGTTAATATTTCGGCAAGTGTACCGAATTGTGCAAGTAATAAAACCGGCAAGTACCGGGTATCGTCCTCAAGGATCGAATTTAATTACCAGTTACGTTAACAACTACTAAAGGAACCAAAGTGAATTAGGATGAGATTGCTTTACTTTAGAGCTTCATAGCTCAATCAAATCAATCTCATCCTAATTCACTTTGGTTCCTTTAGTAGTTGTTAACGTAACTGGTAATTAAATTCGATCCTTGAGGACGATACCCGGTACTTGCCGGTTTTATTACTTGCACAATTCGGTACACTTGCCGAAATATTAACAAGTTTTTGGCGCCGTTGCCGGGGATCGAAATTACATTCACCAGTAAATTCGAAGGCAACTGCTAATTCGAACCCGTACATATTTACATTTACTTTAGCTTTATTTTTGTTTATCGAATATATATTACACAGTTTGCTTTGACACTTGTCTGAGTTTCTTGTTGTCTCAGTGCATGCGTGGAACAGTAGATCCTAAAGATTTACTCTTCAATCCTGAGATCGAGAAGACTGCAAGAGCTAATCGAAAGGCAACCAAGTTAAGAAAGCAAACAGAGCAAAGAGCAACAACCGGAGAGTCTTCTGTGCAACCAACTTTAACTCAACTCATGGGAGACAATCCACCACCAAGGCGCACTCTAGGCGACTTTGGGAGGAGAAATCAAGGCGTCCAAGCTTACACCTTCCAACCTGTGGGAGCGGTAGCATTTGAGATAAAGTCTTCTATCCTCAATGCCTTGAAATCAGAACAATTCTCTGGGTCTGATGCTGAAGACCCCAACCAACACTTATTTCAATTCTATGAAATTTGTGGGTCCACAAATCCTGCGGGAGTGACTGAAGACCAGAAAAAGTTGCGGCTATTTCCATATACTTTAACTGGTAGGGCTAAGGATTGGCTCAACACTATCCCAGCAGGAACTATTAATAATTGGGGGGATCTAGAGAGCAAATTCTTAGAAAGGTTCTTTCCAATTTCAAAATTCATTAAGAAACGAGCTGAAATATCAAACTTTGAGCAAGGGGATGCTGAGTCTCTTTATGATGCTTGGGAAAGGTTCAAACTGTTATTAAAAAAATGTCCTGGGCATGGTATTGATGAATTTGTTCAATTGCAAACTTTCTGTCATGGTTTGCGACCGCAAACAAGAATGATGTTAGATGCCTCAGCTGGAGGGTCTTTGGGTACTAAAACTGCGGAGGAAGCAAGACAGTTAGTGGAGCATATGGCTTCTAATGAGTACAGAATTCAAAATGATAGAGGTGCAACAGTGAAGAAAGGGATGCTAGAGTTGGACTCTAATAGTGCTGTGTTAGCTCAACAAAAGGTAATGTCACTCCAGATCGAGGCTCTTACTAAACAGCTAGCTGCTGCCTTGCCAGGAGGATCTCAAGCCCCTGCAACTGTTCAAGCAGTGCATTTTGGTAGGTGTAATTATTGTGGTAGAGAAGTTCACGAAGGTGACTGTGCAACTCATGGAGACTCCAGTGAACAGGTTAATTACATGGGGAACTTTCAGAAACAAGGAGGGAATCCGTATTCTAACACCTATAATTCTGGGTGGAAGAATCATCCCAATTTTTCATGGAAAAATAATGATACAGCTGGGTCAAGTCAACAACAGCAGTCTCAACCATCTCCTCAGCAGCAAAGGCAATCTTCCCCATTGGAAAATGCTTTAACTCAATTTATGCAAATGACCAAGACCACTTTTCAATCCCAAGAGCAGACTATGAAGAATATGGAGAAAAATCATGAGGCTTCCATGAAGAACTTAGAGACTCAAATCGGGCAATTATCAAAGCAGCTTGCTGAATCATCTAGTAGTGGTTTTTCCGCTAATACAATTGATAACCCCAAAAATGAAACTGCAAAGGCTATCTCACTAAGAAGTGGTAGGGAGTTGAAACCTTCTATGATAGAGATACCCAACCCTAGAGAGAAAAGAATAAATTATGAGAAGGAGGTGTCCGGTGAGGCGTTGAATGAAAAAATTGAAGAAGTTGAAAATGACTTGAGTGAAAAAAATGAGGGAGTTGTGAAGTCTAACCCAAAAGAAAACAATTTGTTTTTGAATGAAAAATTGCAGGTGGAAGAGAAGCCAAAGGCGACCCCCTCATACATGAAATTGCCATATCCTCATTTGAGTAAGAAGAATCAAAAGGATGAGCAGTTTTCAAAATTCATGGATATTTTCAAGCGGCTTCAAATCAACATACCTTTTGCAGAAGCTCTTGAGCAAATGCCCACTTATGCTAAGTTCATGAAGGAGTTGTTGACAAAGAAGAGGAAGTTCAAGGAAGATGAAACAGTTACTTTAACAGAAGAGTGCAGTGCTATTATTCAAAGGAAGCTTCCTCCGAAAATGAAAGATCCTGGAAATTTCACCATTCCTTGTACAATTGGCAACTTATCTATTGGCAAAGCTCTCTGTGATTTGGGAGCTAGCATTAATTTGATGCCCTTGTCTATGTTGAAGAGACTTGGAGGGGGTGAGGTTAAACCAACCAGGATGTCGTTGCAACTTGCTGATCGATCTGTAAAATATCCTTATGGAGTCTTAGAAGATGTTCTGGTAAGAGTTGACAAATTCCTATTTCCTGTAGATTTTGTGATTCTTGATATGGAGGAAGATGCAGAGGTACCACTTCTCCTTGGTAGACCATTTTTAGCCACTGGGCGAGCCTTGATTGATGTGCAACAAGGTAAGCTAATCTTAAGATTCCAAGATGAAAAGATTACTTTTAATGTTTTTGAAGCCATGCGCCATCCGGATGACAAAGGGAAATGTTTTAGGGTGGATGTGATTGAAAACTCAGTACAAGAAACATTTAGACATGATGTACCATCTCCCCCATTAGAGAAGGTAATTGTGAACTCTATTGAGGAATTAGATGAGAACTTGGGAAGTGAAATAGAAGACTGTATTCTGCAGTTTGAAGCTTCACAAATAGAAAGGGTTTTCAAGAAAAAAGAAGAGTTGAATAAGGGGGAGAGTCCAGAAAAAAAGACTCCAGAATTGAAACAACTTCCCTCTCATTTGAAGTATGTTTTCCTTGAGAATGATGATCTACATCCAGCTATCATTAGTAGCTCCTTGACCAAAGTGGAAGAGGAGAAGTTGATGAGGGTGCTAAGAAGTAATAAAAATGCTTTAGGCTGGACTATCTCCGACCTTAAGGGGATAAGTCCAGCATTTTGCATGCATAAGATCAAACTCGAGGAAGAATTCAAACCTGTGATTCAACCTCAGCGAAGACTAAATCCTACCATGAAAGAGGTGGTGCGAAAGGAAGTCTTAAAGCTCTTAGATGCCGGGATGATTTATCCTATCTCAGATAGCTCGTGGGTGAGTCCGGTTCATGTGGTTCCCAAGAAGGGTGGTATGACCGTAGTGAGAAATGATAAGAATGAGCTGATTCCGACTCGAACTGTTACGGGTTGGAGGATGTGCATTGACTACCGGAGGTTAAACCAAGCAACTCGGAAGGACCACTTCCCATTGCCGTTCATGGATCAGATGCTGGAGAGGTTGGCTGGACAAGCTTTCTATTGCTTTTTGGATGGATACTCTGGGTACAACCAGATAGCGGTAGACCCAGAAGATCAAGAGAAGACAGCCTTCACATGTCCCTTCGGTGTGTTCGCATATCGGAGGATGCCCTTCGGGTTGTGCAATGCTCCAGCGACTTTTCAAAGGTGCATGCTTTCTATATTCTCTGATATGATGGAAAATGCGATTGAGGTATTTATGGATGACTTTTCTGTTTTTGGTCCTAGTTATGATTCTTGCTTGTCTAACCTTGATGCAGTTTTGAAGAGATGCGCTGAAACCAATTTAGTTTTGAATTGGGAGAAGTGCCACTTTATGGTTAAAGAAGGTATTGTGCTTGGCCATAAAATCTCTGCAAAAGGTATTGAGGTTGACCAAGCAAAAATTGAAGTAATAGAAAAGTTACCTCCTCCTCTAAATGTAAAAGGAGTGAGAAGTTTTTTAGGGCATGCCGATTTTTATCGACGTTTCATAAAAGACTTCTCCAAGATTGCAAAACCTTTATGCAATCTACTTGTTAAGGAGGCTGAATTTGTTTTTGATAATGATTGTTTGTGTGCTTTTAATATCTTGAAGGGAAAACTCATCTCTGCTCCAGTCATAGTAGCCCCCAATTGGGATGTTCCATTTGAACTTATGTGTGACGCTAGTGACTATGCAGTGGGTGCTGTATTGGGGCAGAGATCGGAGAAATTCTTTCATGCTATATACTATGCTAGCAAGGTTTTGAATGAAAATCAAGTGAATTATGCAACAACTGAAAAAGAATTGCTAGCCATAGTGTTTGCATTGGAAAAATTTCGCTCCTATTTGGTTGGTTCTAAAGTAATTGTTTTCACTGACCATGCAGCAATCAAATATCTGTTAACCAAGGGCGAGTCTAAGCCTCGACTCCTTAGGTGGATTTTGCTTTTGCAGGAATTTGATTTGGAGATCAAAGACAAAAAGGGGAGCGAAAATGTGGTGGCAGATCATTTATCTAGGCTGGACAACAAAGAGGTCACGGCTCGGGAGAATGAAATTCTTGAAGAATTCCCCGACGAGAAGTTGTTGGCAGTTGAAGAGAGACCGTGGTTTGCCGACATAGCAAATTACAAAGTAGCCGGGATGGTGCCGGAAGACTTCACATGGCAACAAAAGAAAAAGTTCCTCCGTGATGCTCAACATTACCTTTGGGATGATCCGTATCTCTTCAAAGTTGGTACGGATGGACTTCTCAGGCGATGTGTTTTCGGAGATGAAAGTAAAAGTATTCTGTGGCATTGTCATGATTCTCCATGTGGAGGGCACTATAACGGGGAACGCACAGCTGCTAAGGTACTTCAGTCTGGTTTTTATTGGCCATCCGTCTTCAAGGATGCGCAAGATTATGTAAAGAGCTGTGACAAATGCCAGAGGACCGGCAATATTTCACGTAGGGGGGAGATGCCATTGAACCCCATTCTAGAAGTTGAAGTGTTTGACTGTTGGGGCATTGATTTCATGGGGCCATTCCCACCATCTCACTCTTTCATGTATATTTTGGTGGGAGTTGACTATGTTTCAAAGTGGGTGGAAGCCATTGCCACCTCAAAGAGCGACTCTCAGACCGTGGTGAAATTTGTGAAGAAGAACATCTTTTCAAGATTTGGGGTCCCGAGAGTTTTAATCAGTGATGGAGGTAGCCACTTTTGCAACACCCAGCTAAACAATGTGCTCTCCAAATATGGTGTAAAGCACAAAGTAGCATCTCCATATCATCCTCAGACCAATGGGCAAGCTGAAGTGTCAAACAGGGATATAAAGAGAATTCTGGAGAAGACAGTCTCATCATCTAGAAAAGATTGGTCACTTAAGTTAGATGACGCTCTATGGGCTTATAGGACAGCTTTCAAGTCTCCCATAGGTTTAACTCCATATCAAATGGTTTATGGCAAATCATGTCATTTACCGGTTGAGTTGGAGCATAAAGCATATTGGGCTCTTAAAATGTTTAACTTTGATTTGAATGATGCAGGTGAGAAAAGGAAGCTGCAGCTTCATGAACTCGAAGAAATGAGGTTGCAAGCATATGAATCTGCAAAGCTGTACAAGCAGAAGGTCAAAGCATACCATGACACCAAGATCATAAAAAGAGAATTCAGGCCAGGGCAACAGGTTCTTTTGTTTAATTCTAGACTGAAGTTATTTCCTGGTAAACTGAAGTCCAAATGGTCTGGTCCATTCACAATCAAAGAGGTTAAGCCTTATGGAGCAATCGAAGTGGAGGAACCGTCCTCGAAAAGAAGTTGGATGGTTAATGGGCAGAGATTGAAGCCATACCTTGGCGAAGTGGTGGAAAGAGAGAAGCTGGCCTTGGTTTTAAGTGACCCTTAAAAATCTCGGTAACGTCAAGCTAGTGACGTTAAAGAAGCGCTTATTGGGAGGCAACCCAATTTTCTCGACCCTTATCTTTTAATTTTCGGTATTATTTTTTTTTTTTTTTGATTAGTACCTTAGGATGCATCTAGGACACTATCACATTTTGCTATCAAGTTAAAACAGGTTTTGTGCATAACACTGCGTGTGGTCAGCGCTTACGCACATACTACGCGCTAAAATCACTGTCTTTGCGCTTTTCAGGCGCCCATCTGGCGCTTCACGCGCAACTGGAGCCTTGCTCCCTGTCTTTTAGCGCTTAAGTGGCACCTGACCCGCGCTCCACGCGCAAAATTGCACGTTCATTCTGTTTTCTTGCGCCTAAGTGGCGCTTAACTAGCGCGTCACGCGCAACTGTTACAGCAACTAGCGCGCAACTAGCGCGTATGTGGCGCTTGTGCGCCTCCTGAAGATAAAAGCAGCGCGCATCTTGCGCCTAGGTTGCCTTTCATGCGCTACTCTCTTCTCTCAACTCCAAGTCACAGGAAAATTCATTTTTCAAAGGCTCTAATCTAGAGTTGTGTTGTGGGGGGGTTCTCTATTGCATACTCTGGTGTTTTAAATATCAATTACCAAGTAAGTATTTCATTCTCAAACTAATTTTCTTTCAAAAATCATCTCATAGCATTTAATGGGTAAATTCGAATTTGATGATGATATTGATAGAGATTGTTATGTGGCTGTTGTTTTGTTTATTTATGTGTTAGAATTTGAAGATAAACAAGTGGGGTTTGTAAAGTTTGTTGTAAGTTGTTGGTCATATGTGGAGTGGATATGCACACCACATGTTTGTCAAAATGCCTGAACTAGAAATTTATGAACAACATGCTTGCATTTATGAACAACAAGCCTTGTGCTTAAAAATTGTTTGAGAAATTGGTCATGTGAGCTCAATACTTTCCTAAAAAAAAAAACAGAGAGAAAAAAATAATAACTATGTTGTGCTTATTTTGAGCAAGAAGATTTATGTTATGGTTTCATGTGCACTAACCTTAGCCTATCTTGTACACAAAATTTGATTATGATGGGAACAGGACATGGCTGACAGAAGGCAAAAGAGGAAGAAGGTTGTTCGTGGTACATCATCCCAGAATTACAACACCAACTTGTTCAGATCGTTGGGGTGCCAAAAGTTCTATGAATCAATTGATTTGAATTCCAAATTTGTGAAAGAAAGACCCATGCACCTCACTCCAGGTGATTTTGAGGAAATGCGAGAAAGTATTAGAAACAGGGGATGGGAGCAATTTGTGTCTCACCCAAAGAAGGCGAGCAAGGCTCTTGTCTTCGAGTTCTTCACTAATGTCTTGCCGAAGTCAGAAATTGATGGGTCACTGGTGTTCCCTAGTTCAACAAGTTATGTTCGGGGGCGTAATATTCCTTTTGGTTCTGAGACGATCAATGAGCTCTTTGGGATAACACCGGTGCCTATCCCAAATTGTATGTTCAAGGCTAGATTGAGAAGGAATGTAAAGGAAGATCCAGACCGTGCTGCCGAGATGCTTGCAACATTGTGCAGACCTGGAATTGATTGGGTAAGAAATGAAAGTGATGAACCTCAGAAACTCTTGACCAAATCTCTCAATCCAATTGCTAGAGGATGGGCGGCCTTTATCCTTGCCACAATCTCTCCATGCTCAAACCAATCCGAGTTGAATATCAGCAGGGCTACCCTAGCTACATGCATCATGCGCGGAGAGCCTGTCAATTTGGGGTGGGTCCTTGCAAACGAGCTCCGGGAGTTTGCCAATTTTAAAGAAAAGGGAAAAATCGGTTGGTGGAGGCATGCTAGCCTCATTTCTTTATTGTGTGAGAAAGCTGGAGTGGTTGCTGAGGCAGACGAAGAAGCTGTTCTACCAGGCAGTGCAATCACAGGGGGTTGGATTCGCTCTAACTCCATTCCTATTCAAAGGCAAGAGCCTCCTGTTCAAAGGCAAGAGCCTCAAGAGGAGCAGACAGATGATCAAGGACCTACTTTTAGCTTTGATGATTTTCAGGTTCAGCCGACCGTGGAAGATTTTCAGAGGCTTGAAGCAAGAATAGATACTCTAGCATTGAATCAGGAAAGGATGGCAGAAGAGCACAGGTATGGAATGAGAGCTATATACAGAGCTATCTGTACATTCCAGAGTGGAGGGCAGTTGGATCCCGAGGCTGATATCTTTCAGGCACCTCCGCAGTAGATTCTGGACGTGATGGACGCGGTCGAGTGGTCTACTCACCGCTGTGGTTTTTCTTCTTTCTCTTGTCTTTGATCTATTTGGTTGTGTACTTAGGTGCTTCTTGAAGTTATTGCTGTTATGAGTTCCGATTGCTTTTTGTTTTTGTTCTGTTTAAATAGGCCTTTCCTTAATTTAACCAGTGAGGACACTGCAAGGTTTTGAGTAGGGGGAGGACCTATTGTCAAGTTTTTGTCAGTTGTACTTGATGATGTGCAATCATATATATAAAAAAAAAAAAAAAAATCTAGTTGAGCAAACTTAGTGATGAATTGGTGAGAATTGAGCGAATAGTACCCCTGTGGTGAATGAACTAGTGCACTCTTGCTTCCACACTTAAAACATGAACTCAGGTGGAACTTAGTGATCCTAGAGATGATTGTAGCTAAACTAGCTGTTTGGTGGACCATGGGAGTCGCCAAATTTTTACTAAAAATATAGGGTAGCATAAGAAACTAAGTTTGGGGTTCTTTGAGCTATATTAAGGCAAAGCATGAAAGAATGGGATTAAGCCAAGTGCACATAGCTTAGAATGTTTGTATTGTGATTGTAAATATGTGTCATTGTTGTCATTGCCCAAAAAAAAAAAAAAAAAAAAAAAAAGGGAGAAGAAAGAGTGAAATAAGCTGCCAGTTTGAACTGAATAGGGAGGCTATTCTGTGGAGACACATTATAGTTTCAGTCAAAAAGATGAGAAATGGTAGTTAGGTTGATTATGAAGTAGGGAGGCCAATTTGTGGTGACACACTTTGGTTTCAGTCGAAATAAGTAATCAACCTGTGAGAAAAGTGAGGAAAGAATCAGGGCAATGCAACATTAATGTCAAGTATTGTTTGTTCCAGTGAAGTTGTAATAAGTGCACTGCCCTAGAGTGCGGAATTGCTAAATCAAAGCCCTTTGTCATGCTTAACCCCCATTCGGAGCGAGAATTGTTAGTCTACCTTTTGGTTTTGAAACATCTTTGGCAGTCTCGGAAGAAAGCCCTCTAGTCTTAGTTAAACGCATTTTGAAACTAGCTGTGTTCCAACTGAGTTAAGTGTCACACACGCACTATTGAGCAAGAATGTGCTAGTAAAAGTACCACATGTGGGTTTGCAATTGAGGGACCAGTCTGAAAGTTGATGCTCAACTTGTTTCCTTGATGTTTGTGTTAAGTGATGGATTCCTATGTGATTGCATGTTATCTGATGTTTGTTTTGTCTTGTCTTGTCTTTGCTTGAGGACAAGCAAACGTTTAAGTTTGGGGTTGTGATGAGTCCCCATCACATGATAGTTTTCAATGATAAGGAGGGAGTTTAATTGGAGATTTTGATGAATAAAAATAAGAAGTTTGATGAAAATTTAAGAAGTTGTGAACTTAGGAAGTTGGCTTGTTATGCAGTAGTTATGTTGGTTTTCTTCGTGTTTTTGTGTGCAGGAACTAGATCGAATTGAAGATCGAGTGGTGCAAGCAAGAAGAACAAGTGGTACAAGCCAAGGACTTGTCGTGCTGAGTGGCGCGCAGGAGGCGCGCAGGTGGCGCTTCACGCGCAAGAAAACAGAATTGGCATGCTGTGGGGCGCGCAGGAGGCGCGCAGGTGGCGCTTCACGCGCAAGAAAACAGAATTGGCGTGCTGTGGGGCGCGCAGGAGGCGCGCAAGTGGCGCGCAGGAGGCGCGCAAGTGGCGCGCAAGCGCCAGTCACGCGCAAGAAGGCAGAAGCAGAGGCGCGCAGCTTGCGCTTAAGTGGCGCTTAAGCGCCAGCTGAGCGTGAAAAACGTTAAAAACACGTAATACCGGGAGGTCGACGAATTTTGGAACGCTAGAACGCGAAGAGCACTCATTCCTTCTCACCGGTATTGAAGATTCAAGGCTTGGGGACAAGAATTGAAGCTTCATATGTGTTCATCATCATCTTTATCTTGTAATTCTTCCTTTCTCTCTTCCCTTATCATGTGTAGCTAAACCCTAATGTTAGGGATGAATTAATTTTGACGTAACGCTATTGTTGCTGGTTTAACATTATGTTTATGTCGTACTCTCTTATATTTTGTGAATTGAATTTCTATGCTTAACGCTTTCTATGATTGGAAAACTTGTAGAACGATATTTTATTCAATGATCGAATGGAAGTTTTATTATTGAATGTTTGAAATTCAATTCCTACCATTCGTAGTTTAGGAATACTCTTAGAATTGTTGTATGTTGCGAATCCCCGTTGTTAATGCTTGTTGTTAATTGAAATCGCCTAAGGAATTAGGGCTTTAGTTATCGGCAAATGACTAGTTACCTAAGGAATTAGGAATTAGTTAGAATTGAGGGTTTGATAGCAAAATAAGAGAGAGGTTATCTTTCGAAATTAAATCAGTGACAATGGTGTGAAATCAACAGGCATTCATCCCTAGCATCTTCTCCATCGTATCTTTTCAAACGCGTTCTTCGTTCTACTATTAAAAACATAAAAAGAATATTTTATTGCTTTACTTTAGAGCTTCATAGCTCAATCAAATCAATCTCATCCTAATTCACTTTGGTTCCTTTAGTAGTTGTTAACGTAACTGGTAATTAAATTCGATCCTTGAGGACGATACCCGGTACTTGCCGGTTTTATTACTTGCACAATTCGGTACACTTGCCAATAGGTCATCAAGTACAACTGACAAAAACTTGACAATAGGTCCTCCCCCTACTCAAAACCTTGCAGTGTCCTCACTGGTTAAATTAAGGAAAGGCCTATTTAAACAGAACAAAAACAAAAAGCAATCGGAACTCATAACAGCAATAACTTCAAGAAGCACCTAAGTACACAACCAAATAGATCAAAGACAAGAGAAAGAAGAAAAACCACAGCGGTGAGTAGACCACTCGACCGCGTCCATCACGTCCAGAATCTACTGCGGAGGTGCCTGAAAGATATCAGCCTCGGGATCCAACTGCCCTCCACTCTGGAATGTACAGATAGCTCTGTATATAGCTCTCATTCCATACCTGTGCTCTTCTGCCATCCTTTCCTGATTCAATGCTAGAGTATCAATTCTTGTCCCCAAGCCTTGAATCTTCAATACCGGTGAGAAGGAATGAGTGCTCTTCGCGTTCTAGCGTTCCAAAATTCGTCGACCTCCCGGTATTACGTGTTTTTAACGTTTTTCACGCTCAGCTGGCGCTTAAGCGCCACTTAAGCGCAAGCTGCGCGCCTCTGCTTCTGCCTTCTTGCGCGTGACTGGCGCTTGCGCGCCACTTGCGCGCCTCCTGCGCGCCACTTGCGCGCCTCCTGCGCGCCCCACAGCACGCCAATTCTGTTTTCTTGCGCGTGAAGCGCCACCTGCGCGCCTCCTGCGCGCCCCACAGCATGCCAATTCTGTTTTCTTGCGCGTGAAGCGCCACCTGCGCGCCTCCTGCGCGCCACTCAGCACGACAAGTCCTTGGCTTGTACCACTTGTTCTTCTTGCTTGCACCACTCGATCTTCAATTCGATCTAGTTCCTGCACACAAAAACACGAAGAAAACCAACATAACTACTGCATAACAAGCCAACTTCCTAAGTTCACAACTTCTTAAATTTTCATCAAACTTCTTATTTTTATTCATCAAAATCTCCAATTAAACTCCCTCCTTATCATTGAAAACTATCATGTGATGGGGACTCATCAATCGAGCCACTACATTTTGCTTCTTACTCCTCCAAGTAACAAGGTTCCCACATAGGAAGGTGC
The DNA here is from genome assembly GCA_963573325.1 of Astragalus glycyphyllos. Lineage (NCBI taxonomy): Eukaryota > Viridiplantae > Streptophyta > Magnoliopsida > Fabales > Fabaceae > Astragalus > Astragalus glycyphyllos. The sequence continues at coordinate 14,315,442 of OY754313.1, read as the reverse complement.
AATAACCTGAAGTAGATCTTCTATCACTTATTGAACCTGCATAGTCAGCATCAGTATAAGCTTCCATAGTTAGGCTCCCACCTCTTTTGCAATAGTCCTCTTCCTGGAGAGGCCTTGAGATATTGAAGAATACGATCAACAGCCTGCAAATGTCTCTGCCTTGGGTCATGCATGAATTGGCTCACCACACTGACTGCATAAGCCAAATCAGGTCTAGTGTGTGCCAAGTAAATCAATTTTCCCACCTATCTCTGATATTGGACCTTGTCAACTTTGGCACTTTCTTCTTCAAAGCTAATTTTGTGATTTTGCTCAATAGGAACACTTGCAGGTTTACATCCAAGCTTTCCGGTTTCTTTCAGAAGGTCAAGAATATATTTTCTTTGAGAAATAAAAATGCCTTTATCGGAGTAGGCCACCTCAATCCCTAGGAAATACTTAAGTTTCCCAAGGTCTTTCATTTCAAACACTGCTGATAATTGCTCCTTAAGTAGCTGTCTCTCAGCCAAATTGTCACCTGTAATAATGATATCATCAACATAAACAAGAAGTATAGTCAGTTTTCCATCTTTCGAATGTTTGAAGAAAAGAGTGTGATCTCCTTGGCTTTGCTTATAGCCTAAGCACACCATTGCCTTTGTAAATCTCCCAAACCATGCTCGAGGAGACTGTTTTAGCCCATATAAAGTTTTCCTTAATCGACACACCTTGTTTGTTCCATCTTTTGAACCAAATCCTGGAGGAATCTCCATATACACCTCCTCCTCTAAATCTCCATGCAAGAATGCATTTTTGACATCAAATTGGTTTAGTTCCCATCCGGAGTGAGCAGCAAGTGATAGTAAAATCCGAACAGTGTTCATCTTTGCCACAGGAGCAAAAGTCTCCTCATAATCAATGCCATAGGTCTGAGTGAATCCTTTAGCCACTAGTCTTGCCTTGTACCGATCAATAGTACCATCTGATCTATGCTTGACTGTATAGATCCACCTGCAACCAACGGGCTTCTTGCCTCCCGGTCTCTCAACAATTTCCCATGTTCCATTCTTCTCAAGTGCTTTCATTTCCTCATCCATGGCTTGAACCCAATTTCTATCTTTGAATGCTTCTTGAACAGATGATGGGATTATCACAGAGTCAACAGCTGAAATAAAACTCTGATGCTGCACAGAAAGGTTTTTAGTGGAGACAAATTGAGAAATAGGGTATTTCGCACAAGACCTTTTCCCTTTCCTCAAAGCAATAGGCAAATCATCTGTATCAGTGTCACTAGTGTCAGAACTGTGGGAATCACTAGTAGGAGGGTTAATTTCAGTACTTACCTTCGGTTCAGGCAATTGAAGTTGTGTCTGGGGCAGGTCGGGCTTACTTCTTCTCTGATACACCAAAGTTGGCTCACCAGCTTTAGCATTTGCTGGTGCCGAAGATGATGGTTCCTGCAAAACAGAAGATAAAGGAGGGACCAAAATAGAAGTAGGTGACTCAAATTCGGTATTTGTGGAAGCAGGATCAATAGTAGAAGGTGAGACAGGAGTCACATGCGACTCAGGGGACTCAAATGAAGGACTTGTGGATGCAGGACAAGTAGGACCAGTAGTAGGACTTAAGACAGGAGCCTCAGGTAACTCAGGTAGGACCAGAAACTCGGACTTAGATTCCAAAATACTCTCCCCCTGAAGCTGAGGACGAGTGAAGTAGGATACATTCTCATGAAACGTGACATCTTTAGAGATAAAGTACTTACGACTAGGAGGATGATAACATTTATATCCTTTCTTGTTAGGAGGATAACCCACAAAAATACATCTGACTGCACGAGGGTCCAACTTACTTCGATGTTGTTTGTGAACATGGACAAAAGCAACACAACCAAACACTCGAGATTGAAGACTCTGCAAAACATGAACAGAAGGAAACCGTGAAGTCAAAAACTGAACAGGACTAACATTACCTAACATTGGTTTGGGGACCCGATTAATCAAGTAGGCAGCAGTTAGTACTGCTTCTCCCCAGTATGAGTTGGGAACAGCCATTTGGAAGAGAATGGCTCGAGCAACTTCAAGTAAATGACGACTCTTTCTTTCTGCGACACCATTTTGTTGTGGAGTGTCGACACATGTAAACTCATGAAAAATTCCTTGTTGACTGGTAAAATTTGAAAGACTCTGATTGGCATATTCCTTGCCATTGTCAGAGCGAATTCTTTTAATGCCTTTGCCAAATTGTGTTTGCACCATGTGATAAAATCTGATAAATAATTCTGGTACTTCTGATTTATCTTTCATCAAAAAAATCCAAGTTGCTCGAGTACAATCATCAATAAATGACACAAACCATTTAGCACCCGAAACATTAGAAATAGGTGCAGGTCCCCAAACATCAGAATGTATAAGATCAAAAGGTTCAGCACTTTTAGTGGAACTAAGAGGAAAAGAGACACGATGATGTTTAGCTAACTCACAAACTTCACATTTAAAAGACTCAACTGAATGATGTAAAAATAAGGAAGGAAACATAGACTTAACTAAAGAGAATGGAGGATGACCAAGACGTTTGTGCTGAAGCCAAATTTGTGCGGCAGAATGAGAAGACTCAGCAGACTCGGTTTGCAAGCAAGAAGCCAACACCTTCGAACAATCTGGTTCATCAGATAAGTAGTATAACCCTCCCTTTTCCTTAGCAACTCCGATTATCTTCCCCGTGGTCAGATCCTGAAAAACACAATAAGAAGTGAAAAATGTTACTTTACAATTCTGATCACGAGTGAGTTTACGAACAGATAGTAAACTGTGAGAGAGTGTGGGAACATGTAGCACATCATGTAATTGAAGTGAAGGTTGCAAGTTAATACTCCCAGAGCCATCAATACGAGCATAAGAACCATCAGCAATTGTAACATAACAATTCTTCTCAGAGGAGGTATAAGAAGAAAATAAACTCGAATTGAATGTCATGTGGTCGGTGGCACCAGAATCCAAAATCCAAGCATCCTTAGGGATTTTACCGCAAACATTGAAAGATCGGGAGCATACGCTAATACCGGTCGTTGGTAGAGAACAAGACTTACTGAGAGAGTAAAGTAGGGCTTTCAAACGATTCACCTCATCCTCAGTGAATGATAAAGAGTAATCAATAGCAATATTATCAGACATCTGTGACAATAATCAAAGAACAAACGAAAAATAATCACAATGTCAATGTCCAAATTTGCCGAAAGAGCCTGACCAAATGTGAGCTTCGAATAACCCACAAACAAGAGTACCCGGGTCTTAAATAAACACCAAAAGCAACCACAAAAGGAATGTTCCTCAAAGGCGAAGCCACGTGCTAAAAAGATCTCAAAGTAACCAACAGATGCAGCCCAACAACAATAAAAAAAGGGAATAATTCCTGTAAAAACAGTGAGATATTGACCAAATTCCAGCAACAAACTTCCAACAGTGAGTTTCAAACTAACACACAAGCAAAATTTCTCACAAATCAGGTACGACCCCTCAAACAGGCGAGAAAACAGTAATAATAACAGCACAAAACACTACCACACAGCAACCAGAAGCAAAAAATACGTTGGCTTAGAAATAACCCAAAAAATGAAAGTTCCCAAAACTGGAAAATCACACCTGAAACAGAAGGAGAATGCAACGATCTACCACTGAACGGAAAAACGGAGTCAAAAAATTACACCGTGGCGGCGCGTGGGTCCCACGCGCCCGAGAGGTCCCCGGAGCAAAGCTGCGCGTGGCGGCGCGTGAGGTGGTTTCCGGCGGAGATTTTTCTGGGGCTGGCCGGTTCTGAAATTCCGATTCTTATGGTATGGTCCGTGTCTTGATACGATGAACAGTCAGCGATGAAAAGAGGCTTCTCCTTCTGCGTGAACAGTACTTCTGCGTGAACAGTACTTCTGCGTGAACAGTAACTTTGGAGAGTGAACAGTAAAAGGGCTGTTGTCACCTAGGAAAGAAATAAGGCACAATGAAGGTGCCAAAAAAGGGCTGCACTGAAAGAGTGAAAAACAGCAAGACAAGCCGCAATGAAGGCGGGAAAGAAAGACCGTAATGAAGACGGCTAGGGTTTATGCGGAAGCAAGGCCCTCAAGAACGAGAGCTCTTGATACCATGTAGAAAAAGAAGACACGATATTGGTCACGCAGTTCGGCCAATCTTTGCCTACGTCTGCGACTACAGAGCAGCTGTAGTTCCGTCTTATTAATTGAGTAATTGTAATTTGAGTACAAGCACTACTGAGTTTAAATAGGCTACTTAACGGGCCAGGTAAATGGGCCGAATACATATATAAATAAATCTACTATTTACAACATATTTCAACAGGTGCCATTGATTTCTTTAATGCTAGAATCACCCTCAGAAGATCACGTGGAGAGTGAAGAAAACTCCCAAGCATCAGTAAAACAAGAAAGAAGCTATCAAGGAACCATGCATCAATGTTGAAGCAGCAGGCACAAGCAGAGAGGTTTTCTTTTCTCAGAGGGCAGGTTCAGGTTCTGTTTGTGTTTTCTGTTATTGTCTTTTGAATTCCTCCAAGGAGATTATTTCTCCATTGTAGTGTCATTTCAGTGCTTTTTCTGTAATCAAAGGGAGTTAGTTCCCTATTTCAATTAATCAAAGGTAGTTTCCAACATTTAACTGACTATGACTAGGCTGCTTGTCTGGTGAACAAGTTCCCCTTTATTGTGATAACAAACCAACCGTACAAATTGCACAAAATACCATTTTTCATGAGAGGACTAAACACGTTCAGCTGAACTACCACCGTATCTGTTGAAATATGTTGTAAATAGTAGATTTATTTATATATGTATTCGGCCCATTTACCTGGCCCGTTAAGTAGCCTATTTAAACTCAGTAGTGCTTGTACTCAAATCACAATTACACAATTAATAAGACGGAACTACAGCTGCTCTGTAGTCGCAGACGTAGGCAAAGATTGGCCGAACTGCGTGACCAATATCGTGTCTTCTTTTTCTACATGGTATCAGAGCCAATCCAAGATCCGTTGGGCTACCCGCTATCGGGCCACCCACCATTATTATCCACGCACCAGTTGTCCGGTCCTGGGCGTGAGGGGGTGTGTTAAGAGTCCCACATTGAATGTGATATGGCCTGAAAAAGAGTTTATAAGTGGGAGGCATCCCTCACCTTACAAGCCGGTTTTGTGAGGTTGAGTTAGGCCCAATCCACACTCTTAAGATGGTATCAAAGCAGCTGTAGTCGCAGACGTAGGCAAAGATTGGCCGAACTGCGTGACCAATATCGTGTCTTCTTTTTCTACAGTATCTGTGAGAACAATCTCATTATTAATTAGATTGCCACTTTACATTGATCATAGTAGCTGTGTACTTATTCTTCTATTGTTTTTCTGCTGCTGCATCAGGTGTTCTACTGATGTTTCTTGTTGTAGGTTGTTCGTTTTTCTATTCTCGTGCTTGCAATCTATTATTTATAATCCTGAATCGACTTTTATTCTATCACTCTGATTAAGAACCAATCTATATCTAACTATGAGAGGATACTATATTTAATATGAGAGGATAACCATCACAATGTTTGGTCATCCTGGAAGGAAATGCATGAGGATTTATGATGAGATCTGGGTGCATTCCAGTAGTTCCGGCAAACGGCATATCAATGTCTGCCCACAGCTGAGAGCAAACACCTTTCTGCCCATGCCTACTGCTAAATTTATCCCCAATCACTGGGTTTCGAGGATGTCGAAATCGTATACTAGCCTGCTTGAATAATTAAAACAAGCTAAAAATTAACAAATTAAATTGAATAATAAGATGTCAAAGAGAACTACAAGCCCAATAACTAAACAACCCTAATGAAACAATTCACACTTGAATGCAAGACAATGTCGTGTACATATAGTAAATAGAGTGACACTACCCTTGATTCTTCGGATCGGTTAGGAGTTTTAACCTATAATGAGGAGAGTTTTAATACGAGAGGGTAAGAGGAGAATAGACCGTATAATCATACATGGATGGTCAAGATTAAAAACTGATTTAGTGATCACATGACCACTTTAAAAAAGTCACATGGCTTTTTGTTTTAATATTTAGCCGTTCAAGATTTGATCTATGGCCACTATGTTGTCAATATATTGATAACCAGTTATGAATTCATAGTCAGATCTCGTAAATATATTGCCATTTTCGTCCTTCGTCCCTGCGCGCATGATGGACTGAGGCTGGTGGCAGTTAACTAGCAGCTGATTTTCATTGTTTGGGAGACTTTTCTGGTGCTGGTTTTAGTCATTAATAAATTTATAATCTTTAGTTAGTTTTTCAGTTTGTTAGTTATATAGATATGTTAGTTGCAAAATAACTAACTTTCCCTCTTTTCTCTTGCATGCTGGCTAAGCAACTCTATGTATCTTTCTTTACCCAATGGCCAACATACTATAGCCAGATATAGAGGCACAATTTTATTGACAGAAACTCTAGTTCTTTATTTGTCCAAACAGAATGTGTTGGCAAGCTTCAAATTTGTCCAAATCAGTTTTGTGTTCCTATATCATATTTCACTGTAACCAATAAGTATGAATAGTAAGGATTTTGCAGAAATTAAAGTGGTTTTATCAAGAGTCACATTTACCAACTTAGAGACTATAACTTACCATCTGTAGAGGGCCCCCCAAATCAACATATCAGCTGAACTTGGATTGATAAAAATACCTTGCATGGCGGCCTTGATATCGTCGGGGATGGGCGTGTCCATTGATCAACACGTCCGAAATGTTAACCCAACATAGAAATGTTAATAATTTGCCTAGGCTCTCGGAGGCCGAGGCCCCCTCTAACAATAGGCTGACAGACAGTGCTCCAGTTGGTTGCACAACCTGCTAGAACAATATAGTTGCTCTTGTCGAAAAAACTATAGACTAATATAGTTGCGTACTTGGGTGTAGTTATTGTGTAGTTATTATCTTCACTTTGGTTGTATTAGTACTTTGGAATGTTTCTACTTCTATGCAACTTTCGTTAATGATGTAGTACCACAATTTTCTATACAGAAAGCTCTATTTTTCTTTATAATGTGCTTTGCATTCCCAATATTTCTCTTAACTTGATTTGTCACAAAGCTAACATCTTCTCTTTCTTATCAGTTATTCTTCTTTCATGAACATTGCACCATTCAGAACCCCACTATGAAGCTCCCTCAAATAAATTAGCCTCAATGGGACCCTTCTATTCCAACTCTGATGTATTGAATTATATACTTGACTTTCCCTCTTCCCTTAGCATGCAAACCTTCCATAACACCTATGATTCCTGGTTTGAAATTTATTGGATGTCAAATATTAGGAGTCCCGCATTGAGTACATAAGAAAACTCCGTGGTTCTTAAGCCATGAGGCTATCCCACCTAATGGATTGTATTTTGGGTTGGGCTCTCCTTATGGTTTTAGGTCTTAACAATTGGTGTTTTCATTGAAAATTGGGTTGCGGAAAGGGCTACCTATAGGCTGATTAAGGTACTCCATTGAATACTGATAGATGACTGAAGCGAAGGGAAAGGGCTACCACCAGGTTAGTGCCGATAGACTGAGAGTTGTCGTGGATGTCGGCTCTTAAAGAGGGTTGCAATGTTAGGAGTCCCATATTGAGTAGATAAGAAAGTTCAATGTGATACTTAAGCCATGAGGCTCTCTCACCTAATAGACTAGTCTTTTGGTTGGGCTCGCCTCATGTGCTTACTTTTCATAAATTAAGTCTATTTGGGAGCTACCCTATAGTTGCAGATAAAACATAAGTCTGGTTGGGCTTACTATTAAGGTATTCAGAAATGGTGTAATAAGTTGCAATATGAATCATCCAATATCTCAATGGGACTAATTTGTGGCTTACTATTGCATATTTAATCTAATTTGTGGTTCACAAATTTTTACTGACTTCTGCTAGGCTGATTGTCCTAAATGTAGAGTTTCTTTTTTTTGACAATAGAATGTAGAGTATCTGTCATAGGCTTTTCTATATTTTTTAGACCTGCTCTCATATCATGGAAGTACAAGAAAAAAATAAACGGTTTCCAGAGAATACAAAGCCCTTGCATTCATGCCATGTGAGATTCGAAGGCTACTATACATGCTTTATGATATTCATCACACAACTAGTGAACGAATTAGCCATACAAATAGCACAAAATACCCCTTTTCATGAGAGGACTAAACACAATAAGGGCTAAACACAGAACTAGTGAACGAATCAGCCATACAAGTTCCAAAAAAAAAATTCAACAAATTTTGGTCTCCCAAGTTTTTTTCATCAGTTTTAGTCCATCGTGACTTTAATAGCGCTTCATGACTTTTAACAGCGGTTAAAACACTGTAAAAATAGAAAAAACACTATTATAAAACATGAAGCGCTATTAAAAGTCCCGAGAGATTAAAACTAATCGAAAAAACTTGAGGGACCAAAAGTATGAGAATTTTTTTCGAACTAAAAGCAAAAAACTAAATTTTATAGAGACCAAAAATATATTTATATAAATATTCCTTTGATGTTTAAAAACGTATAACAACTAGCTTAATTAAATATAAAATAATTTTTTTATTACAACTAATATTTTTATAATAAATACTCAAAAAGGTAAATTTTCATAAACCATAGTATAATTTTAAATTTTATTCCAAAAATTTTCATTAGTTATTTTTGGCTAAATTGCGGGGAGGGGAGAATCACACGGACCGGCAAAGCCGGAAACTCGTGGTCAGCCAGGTTCTCCGGCGTAGATTAGTCACCGACATTGCCATTAGCCATTACATTACTGATGTGGTTGTCTAAAATATTATCCAACTCATTTTGTTATAAGTTTTGTTAGAAATTAAAAACAAAAAATATCATATTAATTCTTTTTCATTGCCATATGACCCAACAAATCTTTTGAAGCCATTAACCTGAATAGCATACGTTGGTATAACCTGAATAGCACAAAACAAACAAAAGAAATGCAAATCGAAGATGAATAACGATTCACAAGAAGACCAAGCCCACTACAGAACTGAAAGTAATGAAACTATTGGGAAATCACATGTGGGTGGTTAAGTCACACATCGGCTAGGAATTAACTATATAAATGATATATAAGAGAGAGGACCCATACACCTAATGCCTTAAGGTTTTGGGTGGAGATGTGGTGTCCATGTCTCTTGGTAGTCCTGTTCATTGGCTAGCTCGTTGTTACTTGTGGTCTTGTGTTCTTGTAGAAGGGGAAAAGCTAAAACAGCCTTCTTTTATGTTGTATCAAGTGTTAAGGCTACAAACTCGTTTTGACCTTGGTGTAAACTGAGATTGAGCTAGGCTGATGCGGAGAACAAACTGATCTCGGAACAATGCGTTTATGTGAAGATTGCTGCTTGTTCTAGAATGTATATATGACAGGGCGATTCTGCCTATTTTCTATGTTTTGCAGCTTATGCAAAGTTTACCTGCATAATTGAACTCAGGATCTAAAGAATGGTGTTCCTGCTAGAAATAAAATCGAAATGGGTAAATTCAGCTAGAAATCCAAACAGATTTGTCCCTGCTCGCATGATGGACTGAGGCTAGTGGCGGTTAACTATCGCTCATGGCACTTGGAAGCTGATTTTCATTGTTTTGTGTATCTTTACAAACTTCAAATCTGTGCCAAATCAGTTTTGTGTATGATGAAGCTCCCTCAAATAAATTAGCCTCATACCTTAGTCGATCGACAATTCCTATTTCCATTTCCAATTCTGATGTATTGAATTTTATGCTCAGCTTTCACTCTATTCCTTAGTATCCATGAATGTTAAATTTGTCATTTTTCCAAACAAAGAAAATTTCCCTTCCAATACAGTATTTCCTTTTGTTCCCGTGTTTCGTCTATTTCAAGTAATCTCTTTCTCCAGATACACAGAATGAAAAGGTCATGTATTGTTTGACCTCAACAGTAGATAAATTAGACAACATGTTATTTTCTATGAAACTGTTCACAGCCTGCAGGCTATTTCAGTCATCTAGCAATGCTAAATCTTCAGGTATTTCCTATAATTTATCTAATTTTTTTAACGATGACAAATTGGATCTTAATTATAAGACATACAAGCTAGGAGTGCAGCATGTTTAATTAAAGTTGACAATGGATAAAGATATTGTAGCTTTAGAAAAGAATCAAACATTGATCCTCATTGAATTACCACATGGAACATTGAAAGGTTCAAATAACAAACCAAGCTGAAACTGATATGAATATTTGAAATACCTTATTCCCTGAATTGTCTCAGGTGTTGAGTTGCTTATATTTTCTTTGAGGTCATTGCTGCATAATTTATTGTAGCTTTTCTTCAGGTTATCCTTGTGGTTATTTCAAGAATGTATTTATAGAAGAATGAACAAAAACAGATAAGGAATGGATAGAGGCATAATTTTCTTGACAGAAACTCTACTTTATTTGTCCAAATCAGTTTTGTGTTCCTACATCAAATTTCACTGTAACCAATAAGAGACACTGATACGAACCAAGGTCCATCTCAATCTAAAAGAACAATAAACTTTGTATTACTGAAAATATAGGTGCTGAATCTAAATGATAACAGCCCTAGGAACAGAATTACAAGAGATAGTTGCAGAAAATATAGATGAAACGGTGAAAATGGCAATCCAATTGCCAAATCCCTAGCCCAAGCCAATCCCAAAACCAGCCTAAAGCCTCAAGCCCCTGCTAACTCTCCTTAATATACTTCTCCTAACAGAATTCACACCTCTCACACGCCTAGCATGACTGCTGCCAGCGTGGCAGCAGTTGGTTACCTCATTCCACTATCCCACTAAGTGGGGCCCCCCATACCATGTGTTTCCATTTCCATCCCTTAAATCTTTGTTATTTACGGAGTTCTAACAGACACGATTTTCTATACAGAAAGCTCTAGTTCTTTATAATGTGCTTTGCATTCCCAATATTTCTCTTAACGTGATTTGTCACAAAGTTATTCTTCTTTCATCAACATTGCACCAAATCAGGTTTACTATAAGCAATACATTTCCATCTTTAGAAGCATTCATTATTGGTTCTAGCAATGCCTTAGTAGTATCTGTTGACAGTAGAGAATTACTAGTCATGCTTTAATTTGGTCCTCTATTTTAATAATGTGGTACTGTTACTCTTTCCAAATAGTTTGGATATTTAAATCTTTTGTCCTAACATTTTCAGATTGTGTCCTAATACATTTAAGAACATTCTGTTTATCGAAGAGTTTAGAGCTTTCTTGGTTCAAGAGTTGGTCCAGACATAGTTTAGAGCTTTCTAGCCCCATTTTGGCAAGCTTCAAATTTGTGCTTCTTGTAAGAATTGTAAATCCAGAACTGATTTCATTTCATTTCTGTTAGATGAAAGTATATATACATCAATCGTACAAGTGAGAAACAATCGTAAACTGAAACAAAAAAAACTGATCTAGGCCCAAGTGGCTAAAACTAACTGAAATAGAAACAATCAGCTTGAGAGCTAAATAAAAATAGAGGAAATAAAACTATTTTAATGTCCTTCATGTTCATTTTAGACAACAGTGATGAAAACTGTGTAGGATGTAGTGGCTTGGTATAGATATGAGCAATCTGTGCATTAGTTGAAATAGGCATTAGGTGAATAGTCCAAGCTTGCACTTTGTCACAGAATAAGCGACAATCTAGCCAATGTGTTTGGTCATGTGTGTTCGTGAAAGATAGGATTTTGAGCAATGTAAAGCGGATTGACTGTCACAATATATTGAGATACAGCCGTGGCAAGTGGATGATGTAGGTCCTGAAGTAGATACAGCAGCCATTGTATTTCTGATGTTGTGAGAGCAAGTGCTATGTATTCTGCTTCAGAGGAGGAACGAGAAATAGTAATCTGCTTCTTGGAATTGTTGCATAGTCTGTCATGATGATTCTGTTCTGCTGATTTTGTTTTAAAATAATTGGTTGCTTGAATTTAATAGGAAAGGTGCCTTGTGCCTTGTGCCTTGTGCCTTGTGCTTGGGCATAAAAAGGAATTATAGAATAATGAAATTTGGATTCAGACACTATAGCTTCTAATATTCAACATTTTCTTGGGTTTATAACTTTCTACTGTGTTACTGTTGAGTATGGTATAACATACTAATCTGTTCTCATCCTTCCTAAAATTCATGATAACCTTTTTATAAAATTCATAATTTTATATTTTGTATTTCTTGAATGCAGGAGGCAAACCTGCTGCTAGCAAGTATACTAGAAATTACCATGCAGGTGTTGCTAACTGAATACAAACTAATTAAAGAGAATGGTAACAGCTTTTGAAACAGAATTTCCAACTACTTGGTAACTGTATTAAGCTGCAATCTGAGTCATCCAATATCTCAATGGACTCTGAGCAAAGGCTTACTATTCCATATTTAATCTACAAGGAAGATTCAAAAATAGATGTTCATGAATCTGTTATTCCATTGGCTGCTTGTATGATTGGATTTTTGTATGAGAGTGGTACAATATTCTATAGTTGGCCATTATTAATGAAGGGATCCACTAGTATTTTAATATATGTTATAGAGGTATGCTGCTGCAACATTTGATAATATGACCATATTAATTTGGTTCCTACTTCTTTACCAATTTGAGGTCCTTACACTTGGCAATGGATATTTTTTTCCATGTTGAGAGGTCCTTACAATTCAAGCAATGGGATCCGGGTGGTTATTCTCGTGTTTGGTAAAGGCTCATTTGACATGATGCTTACTTGGAAAATTGGTACTATCCTTCAACACTATTAAATATAATCCCTCGCATTTACAATATATCAACTTAGTCACTAACTTTCACAAATGTTTCAATTTAGTCATTTTTTTGGTAAAATTGAGGGACTGAATTGATATAAAGGAAGGACGAAATTGAAACAATTTTGCAAAAGTTAGGGACTAAGTTGATATATTGTAAATGCTAGGGATGAAGTTGAATTTTTGTGAAATTTTAGAAACCAAATTGGTTGGGTTCTGTTGCAACAATTAGCGGTTGTCTAGTCGTTTATTTTGGGGGGTTGTTGATGTATACATTTTTGGAAATGGCTCTTGGTTTAGTTTTTTTTTTTGGGTAAGGTTGATTGCTTTTTCTATGAATGGTGTGGGGATCCGCTAAACTATATTAGTAGGAGATCGTACTATGTTCTTTATTCTTCTTCCTCTTCCTCTAATGTTTTGAGTTGGAGTAACTTTTGTACTCCTTATTTACGAGAATTATTTTTGGATTTAATATGTTTTTGATCCCTATAAAATTTAGAATTTTTGGTTTTAGTCCCTCAAAAAATTCACCTATTTCTGGTACCTAAAGTTTTTTCCATCAGTTTTAGTTCGTGACTTTAATAGCGCCTGATGACTTTTAATATTAAAAGTCTTGAGATACTAAAACTGATGGAAAATAAAAATGTGTGATTATCCGTGAAGCTTATCCGTGATGTGAATAATGCTTTCCTACATGGTAATTTAGAGGAGGAGGTGTACATGACTCAACCTCAAGGTTTTGAGGCAGCTGACAAATCCTTGGTGTGCAAACTACACAAAGCAATATATGGTCTAAAACAAGCCCCAAGGGCTTGGTATGACAAGCTTAAAAATACTCTGTTGCAACTAGGATTCAAAGGGAGTAGATGTGACCCATCTCTATTTGTCTACAAGCAAGCAGGAACCGTGGTATACCTCTTAGTCTATGTAGATGATATCATACTCATGGGGAACTCTAATGTCATGATCAAACAGCTAATTCAGCAATTGGATTCTGTCTTCTCACTTAAACAACTGGGTTCACTTGATTACTTCCTTGGTATTGAGGTCAAAACTATGTCAAATGGCACCATCTTACTCACTCAAAGCAAGTATATCAGAGATCTGCTGTCTAAAACTAACATGGCAGAAGCTAACTCTATTTCATCTCCTATGGTTTCAAGTTGCAAATTGTCAAAACAAGGCTGTGACTATCTCCCTGACCCCCTGCAACCTATAGGTCAGTAGTTGGTGCTCTTCAATACACCACGATAACCAGACCTGAAATTAGCTATGCTGTAAATAAAGTTTGTCAGTTTATGTCTTGTCCTTTAGAATCTCACTGGGCAGTGGTGAAGAGAATTCTTAGATATCTCAAAGGTACTGTTAATCATGGCCTCTTACTTCAACCTACTGATGTCACTAAACCTCTGCAACTAAGAGCCTGGTGTGATGCTGACTGGGCATCTGATATAGATGATAGAAAATCTACTTCTGGACCTGCTGTCTACTTGGGATCTAACTTAATTTCTTGGTGGTCAAAGAAACAAACGGTTGTAGCTAGATCAAGTGCAGAAGCTGAGTATAGAAGCCTTGCACTAGCCACTGCTGAAGTTACTTGGGTCCAATCTCTCCTCACTGAACTTGGAATTAATCACAGTATCCCTCAGATTTTCTGTGATAATCAAAGTGCGGTAGCACTGGCTCACAATCCAGTGCTCCATGCACGAACTAAACACATGGAATTAGATCTGTTTTTTGTCAGAGACAGAGTTTTATCCAAGAAGTTACAAGTATATCATGTACCAGGCACTGAACAGTGGGCAGATATATTCACAAAGCCACTGTCAACTACCAGATTTCTGAGTAGAATACATTCTATTCCATGTAATTCATACAAGTTCTAATACTTAGCTATTCTGATTACCTGCTGTAGCAGGTTTACTTAGTCTATTACCTGCTAGAACAGGTTACTCTTTGTAACTCTAAGTGCACCTATATAAGGGCACTATTACTGTAATATTCGAATAAGAAATACAATTAGAAAATTCCAAATGATTCCCTTTCTTTTACTCTTTCCAGAATCTTAACACATCATAAGTCATAAGTTACCACATACAAAGCAGTATTTCATTCTATGCATGCATGCATGAAAGCTGGAAAGTTTGCTTTGCTTGGTTCTTTGTTCGAGAATTGGCATATGTATGGTATATGTGATTGGTTCTTAATTTTCATCAAATTGAAGTATAGAAGAACTGTTACAAGTATTGCAGCAAAAATGAGTCTTAAGACCCTTATAATATGCTCTGACATAGAGGTTATCATGTTTTATATGAGGTGACCAATATACTAGGCTTTAATTTACTTGATGAGTACCACATGATGATCTATCTCTTATAATTATATTCTGGGTTAGCGATGCTTTAATTTGATCCTCTATTCTACTAGTGTGGTACTGTTACTCTTTCCATATAGTTTGGATACTTAATTCTTTTGTCCTAACATTTGGAGACTGTGTCCTAAAACACCTGAGAATATTTTGTCTATGTTTCCAAGAGTTTAGAGCATTCTAGGTTTAAGACTTGGTCCATAGTCCATACAGAATGTGTTGTCAAAAGTTGGTAATTTCTATCTCCAAGTCATATTGGCAAGCTTCAAATTTTTGCCAAATCAGTTTTGTGCTTCTACACCATATTTTACACCTAAGAATATTTCTGAGCTAGAGAAGTAAACGGATATTATTGGTGAACAATACATAATTGTATTTGATCATTGAAGACTCTTTATTTGGAAAATTGAAGAGTTTGAATTTTTATGATGATATTTAATATTTGCGGTTCAAATATACGCTATAATACCTCTTGAGCTGAGTAGTACTCAATATCTCCCATTATTTACGTCTGTGCGCCGGTCACGGTTGGGGATTTTGGGTCGTGACAGAGTAGTACTCAATATCTCCCATTATTGGTTGGTTTGGAAAGTGATGAAGTTGTTAAGGATGAAGGTTGATGGTTTGCTCAGTTATAATTGAAAGGTGATTGGTAAGTATTTTAATGGTTGGTTGGAGAAGACACTAAACATTGTTAAAAACTTGCTTCTTTCTTCCTATTAGAAGTAATTTGCTTAAGAGGTACATATATACTATATAGCACTCATTGGTAAGTATTTCAATATGTTTTTATTTTCTAGAAATATAAGGGGGATTCATTTTTCTTTCTCCTTTATTGTTTGGTGATGTTCTAGAATGAAGAGGAAAACTTGTGTTTATTCAATCATTCAGCAACATCTATCTATGCAATGTGTATACTGATATCGGAACAATGCTTTTATGTGAAGATTGCTGCTTGTTCTAGAATGTATATATGACAGGGCAATTCTGCCTATTTTCTGTGTTTTGCAGGTTATCATAGAAAGAAGCACTACATGGTGTATTGAGTTTGATGTGTGAGCTTAATGCAGCTAGAAATCCAAACATATATATGTGTCCCTTCTAGCATGGTGGATTAATTGTTAAGTATCAGCTCCTGGCACTTGTAAAATGCTTTTCATTATTGTTTGGGGTTTTTTATGTTGCTGCTTTTAGTCCTTATATTCCTTAATGCCTTCTTTTATGTGAAAGAATGATGCAAAAGACTATTGGATTCCAGCAATGCTTCAATTTTATGTTAATTTTAGTCAGTTTTTTCAGTTCTTATTTCCCCAAGCTCTATTGATAAGTCAGATGTTTATGAAAGTGAGACATTCCAAATGTTGACTCCAGAATTTTTAAGATCTTTAAGAACACGCTGTCTCGCAAATCATAGAACTAAACTGATTGTTGGTACACCCAGTACTCCTATAATGCTCTTAAGAAGTCTAGACCAATTAGGAAGTTTATGCAATGGTTGAATGGTCCTGCAAATTGCATAACATTGGGACTAAGGTCATGTCTGAGAAAAACATTGGACAAACTATATATATTTTTTAGATCACCATTTCTCATTCTCAATCACCATCGCCATTCAAACTAAATAGAAGACAACTTTTTGATTATAAAAAGAAGAAACTAAATAGAAGACAATTTCCTATTATTGTAGATTAAACCACTGGACCAATAGTGTTGGTTAGGAAGTAGTATGTTTTTTGGTTACATAAAAAAAATGAGTTTTTGTTGGCGTGTTATAAAGCTATGTTTGTCGTAGTTGTATATGGTCTTACAATTTAGGTAAAATTACACTAGAGGACCTTTAAGTTATTTATTTGTAACAAGTTGGACCTTTAAGTTTTTTTTGTAACAAATAGGCCCTTTTAGTGATTTCTCTAGCTTATATATTTTGATGTAATGCTACTTTATATATTGTGACTACTCTAGCTTATGTATTTTGATGCAAACAAACATATTTTGGTGTATTTTGATGTAATGAACGATATTACATTTTACTAAAAGGGTCAACGGTGTCAACGTCGGGTAACTTAAAGGGCCTATTTGTTACAAAAGAAACTTAAAGGGCCAACTTGTTACAAATAAATAAGTTAAAGGTCCCCTGGTGTAATTTTGCCTACAATTTATTATTTTGCTTTTGAGTTACAACGGAAAAATATTATTGACAATATTATCTATTGCATGCATAATATTTTATATTTTGTCTTCATAAATATATCTTCATAATTTTTTATATTTATAATAGTAGAATAAGTTATTTATAATACAAAGAGAGTCCTAGGTGTACTATATTACAGGAAATTGGCCTCTCTCGCCTACTCAGCGCCTGTTGCCAAGGTGGTGGAGCAGCCACTACTTTAGTATGAGCCAATGTCCAACTGCCACGTCTTCCTTGTTTGTCTACTATACGGACGCATCGTAGTCTGCGCAGGGTCCGTACGATTGCATATGCAGTTGTTGTCGTCAAATTCTTAGGTCCTAGTCGTGGGGTCGGCCAGAGGTTTGGACAGTCTTTGATTCCTCTGTTCTTCAAGCAATTCGCCGAGGAGCTGGGAACTATGCTCCTCAATTGTGGGTTTCCTGACTCCTCTAGAAAAGGTAGGTTGAGTGAATGGAATGCAAGGGTTGGATTATCCAATGATGATGCCAAAAGTCCACTCCTCGACCATCCCCCAACCCCTTCTAATAGCCTCAAACCAGTCATCAACAACACAATCTTACCCAATCGAACTACATCACGCCACCACAAAGAGTCAAATCTATTACCCGTTGCGTTGGAGTCGTTCAACAAGTTTGAAGCTCGAGCTTCATATCTACGAGTTATGACATCTCTCCAATTGGCTTCCTCTTAAGTCAACATACACCACTTCCACTTGGTTAACAATGCAGTATTAAAGACCTCAAGGCTAGCCAAATACACCAACAACAATGACAACAATATCAAATGTTTGACCTTCTTTGCCTTAAATCCTTTGCATAAGTCTCCAAAACAAGTAAAATGTTGCACTATGTCATGCGATACAAGTATGTGAGTATCTAACCAACTGTTAAATTCACACCACACATTTCTCACAACATTGCAATCACAAAAGAGGTGCTGTTGATCTTCTCGACGGTCTCTGCAAAAAGCGCTTACCACTGCCTCCTTTAAATTAATAACATTACGCCTGAAAAACAAATCACGAACTGGAAGGGAGTTACTGAATATTCTCCACCCAAAGATAATAACCTTCGAAGGAATAGTTGTCTTCCAAAGAGCCTTGAAAACTGAGCTGAGGATGCTTTCCTCATTGTGTACCAACTGCGCTTGAACCAATTGATTATAGTACGAACACACAATGAAGTTTTTATTGGATTCCAATATCCAAATCCAATAATTGCCACTACCTGCCTTCAATACAACATCCATCAAAATGGAGGCAAGGACGCTGGCCTCCTCAACCAACGATGGGTCGTCTGAGTGACTCTAAGGAAGTATCCATCGCCAAACATTATTATCCCATCTACCCAAGTCAGCCACCATTATGTGATTATCTCTACAACCAGCAAATAGATTAGGGAAATCATGATATAATGACCTTTGTCCAATCCAATGATGATGCCATAAGTCCACTTCTCGTCCATCCCCCAAACCTCTTACCCAATCAAACTACATCATGCCACCACAAAGAGTCAAATCTATTACCCGTTGCATTGGAGTCATTCAACAAGTTTGAAGCTCAAGCTCCATATCTATGAGTTATGATATCTCTCCAACTAGGTTCCTTGTAAGTCAACATACGCCACTTCCATTTGGTTAACAATGCACTATTAAACAGTTCAAAATTTTAATGCCCCACAAAAAAATCTTAATCATTGAATTAATCACCACCTTTGGAGCCTTGTAAAAAGAAAAAAAATACAAGAAAATATTATTCAAAGTCGAATTAATAAGAGTTACATAACCACCAATAGATGAGGAACGTCCTTTCCATTAAGCAAGTCTTTTATGAAGCATATTTAAGACTGGTTTCCATGTTGGAGGGGTTGTGGGACAAGTATGGTCTTTATTTTTATCCGAGGGATATTGGTTATTTAATAGGTGTATAATTCTTATATTTTAGACTAATTAACAAAAGATATATTTTGTTATTTAGAGAAATACATGATAAGAAAGCATACTTCATGTTAGATGAGGTAACAATATTTAATGTTATAAAAAAATATTGTATAAACAATATTTATAAATTTATAAATATTATCTTTGTTTTACTTGATTATTAGTACTACATATAAATAGAATAAATATAAATACTAGCTTTATTTTACATAAATTGTTGGTTACACACTTTACCATCCTCATTCAATTACTCGCAACACAAACAAAGCAAACACCCCTTTCACTAAATTCAACTCTCAGTAGCTACGTTACTCAATCAATGTCGTCAATTTTAGGGTTTAAGTTTCCTCTTTCAAATCCCTCTTTTCTTCTTTCTTTTCGTTCTCTCTCTCAATCCCATTCTGTGCCTCTAATTGCATTCGCTCCCAATGCTGATGATGCCGTTTCGAAGTTCAACAGCATGCTCTCAATGCGTCCAACCCCACCCACCCTCGAATTTAATAAGATTTTAGGTTCTATTGCAAAGATGAAACATTACTCCCTTGTTCTTTCCCTTCATCCGTTAATGGAACTAAATGGAATCATGCCAAACGTGGTTACATTGAACATATTGATAAATTGTTATTGTCAACTCAGTCAAATGACTTCCGCATTTTCTGTACTTGCCAAGATTCTCAAATGGGGTTATCAGCCAGATATCTTTACCTTCAATACTGTTATTAAAGGGCTATGTGTTAATGGGGAGGTTGGTGAAGCTCTTTACTTTCACGACAAAGTGGTATCACAAGGATTTCAATTGGACCATGTTAGTTATGGGACATTGATCAATGGGTTGTGTAAAATGGGACAAACAGGATCTGCCCTACAATTGTTGAGACGTGTCGAAGGGAAATTTGTCAGGCCCGATGTGGTAATGTACAACACAATCATTGATAGCCTTTGTAAAGATAAACTTATAACAGATGCATTTGATTTATATTCTGAAATGGTTCGTAAGAGAATTTTGCCCGATGTTGTCACTTACAATACTCTAATCTATGGCTTTTGCATCATGGGTCAATTGAAAGAAGCATTTGGATTGTTCAATGAAATGGTGTCGAAAAACATCAACCCGAGTGTTTACACCTTTAATACATTAGTCGATGCTTTATGCAAGGAAGGAATGATGAAAGAAGCTAAAAGTGTGATAGCTATAATGATGAAAGGAGGTGTAAAACCCGATGTTGTTATTTATAGTACTTTAATGGACTGGTATTGTTTAGTCAATGATGTGAACAAGGCCAGAGATATATTCAACACTATGGGTCCTAAAGGAGTGGCTCCTGATGTTCACAGCTATAATATCATGATTAACGGATTATGTAAGATTAAAATGTTGGATGAAGCAATGAATCTCTTTGAAGAAATGCATTCCAAAAGTATGGTTCCAGATACAGTAACTTACAATAGTCTTATTGATGGTTTGTGCAAATTAGAGAGACTAGCCTGTGCTCGGAAGCTTCTTGAAGAGATGAATGATAGAGGTCAAGCAGTCGATGTAATAACTTACAATTCTTTTTTAGATGCGTTATGCAAAAGCCATCAACTTGACAAGGCAATTGGCTTACTACAGAAAATGAAAGATCAAAGTATTCAACCTGATGTGTGCACATACAATATATTACTTAATGGACTTTGCAAAGTTGGAAGTCTCGGGGATGCACTGGAGGTTTTTCAAGTTCTTTTGGTTAAAGGCTACAAACTAGATGTCACAACGTTTACTATTATGATCAATGGGCTTTGTAAAGAAAGTTTATTGGATGAAGCATTAACCTTGTTTTCAGAAATGAAAGACAATGGTTGCATCCCTAATGCTGTGACTTATGAAACAATTATTCGTAATCTCTTTCAAAAAGGCGAGAAAGACAAGGCAGTGAAGCTTGTCCGTGAAATGATTGCTAGAGGTCTACTATAAGACGGCCAAATGTGCTAGATACTTAGTTGCACACATAAAGAAAATGGATGGTCCAATGGGATTGCTGTCACTTCAGTTTTGTTTAACAGTCATGTTGCTATGTTTATTGTGATATTGTTACATAACAATGGCTGATTGTTTTCCTTGAAATAAATTTCCTTTTTCTTCCTGAATTATGTTTATTTGAAATGCTATATCTTTTATACTTCATTCCATTTACCTCAAATATATAAACTAGAGCTGAATTTTACTTTATGTTGTGCTGAATATTACTTGTGGTCTCGTGTTCCTGTAGAACGGGAAAAGCTAAAACGACCTTCTTTTATGTTGTATCAAGTGTTAAGGTTACAAACTCGTTTTGAGCTTGGTGTAAACTGAGATTGAGCTAGGCTGATGCGGAGAACAAACTGATATTGGAACAATGCTTTTATGTGAAGATTGCTGTTTGTTCTAGAATGTATATATGACAGGGTAATTCTGTCTATTTTCTGTGTTTTGCAGCTTATGCACAGTCTACCTGCATAATTGAACTCAGGATCTGAGGCTAGCGGCGGTTAACTAGCAGCTCCCGGCACTTGGAAGATGATTTTCATTGTTTAAGTTTCCAAGAGTTTAGAGCATTCTAGTCAAAACAGAATGTGTTGTCAAAAGTTACTGTGGGTCCAAATTTAGTAAGAGACTATAACTCACTATTAGACTTACTTGTCTATACTATAAGCTCTACTTTGGTTTTGTTTTTCTGCTGCTGCATATGTATAAAATTTGGTGTAGTGAGGAGCTTTGCCTTCCGACATTATATTCTTTTATTTAGTAAATCAATTCGTCATTTTTTCAAACAAAGAAAAATTCCCTTCAATAACAGTAATTGTTTTAGTTCATGTGTTTGATATATAATTCACATAGATATCTAGGTCCCTTTGTTGTTCCTTCCATTCATGGATTAAACTAGTCTCTTGCTATTTTGGTTGATAAGTTTATTGTTTGACCTCAACAATAGATAAACCTTTCTACTAAGACATTTAATCTAGGAGTGCAACATGATTGCTTGTCATTCTGAGTTCCTTCATCGATAATAATTGGTTTGACTCATTAAGTATTCACACTCTTGGGGAGGCTTTCTATTATGTTGGTATAAACATGAATTAAAATTTAACAAATCTTAGTTGATCACTCTATAATCTAAATACTAATTTCCTGTCATGTGCTTGTTTCAGCTTCCGGTGATCAATTTCTTTCCATTGCGTTATAATGTGCTTTGCATTCCCAATATTTCTCTTAACTTGATTTGTCACAAAGCTAACATCTTTTTCTTGACAACTATTTTTCTTTCATGACAATTTTACCTCATATTTCTAGCAAGACCATTAACTCAGTCAACAATATTTCTAGTCATATTTCCATTTCCAAATCTGATGTAAGAAAATTTCTCTGCAAATAACAGTAATTCTTTTTGTCCCTGTGTTTGATCTAATTCAGGGAAGTATCTATCATAGGCTTTTCTATATTTTTTGGACCTGCTCTCATATCATGGAAGTACAAGAAAAAATAACACTTTTCACGAGAGGACTAAACACATCGAGTTGGGCGGTCATGGTATGTGCGAGAAGATACATTTTGACATCATTCAGCTTCTATTGATTCCATCTTCTATTCTACTCAACTTGCTGATATTAACACCAAAGCTCTACCTCATGCCACCTTTCATACTTAAGTTACCAAGATAAACATTTATTATTTATACACTTCAACTTGTGGGGCTGTTATCTTAAATGAGTGAAACTGATTATTTAGTTAGTTTTTCAGTTTATTAGTTATATAGTTAAGTTAGTTGCAGAATAACCAAACTTTCTCTTTTTTATTCCCTTGTAATCTTGCTATTCAGTTTTATGTAGTTCAAATAATCTCTTTTTATCTTGTTAAGCAAATGTTAGTTGTTAATTAGTTAGGGGCAAGGGATGTTAGTTTCCTGAGTTTGTCAAACATGTGCATACTAACATCCCCATATACTTTTAGTCTATATTGATGACATAGTACTTACAAGCAGTGATATCATAGAAATTTAGTTGCAATCTGAATCATCCAATATCACCAAATTCCACTTTTTATGAGAGGACTAAACACGTTGAGCTGAACTAACATCGTATCTGATATTCTTCAGCTTCTATTGATTCCATCTTCTACCTCATGCCACTTTTTTTTTACTTTAGTTACTAAGAAAAAACATGCATATTATTCACAATTCAAAACCTTGGAGCTGTTAGATGCAAAATAACTAACTTTCCCTCTTTTCACTTGCATGCTGGCTAAGCAACTCTAGTTTGTTAGAGGCACAATCTTCTTGATAGAATCTCTAGTTCTTTATAATGTGCATCAAAGTTTAGAAAAGCCATGCAGATGTTGCTATATATAACAGGGCAGTTCTGCCTATTTTCTATCTTTTGCTTGCAAGTAATGTGTAGCGTACCTGTACGAGTGCTGCAATAGCTCGCCCTTGAAGAGGTTGTTGAGGACAAAATTGAACATAGTATCTGATAGAAATAACATGGTGCACTGAGTGTGATGGAATGAATCAATGAACAGTCCTATTTGATCAAAAGTGGGAATGTGGATGGCTCATCAGAAGGGAAATCAGGCGTAGCCGGTATCGGAGGAGTATTGCGAGATCATTCAAATTGTATTCAAGTAGAGTATGCAGATAACAGATATAGTTGTTACTGCTTTGATGCAGCTTGGTGTATTCTCAGTTATGGAATTTTTTTATATCACTTTCTGCTGTACTATTTATAGATATGGCGTGAATGATCAGCCAATGGTGCAGCTTAGGAATTGTTGCATAGTCTGTCATGATTTTGTTCTGCATGAACTGACTAAAAAGTAGGATATTCTGCTGAACCATGGATTGCTGCAATATTTGAAACATTGGTCCTCATTGAATTACCACATGGAACATTGAAAGGTTCAAATAACAAACCAAGCTGAAACTGATATGAATATTTGAAATACCTTATTCCCTGAATTGTCTCAGGTGTTGAGTTGCTTATATTTTCTTTGAGGTCATTGCTGCATAATTTATGGTAGCTTTTCTTAAGGTTATTATCCTTGTGGTTATTTCAAGAATGTATTTATAGAAGAATGAACAAAAACAGATAAGGAATGGAAAGAGATCACTTGGGAGGCTCTGATTTTAGTTACTACTCCCTCCGTCTCATATTAAGTGTCATTTAAGGTTATGCGCGGGTATTAAGAAAATGATTGGATATGCTAAATTTTATGGTAAAAAAATGTGGTAGGACTAAAACACCCTTACACTTTTCTTGGTTGGTGGAAAGGCACGGTTATTGATATTCTAAAGTAAGGATATTGTTGGAAAGTAATAATAAATGTTGTGTTGGGATTCTAAACTGACAGATAATTTGAGACAAAGAAAAATGGCAAACAGGACACTTAATATGAGACAGAGGGAGTAGTTTACATAAGATAGTGTTATGATGCGGAGAGGGGTTGAGTAATTCAATCTTCAATTTTCTTCTGATATCAACAACAAGGGGTTGAGTTACATGCTTCTTGAGGTTTTTAGATCAGTTTTCCAAAAGGAGATAAAAGTTAGCTGTGCACATTTTTGGGATGCTTTGAAACTATATATGGAGAACTAAATTTCAAGATATAACCTTTTGATCATTTGATGATCATTCAGGGAGGAATCAGTAGCAGTTACCATTCTGTTTGAACTAAGTCCTAACAGAATTGAGAAGTCAGTAATTCTGAAACTAACTCACTTGACAGCTGAGCAGTTAGTTGCTTGAGCAGCTAATCTGAGTGCATACTCTTATACTCATATATGCATATCTTTTCAATCCTAATGTATATATCGTATCATATAAATATGAAGCCATGCTACAAGATTGGCAAGTTTCCCACTCACAGTTATGTTTGAAAGAGAGCGAAATGTGTAGCTTCAATTTAAATTTGTTCTTGTAACAGTTATTGCTGCTGCAGCCACATTGTTCTATTCTCATATTCAAGTGCCAGATGAATGTAATGTGCTATCATATCAGGAACCTTTTATATACAAAGTCACATATATATGGTCCTAAAATAGAATGTGATGGAGTACCCTATCTATGATTCATGGCAGAAATTTACGGAAGTTGTTGCTTAAAGTTAAGGTGTTTTAGTGTTTCTCAGTTTGTTATAATCTTTGGTTAGTTTCTCAGTTTGTTAGTTATAATCTTTGGCTTTGATGTCTGTTATAATCTTTGGTTAGTTTCTCAGTTTGTTAGTTATTATACAGATATATGAGTTTCAAAATAACTAACTTTCCCTTTATTCTCTTGCATGGTGGCTAAGCAACTCTATGTATCTTTCTTTACCCAATGGCCAACATACTATAGCCAGATATAGAGACACAATTTCCTTAACTTGATTTGTCACAGCTAACATTTCTTGTCAATTATTTCTCTTTCATGATCATTGTACCATTTAGGGCACCACTACCTCAAATAAATTACCCTCATCAGTACTCTTCTAGCAAGACCATTAACTCAGTCAACATTATTTCTACTCATTTCCATTTCCAAGTCATGTGGTTGATAAGTCAAAATACACATCATACAATTTTATCTTTTTGTTGACCTCAATAATAGACAATTCCATACAACTCATTAATTTCCAACACTCCAATCCCTTCCTAATTTTACAAATATCAAAGCCTAATCATTAGAAACCACAACATCACACTATGACAAATTGCATCATACCTATAAGACACATATTTGTTCCTTATCTGTCATAACTGAACCAATGAATTACAAGCTAGGAGTGCAGTATGATTGCATGAAAATTGACAATAATGGATCAAGGTATTGTGGCTTTAGAAAAGAATCAAACATGATCCTCGTTGAATAACCACATGGAAAGCTCTATTGATTCCATCTTCTCTACTTGCTGATATTAACACCAAAGCTCTATCTCATGTCACTTTTCATACTTCAGTTACCAAGATAAACAAACTTGTATTATTTACACACTTCAACTTGTGGGGCTGTTATCTTAAATGAGTGAAACTGATTATTTAGTTAGTTATATAGTTAAGTTAGTTGCAGAATAACCAACTTTCCCTTTTTTCCCTTGTAATCTTGCTATACAGTTTTATGTAGTTCTCATTAGATATGTTAAAGGGTTAAATATGTTTTTAGTCCCTATAAAATTGGAACATTCTAAGTTTAGTCCTTATATTATAGAAATAGGCGTTTTCATCATTAACTTATTTTCCTATTTCCATTATTAGTCCTTGACGTTAAATAATGCTAACTAGGCTAACAGAATCATGACTGAGCCTAGTTATATTTATTTCACATGGACATTTTAATTGATGTAGTGTCCACGTGGCATACTGACTCACCTTTTTGTTATATTTATTTCAATTTAATCAATACCATTGGATATATCTAACGGCTTAAATCATTTCTTCCTCAAAATTCAAATCAACAAATCCCTAAAATCCAAAACGCAGCACCTGCCAACAATTTAACGGAAAGCTGCTGCCGTAGCAATTCAAATCAGTCAAATGAAGAAGTTTTGGACGATTTGAATAAGAAAATCTTTTTTTTACTCATTTTCCTGGTATTAATTTGGGCATTGTTTGTGAGGCCCCAAAGTGAAACTGGTCTCAAGTGCATGAGTTTGGACACTCCTATGAAAACCTTGGGGAGCAAACCAAATATTGAATTGCACATGAGGTCTACCAGAATTTGCTTTCAGAGCGGTGGCTTTTGCCACACAACTTTTAATTTCTCTCCATTTATTTTTAACGTTTCTTTTTCTCCAATATTTACCATAAGATACCCATCGTGCCATGTAGATGGTCTCTAACTTGAACAAAGTTAGATGAGCATAAACTAAAACACGAGATCTAAGTAGTTGCACAACGCTAAAGTTGCTCTAATAAAAACAACTACTATAAACAGTAACTTAGGATACATTCTCTAACAGTAACTTCAAATTAACTGTTGCAAAGCCCCAAACTGTGCAATAAAAACACTCAATGCATTTATTAATTAGAGATTTGTTAGTAAAAGCAAGAAATCATGAATAAGCCATGGAAGAAGGAAACTCGAGTAACTCAAAAACATTAACCTAGCCCCCAAAGTCAACTACTATAAATAGTAACTTAGGATATATTCACTAACAAAAAAACAAAATTTTTGTAAATGCTCAAAACCCACTTGGTATTGAAAACCTGTAAGGATTGAAACTGTTAATTCAACAACTAACTCTGTTATTCATTGAATGAGAATATTTGTACAGTTGAATGAATGAAAACAGAAAACAGGCCAAGCAATACAATGGGCCAGAATTATAACAGTTACAATAGAGGCCCATTAGGCTTACAATAGCTACAGACACCTATACATTTTACTGATAACATCTTCATTTCCTCTCTTAAACTGCTGCATATCCTGCTGTGCAGAAGTTTACTTTGAACTAGTTGCTATGTCACTTTGAGAGATCATTCCCAAGCTGCTTCTTTGTTGCACAAAGCTGTCATTCTTCAAGGCTTTAGTCAGTACATCAGCCACTTGATCCTGTGAGGTACAGAATTCAAGTTTAATCACACCATCAGCACATAGGTTTCTCAAGAAATGAAACCTTATGTCAATGTGTTTACTCCTTCCGTGTAGAACTGGATTTTTAGATAGCTTGATGGTTGAGTTATTATCACATAGCACTGTCAAATGTCCTTCTTGTTTCATGCCTAGTTCTTCCAAAATTCTCTTTATCCATATGCCTTGACACACACAGTAGGCTGCAGCAACAAATTCAGCCTCTGTGGTGGATAATGTGACTATTGGCTGTTTCTTTGATGACCAAGAAACTGCTCCAGAGCTAAACAGGTAGGCATATCCAGATGTACTCTTTCGATCATCATGATCTCCAGCATAATCACTGTCACAGAATGCTTCTAATTCACTGTTTCCTTCTCTGCTGTACAGTATCCCCATGTCAGCAGTGCCCTTCAAATACCTAAGTATCCTTTTGGCTGCAACAAAGTGATTCTCAGTTGGCTTTTCCATAAATCTGCTCACAAGACTGACAGAGTAACTGATGTCAGGTCTAGTGGCACTCAGGTACATTAGACTCCCAATAATCTGCTTATACATGGTTGAGTCTACAAGCTTACTGTCATCATTTTTGGACAACTTAGTCCCTGCAGTTACTGGATTGGTAACTGGCTTACTTGCATCCATGCCAAATCTCTTCAAAATTTCATGCACATATTTGTTTTGGTTTATAAAAATAAACCTGTGATTTTGTAGGACTTCTACACCCAAGAAATATCTCATCTTTCCAAGGTCACTCATGTCAAACTCCTCCTTCATGGATCTTTTGAAGTTACTAATCATATATTCATTGTTTCCCGTGTAGATTAAGTCATCTACATGGAGACTAACAATGAGTATGTGGCCTTTGTTGCTCTTCTTAGTGAATAAGGTATGCTCATGAGAGCATTTTGTGAAACCTTCCTTGATAAAATAGCCCTCAATTCTGCTATACCAGGCCCTTGGTGCCTGCTTAAGCCCATACATGGCCTTTTTTAATCTGTACACCTTCTGCTCTTGTCCCATTTTCTCATATCCTCTAGGTTGTTCAACATGGACAACTTCTTCTAATTCTCCATGAAGAAAAGCAGATTTTACATCCAGCTGGTACACACTCCAACCTTTGTTAGCTGCCACAGCTAATATAGTTCTAATAGTTTCCCATCTTGCAACCGGAGCAAACACCTCAGAGAAATCCACACCATACTCCTGGGAGTACCCTTTTGCTACAAGTCTCGCTTTGTATTTCTCAACCTTGCCATCCTCATTGTACTTGGTTTTATACACCCACTTCACACCTATCTTCTTACCTTCAGTTGGAAGATCAACCAATTCCCAAGTCTTGTTTCTTTCTATTGAGGCAATCTCTGTGTTCATAGCTTCAATCCATTTCTCATCACTGGCAGCTTCTTCATAAGTAACAGGGTCATTATCAATACTTGTCATCAGGTTGTGGGCTTGCTCACTGGTGAGTAGATCATCCTCACTATCAAGGTCACCACTAATCAGATAATCATTGTACCAGGCAGGATTTTTCCTGATCCTTCTAGCTTCTGTTTCTTCTGCAGTTTCAACATGACTATTGTCCTCTTGTTCTGTGTCTGTGTTCAGAGTTTGGGAAGCATCCAAGTTCTGATCACCACCCAGATCAGTTCTCTGTTCTGAAGTGTCCACTGGTGTATCTTCTTGTGGTTGTTTACTGACATCACCTTCATCTAAGTCACATTCATCAGTCTTCTCATTACTAGTTGTCTTCCAATCCCATACCTCTTGTTCAGCAAAGACTACATCTCTGCTCACCATTATTTTCCTTGTAACTGGATCATAAAGTCTGTAAGCCTTTGACTCCTCACTTACTCCTAAGAAAACACATTTGACACTTTTGTTGTCTAATTTTTTTCTTGTTGCATCAGGAGCATGCATGTAGGCAATGCATCCAAAGACTCTTAAGTGCTTGACTGATGGCTTCACATCACACCAGGCCTCCTCTGGTGTCATATCTTTCACTGACAAAGTTGGGCACCTGTTCAACAAATATACAGACCATCTAACAGCTTCTGCCCAAAAGGATTTATGCATTTTTGCTTCTGTTATTAAACATCTAACCATATTCATTATGGTCCTATTTTTCCTCTTTGCCACCCCATTTTGCTGGGGTGTGTAGGCTGCAGTTAATTGCCTCCTAATGCCATTCTTAGAACAATATTCCTTAAACTCATTTGAATTAAATTCCCCACCCCTATCAGTTCTAAGACAACTAATAGTACATTGAGTTTCCTTTTCTACCATCAGTCTAAATTTCTTAAATGTCTCAAAGGCTTCTGACTTTTCATTTAAGAAATAAACCCATGTCTTCCTACTGTAATCATCAATGAAAGATATAAAATACCTTTTATTGCTGTTTGAGACAGGAGTGATTGGCCCACAGATGTCACTGTGAATGAGTTCCAGCTTCCTGGAGGCTCTCCATGTGCTCTGCCTGGACATTGTCTCCCTGTGTTGCTTGCCAATCTGACACTCTGCACAAACCTCAGTTGATTCCTTGAGTTCAGGTAGTCCTTTTACCATCTCCTTTGCATTCAATAAATTCAGACCTTTGTAGCTAAGATGGCCATACCTTCTGTGCCACAATTTGGTTGTCTCTTCACTAGTTATTTGCAGACACTTGCCATCACTCTTGACAGCTCTTGCTTTGATAGGAAACATTCTGTTGCCAGCCATATGTGAAGTCATAATCAATCCTCTCTTCTTATGTATAACTCTGCACTCATCATCCTCAAACACTACTTTTACCTTCTTTTGCTGAAGCTGTCCTATGCTCAGTAAATTGTTCCTCAGATTTGGAATATAGTAGACGTCTGTTATCACTTGTATTCTCCCATCAATCTTCAATTTAACATCTCCTTTGCCAAGGACATTAAGTCTTCTTCCATCTCCTAATTTGACAGTTTCTTTAAAGCTTTCATCTAGGTAGGAGAACCATTTCCTTGTGCTGCACATGTGTGTGCTGCAACCAGAGTCCAAAAACCAGATCACTTCTTCATCATCTTGCTCTTCAGTGTGAGCCATAAGCAACATTTCTTCTTCTAGATCAGACCCAGCGTAATTTGCAACATTTTCTTCAAGACTTGGGCATTCATACTGATAGTGCCCAAGTTTTCTACACTTATAACATTCAATGCTTTCTTTGGAGCCCTGTCTGCCTCTGCCCCTTCCGCCATTGCGACCCCTTCCTCTGCCTCTATAGGAACTTGTCACCTTGAGCGCTTGTTCTTCTTCCTTTTGCCCAGCCATACGTCTTTCTTCAACTATTAGAGTACTTTGTAGTTGATCAATGGACATTTTCTCTGTATCATTGGCTTGTTCAATTGAACAGACAACGTAATTAAATTTCTTTCCCAATGATCTCAAGATTTTTTCTACTACTACCGTTTCAGTAATCTTTTCCCCGTAACTCTTCATTTTGTTCACGATCCCCATCGTTCTGGTGAAGTAATCTTGCACAGATTCACTTTCTTTGAGTTTTAGAGTTTCGAATTCGTACCTCAGGGCTTGAAGATGTGCCTTCTTTACCTTCGATGATCCTTGGAACTTTTGCTTTACAGAATCCCAGATATCCTTTGCAGAATCAACATTCAAGATCGTTTCCAAGATGCTCCTCTCAATTGCTTGGAAAAGATAGTTTTTTGCCTTCAAATCGCGCAATTTTGCTTCATCGCGAGCCTTTTTCAGTTCTGGTGTTGTTGCTTCTTCAACCGCAGGAACGCCATTTTCAACCACCTCCCAGTACTCCTTTGATCTGAGCAAGTTTTCCATCAACATTGCCCAATGGTCGTAGTGACCATCGAACTTTGGTATCGCCGGTTGAACATAGCTGCCATTCTCTTTCTCCGCCATTAACTACCTTCTTCACAACTCAACTGCGGTTCTTGTGATTTTCTTGCACAGGCCCTTTGGAGAGAGCTCTGATGCCAATTGTAAGGATTGAAACTGTTAATTCAACAACTAACTCTGTTATTCATTGAATGAGAATATTTGTACAGTTGAATGAATGAAAACAGAAAACAGGCCAAGCAATACAATAGGCCAGAATTATAACAGTTACAATAGAGGCCCATTAGGCTTACAATAGCTACAGACACCTATACATTTTACTGATAACATCTTCAAAACCGAGTTACTTCGAGAGGAAAAAAACAAGAAAATGAAAGGAAAAAATTAGGAGGAAAATAGAGGGATTTATCATGTAAATTAGGTTGATGCAGTTCAGATTTCTTTGTGCTTGACGAAAGTTGAATGAGGATGAAAAAGGAGGTCAGATTCAAAACAATTTGAAATTGTTGTGATAGCAAATGAGGGAAAAAGAAGGAAGAGGATGGTGAGAATGAGAGAAAGAAAGAAGTAGAAGAAGAAATCTGCACCAGCCTCCTTGTCATGTCCTCCCCTTCGCTAATCCCCTTTAGGGCAAAGAAGGAAGAGGATGGGGGGTAAGGAAGAGAGTGGTTTTAAACATTTGAAAGGATGAGGAAAGAAGAAGGTAATTTTGAATGATAAGCAAATGTTAGTGGGGGTGGGGGAATGTTAGTTTCCGGGGTTTGAACCTGGACCTCCTTCTTGCAACTCCTTCATGTCCTTTAGCTCGTCAACTAAGCTACCTTCTTGGGACGTGGAAGTATTCTTAGTTAAAATTAGATGTTTTTTTTACTCAAGTTAACATAAATGATATAAACCAAACTATTTGACTATCTTATTTTTTTATTAATATTATCTTACTAGCTTTTTTTTTGACAAAATCTTACTAGCTTATAAATACAAATATTTGTACTATCAATATAGTATTTACCCTATGACATAGCTTATAACTGTTTACTGTATACACCATCGTTGAATTCACTAAAAGTCACACTTCGACTCAACATTCCTATTCTTCTACGGTTTCACTCTATTCATCTCAATACAATCGATGTCGTCAATTTTAGGGTTTAGGTTTCTTTCAAAACCCTCTTTTTTTCTCTCTTTTCGTTCTCTCTCTCACTTTCACTCTCAATCCCACTACGTTCCTTCAATTGCATTCACTCCCAACAATGTCGATGATATTGTTTCCGATTTCAACAGAATGCTCTATATGCATCCAGCCCCATCCACTATCCAATTTGGTAAGATTTTAGGTTCTCTAGCAAAGATGAAACACTACTCCACTGTTATTTCCCTTTCTCGTCGAATGGAACTCACCGAAATCAGGCTAAACGTGGTTACATTGAACATCTTAATCAATTGTTACTGTCAACTCAGTCAAATGACTTCCGCATTTTCTGTGCTGGCTAAGATTCTCAAATGGGGTTATCAGCCCGATATCTTTACCTTCAATACTGTTATTAAAGGGCTATGTCTTAATGGGGAGGTTGGTGAAGCTCTTCACTTTCACGACAAAGTAGTAGCACAAGGATTTCAATTGGACCATGTTAGTTATGGGACATTGATCAATGGGTTGTGTAAAATGGGACAAACAACATCTGCCCTGCAATTGTTCAGATGTGTCGAAGGGAAATTTGTCAAGTCTAATGTGGTAATGTACAACACAATCATTGATAGCTTTTGTAAACATAAACTTGTAACTGATGCATTTAATTTATATTCTGAAATGGTTTTCAAAAGAATTTCGCCTAATGTTGTCACTTATACTGCACTAATCTATGGCTTCGGCATCGTGGGTCAATTGAAAGAAGCATTTGAATTGTTCAATGAAATGGTATTGAAAAACATCAACCCAAATGTTTATACCTTTACTACGTTGGTCGATGCTTTATGCAAGGAAGGAATGGTGAAAGAAGCTAAAAGTGTGATAGCCGTAATGATGAAAGGAGGTGTACAACCCGATGTTGTTACTTATAATACTTTAATGGATGGGAGTTGTCTAGTCAATGATGTGAACATGGCTAGAAATATATTCAACACTCTAGGTCCAAGAGGAATGACTCCCGATGTTCACAGCTATAATATCATGATCAACGGATTATCTAAGATTAAAATGTTGGATGAAGCGATGAATCTCTTTGAAGAAATGCATTCCAAAAGTATGGTTCCTAATACAGTAACTTACAATAGTCTTATCGATGGTTTGTGCAAATTAGGGAGACTAACCTGTGCCCAGAAGCTTGTTGAAGAGATGAATGATAGAGGTCAAGCAGTCGATGTAATTACTTACAATTCTTTCTTAGATGCGTTATGTAAAAGCCATCAACTTGACAAGGCAATTGGATTACTAAAGAAAATGAAAGATCAAAGTATTCAACCTGATTTGTACACATACAATGTATTTCTTAATGGACTTTGCAAAGTTGGAAGACTCAAGGATGCACTTGAGGTTTTTCAAGTTCTTTTGGTTAAAGGCTACAAACTAGATGTTGCAACGTATACTGTTATGATCAATGGACTTTGTAAAGAAAGTTTATTGGATGAAGCATTATCCTTGTTTTCAGAAATGAAAGACAATGGTTGCATCCCTAATGTTGTGACTTATGAAACAATTATTCGCAGTCTCTTTGAGAAAGGTGAGAGAGACAAGGCAGTGGAGCTTATCCGTGAAATGATTGCTAGAGGTCTACTATAAGATGACCAAATGTGATAGATACTTAGTTGCACACGAAAAAAAATGGATGGTCCAATGGGATCGCTGTCACTTTAGTTTTGATTAACAGTCATGTTGCTATGTTTATTGTGATATTGTTGCATAGTGAGTATTTTGCAGAAATAAAAGTGGTTTAGAATTCGCTACTGGACTTACTTGTCGAGAGTATATAGCACATCTTGGTAAGTATTTCAAGTTTGCAGAAAACATTGTTAAAAAATTTCTGCTTTGTTCGTATAAATTAGCAGCTGCTTACCATAGGAAGTTAAGAGAAGCCTATCAAACAGAAGAGAAATTGAAAGACCAACAAGATGTTTTAAGCAGGAGCAAGGAAGACTACTTGATTTGATGAAGCAGCGAGGCAACTGAGGATGTGAAGAATGGTGTTGATGCTTGAAAATAAATCCAAATGGGTAAAAATTCAGCTAGAAATCCAAACAGATTTGTCGCTGCTCGCATGATGGACTGATACTAGTGGCGGTTAACTAGCAGCTCCTGGCAGTTGGAAGCTGATTTTCATTGTTTGGTGGACTTTTCTGCTGCTGGTTTTAGTCATTAATGCCTTCTTTGGTTTGGAAATAGTTAGCCTTAGAGAAGTGCACAATATGCAACAGAAATAACAGAAAGGAATACAGAAAGCCATTAAAAGTACACAATAATGGCCAACATAATATAGCCAGAGATAAAGCCACAGTTTTCTTGACAGAAACTATAGTGTTTCATAATGTGCTTTCAATTCCTAATTGTTCTAGTCCTTTGAGCTCTCATATATCTTAATCCTTCTTTGTTTATTATTTATTTTTTTGAGTTTTGAGTGCTATGAGAGGATCCAACACTATCTTATATTAGCTCTTGAATCTAATTAATTCAACGGTACTCTGTTGTGTTACTTGCTATCATTTTTGTAATTTCAAGTTTTGTGCGGTTGTTGGAGAATGCCATGAAATTTTTTTCAAGACTATTCTGGTAAATTAGATAAGAATGCCATGAAAATCTAATTGCATTCTAACTTCAATTGCTGTCTTACTTCCATGGGTAATGCCATAAGACAGCGGGTGCCGGGTATCCAAACACTAGGAAAGTACTAGAAATCCAAACAGATTTGCCGCTGCTCGCATGATGGACTGATACTAGTGGCGGTTAACTAGCAGCTCCTGGCACTTGGAAGCTGATTTTCATTGTTGGGGGGGACTTTTCTGGTGGTGCTGCTTTTAGTCATTAAAAATGCCTTCTTTTGTGTAATAAAATATAGCAGGCTTGAATGCGACACAAAGGTATGAAAATAGTTAGCCTTAGAAAGCCATTAAGCAGACTATTATAATCTTTGGTTAGTTTTTTAGTTTCTTAGTAATACAGTTATGTTATTTTCTTTGCATGGTGGCTATGCAACTCTATGTATCCATGAATGTAAAATTTGTCATTTTTCCAAACGAAGAAAATTTCCCTTCCATTACATTATTTCCTTTTGTTCTTGTGTTCGACCTAATTCACATTGATATCTAGGGTCCCTTTGTTGCTCACTCCATTCGAGGATTCAAATAATCTCTTTCTATTATGGTAAAACACGTGTTATTTTCTATGAAACTGTTTAAATTCTTCTGTCTCGCAGCAACCTCATAGTTCTTGTTCTTTATAATGGCAAAGCTAAGGCTAAAGAAGGCTTGTGTATGATGGAGGCTTGGAGCTCCCTCAAATAATTCACATAGATATCTAGGTCCCTTTATTGTTCCTTCCATTCAAGGATTAAACTAATCTCGTTGATAAGTTTATTGTTTGACGTCAACAATAAATAAACCTTTCTACCAAGACATTTGTTCCTTATCTGTCATTACTGAATAACACATTTTAATTCTTATGTCCAATGATTTGTTCCATACAGTTAGTTAGTTTAAAATATTTAATTCTTATGTCCAATGATTTGAAGATAGTGTCCTAGCATGCCTAAGAATATTTTGTCCAAGTTTCCAAGAGTTTAATTTTGGGGTTTTTTGTATAGGAGATCGTACTTGTGTAGAGCCACTTTTACCAACTTAGAGACTATAGCCAACTTAATCTGTTTCATTAATATGAATTGGATTCTCAAACTTTTCCTTCAATGCAGCTAATATACCATGATGTTACTTACCACGCAGGTTATCCTAGAAAGAACATTGTGTACTGAGTGGGATATGTGT
This sequence comes from Astragalus glycyphyllos, assembly GCA_963573325.1. Taxonomy (NCBI): domain Eukaryota; kingdom Viridiplantae; phylum Streptophyta; class Magnoliopsida; order Fabales; family Fabaceae; genus Astragalus; species Astragalus glycyphyllos. The sequence goes on along the minus strand of OY754313.1, from coordinate 14,278,811 downwards.
GCTTAATCTGGATGCTTAAGGTGTAACTCAAGAATGGTGTTAAGAGAAGCCTATCAAACAGAAGAGAAATTGAAAGACCAAGATGTTTTAAGAAGGAGCAAGGAACATTTGTGTGGAGAATATATATGTATATATATATATGACTGTGCTTGCATATGTATCTTTTCTTTTGCTGACTGTGTAATAGCTAGCTGTTTGTACACTTAATTGGTTTCTTACCTTTTGCAATCAAAATATTGCTGAGCTAGAGAAGTATACGGATATTATTGGTGAACATAGTTGTATTTGATCATTGAAGAGTCTGAACTTTTATTATGATATTTAATATTTGCGGTTCAAATATACGCTATAATACCTCTTGAGCTGAGTAGTACTCAATGTCTCCCATTATTGGTTGATGGTTTGCTCAGTTATATATGAAAGGTGATTGGTAAGTATTTTAATGGTTGGTTGGAGAAGACACCAAACATTGTTAAAAACTTGCTTCTTTCTTCGTTTTAGAAGTAATTTGCTTAAGAGGTACATATATACTATATAGCACTCATTGGTAAGTATTTCAATATGTTTTTATTTTTTAGAAATATAAGGGGGATTCTTTTTTCTTTCTCCTTTATTGTTTGGCGATGTTCTAGAATGAAGAGGAAAACTTGTGTTTATTCAATCATTCAGCAACATCTATGCAATGTGTATACTGATATCGGAACAATGCTTTTATGTGAAGATTGCTGCTTGTTCTAGAATGTATATATGACAGCGCAATTCTACCTGCATAATTGAACTCAGGATCTGAAGAATGGTGTTGAAGCTTGAATATAAAATCCAAATGCTTTTATGTGAAGAATGAACTGAGGCTAGCGGCGGTTAACTAGCAGCTCCCGGCACTTGGTAGCTGATTTTCATTGTTTGGTGTATCTTTGCAAACTTCAAATTTGTGCCAAATCAGTTTTGTGCTTTTATACCATATTTTACTATAACCAATAAGGAAGAATATTGAGGAATTTGCAGAAATGAAAGTGGACTTTCTTGCCTTAACTCACACTCCCTGACTATAGCAAAGCAATTCTGTCTATTTTGTGTTTTGCAGGTTATCCTAGAAAGAAGCACTACATGGTGTATTGAGTTTGCATGTCTATGTGCTAATATTTGAGTATGGTTGCAAAATTCTATTGATAAGTAGGATACTTAAGAAAGCGAGACATTCCAAATGTTGATTCTAGAGTTTTTAAATTCTTTAAGGACACATGGTTTTGCAAATCATAAAACTAAGCTGAAGGTTGGTACTCCTAGTACTCCTATAATGCTCTTAAGAAATCTATAGACCAATTAGAAAGTTTATGCAAATTGCATAAACATTGGGACAAAGGTCATGTCTGAGAAAAACATTGGACAAACTATATATATTTTCCAGATCACCATTTCTCATTCTCAATCACCATGGTCATTCAAACTAAATAGAAGACAATTTTTTTATTATAAAAAAAAACTAAATAGAAGACAAATTCCTATTATTATCTCTTATGCTATGAAAATTAACAAGTTTAAGGCAATCCTTAACAACAATTGGTTTATATTTTCTTAGAGTAGTCTTTAGTCACATACCATTATATGTAGCAATTTAGGTACTTATTCACGATGGCATTAGCACCTTAACTCCACTACTAATGTAGTATTCAAGGAAGAGAACCTATAATCATTGTAAGTATCCAGAAAAAAATATATCTCATTTTAGTGCTATTTGTAATGGCAAAAACAATCTATTTCAATGGTAGGATTTGTTTAGTGCTGTGTGCAATGGCAAAGTAACATCTCGTTTGACTATGTGTCCTCTTAAGTTATTCCTCGTCTTTGAGAGAAATGTCCTAAACCAAAGAAGCAAACATGGATCCTCATTGAATTACCACCTGGAAAGCAACCTATAGAAATCAGATAAGAAGAAATTGACTACTTTAAGACCTTCTTCCCACTAGTTTAAATGACTTCATGGTTTTTAACTAAGTCCTAACAGAATTGTGAAGTAATCGTGCACTACATGGTTTTTAACTAAGTCCTAACAGAATTGTGAAGTCAGTAATTCTGAAACTAACTCCTTTGACAGCTGAGCAGTTAGTTACTTGAGCAGCTAATCTGAGTGCATACTCTTATACTCATAAGGTGTTGCTGCAATTAGGAATTTATGGTTTCAGATTCTTTTGGCCTTTGAGGGTCTTACACAATTAATGTTTATGGGAGTGTGTACATGGATCTCTGTCTCCTGCTTTTGTTTTTCTGCTGCTGCATGTTTTTTGTATAGGGATATTTTACTATGTTGTTTTTCTTTTTCTTTATCTTCCTATAATGTATTCAGTTGGAGTAACCTTTGTACTTCAAATTAAGAGAATTCTTCTTCTGATGTTTAAAAACATATAACAAGTAGATTAATTAATGATATAACATTTTGATCATTCAGGGAAGAATCAGTGGCAGTTCCATAGATATTTACCAATCTAATTTATAGCACACCTATGCCCCTCTTAGAATATCAATTTGAGAAGAAACCTTCCATGCATGCAGGTGTGTGTGTGTGCTTAATATGGATGCTTAAGGTGTAACTCAAGAATGATGTTTGAAACTTCAAAGTTAAATCCAAATGGGTAAATATAGCAGGCTTGAGGTAAATTTCTGGTGCTGGTTTTAGTCATTAATTAATGTCTTCTTTGGTGTAGTAAATAATAAAGATTTTGTGGCAGGAGGGGTAGTGTGATAAAGCTGAAGCTGCATCACGAAGAGCATTATCTATCGAATTCAATTCGTCGTGTTGCCTCCTCCTCTGCCGCCTCCATGCCTCCTGATCTTCGTCGCAGTTGTTTTGAAGTATGTTAAGAAATTTTCTTGTTCACTTGCTTGAAGCATGAGGATGTGTGATCTTCCTGAGCTTGAGATGGAGTGAGATATGAATGGTTTTACATTGAGCTGTTATGCTTTTTGTTGCATCCCTACAAGGAAGAGTTGAGCAAAGATAAGCCATTTTAGTGGTGACCACTCTTATATTCCACTTGCTCAAAAGGGTCATTAGCAGGTAATATATAGAATTGCATCCCTGGCTATTATCATCAACAATGTCATTCTTAACTTTTGGTGTTTTCAGTTGTAGATTGAGGTTGGAGATACTACTTGCAAACATTTCAACACCTCCAGCGACATCTCTATCTAACATGATGCTTAATCTATCTGCAAAGTTTTTTCATTGTGTTTTTTTTTTATAGTTGTGAGTGAATAATAAATGTGAAGAGATTAAAGGTTGCATCAATTGTAGCATAAGGATATGTTAGTCTTGAATGTAAATATCGTTTAAAGAACATGTCTACGATTCATGATCATACTGTTTTGTTATTACACCCTCCCTGTTAGATCAACATGAATTTCTGTTAATCTACATTAATTAGTGTCTTGGAACTAGAAAACCTTATGTTTCTTTCTTGCAAACCATATTTGGAATTGGAGATCTATGCCTTGTGCAGGGTTCTTCGACATATTGTCTTGGGGGCTAATTGTTAATTTAGTGCCACGGTTAAAAAATGATGCATATTGAAGCCTTGAGCTACAAGCCTAGCTTTGCACCTATCCAGAGAACTATCAGCATGATACTTAACTCTATATACTCATTTGCAGCCCACTTCCATTTTGTCGGGTGAGGATAGATGGTCGTAGGTAAGAAAGGATTGGAGAGGGTATTCAACTAAATTGCAGCCCACTTCCATTTCGAAGAAACAGTTTCAGCATTTCGCACCAGACTCATTGGACCACGGCCAAAGTCGATCCAGCTCCTTGAAATCGAATCACTGCAAGCCACAATACTCCTTACTAACTTTGAACTGTTTGCATTCATAAATCTGCAAAGGCCAATTGTGCAAGAGCGTCAGTGGTGGAAAGGCCTGCCTCTTTTTTTGCTTTTCCTCGTAGAGAACAAGGGAGAAAATGTGGCTAATGTCATGGCATTGTTGTCTCTCTCCTGCCACCGTAGTGGTGTGATGACCACTACTTCTGGTACGAGCCAATGGTTGTCTGCCACGTGCTCCTCTCTTGTCACTTCTAGTCAGCCGTTTCTTGGTATGTGCAATGTCTGTACAACAACGCAAGCGGTACGAATATTTCACGTAGTAATAATTGTGCTACCTTAGTTGTCCTTTGTGCTCCTCAGGTCACCTACCTCGGTTATTGGGGAGCCCTTAGCGGCCTTTGGCATGTCTGGTCGGTGGTTCGAACACCCTGATACAAATGCATATAGGAGTATTAAAATTACATCTTTAGTTATAGATTGAATGAAAATAGAATGGAGGGACAAAAATTGCACAATTAAGATATGTGGGACCAAAACTACATTTTTGTGTGATATCAGAGAGTAAAAGTGAAATTAAGCTGAAAATATATTGTGCATGTTATTTTGTTACTATTATTTAGTATAATAAATATTACAATAAAAATGTTTCTAATTATATTCAAATTTAAATAAGCCTATATTAAGCTGAAAAATGTTATTTTGTTACTATTATTTGCCCATTTCTCAAATGTGTTTTGGCTCTTATTTAGCCTATATTATAGGTCAGATACATCAGTTACTCAATGAACTTAAAATTGTAAAATTTTCTTGTAATAAAGACCATAGAGAGTAACTTAGAAATATGTTTTCTATACACGTATCGATCTGTTTGGCAATGTCATCTCAATAGCTTATAATAGTTTATAGCGGACAAGTCTTTTGTAAGGCTATGTTTGACAAGACAAATCTACTAAACTTATAGCGGATAAACTACTTGTAAGTGACAGATATAACAATAATTACGGTTACAAATATGATAAAATAATTGTAACTAATTATAATTAGATAACTCAATATAATTACTATATGACAAACACAATTTTTTAAATATCTAACTTTTGTGATTTTTTTGGGGGGTGTTACACATGTTAGAACCTATAAATAAGCCCAGTTTGGCAAAAAGTAGCTGATAGCAGATTGAACTTATAGTGTTTGGTAAAACTAGCGGTTGAACTAGCTTATAAATATAAAATGACATAAATAGACATTTATTATTAATATTTAAATATGAGAGAATCTTCAAGTAGCATTTAAAAAAACGTTGTAAGCTACTGAAAAATGCTCTAAACCAGTCATGTCAAAAAAATAGAAGATATCGGGCAAACTAGCTGATAGAGGATAAACATATTTCGCAGTATTTCATATGATCACGTAATTATAATTAGTGAGTCCAGAAACACGTATTTCGCGGTATTTCACATGATCACGTAACTCATCTAATTTTTCTAACCGCGTGAACATTTTTTCTATTTATGAACAATCAGCCAGTTGTACTATATGCTTATCAAAAACTCTAATTCCGGAGGTAGCATCCTCCTTGGCATTGCGCGCCAATTTCTCATGGTCTAACTGGATTGTGCTGCCCATTGTGTAGTTTGCTTGTGTGTTACGGTTGGTCCACGTTGGTAGTTCATGCCAATTCAGCTGGGATGTGGCTTGGATGAGCTCCATTGATGTTGTGCTGCAACACGCAAAAATGCTGATCAGATTTTGTTTCAGGTATGTTTCGCCATGTGTGCAGCATTGTGTGCTCATCTTCTCTGCCTTGCTCGGAATTTGCAGGCTTGGAGAATGAATAATGGTAGAAAGATTTTGTTTAAGGGATGTTGTGCCACGCGTGTTGCATTGTTTGCTGCACTTCTCATCGTTTCACACAATTTCCATCCATTCTCTCTATTGGTTTCTCTCTCTTCTCCACGTGTGTCCCTTTCTCTGCATTCCTCCAATCGACATTGTGGCTTCCTGCCAATTGCATTCTCTTCCCAATGCTGCAAGTTTCGTCCAACAAGCTAGGCTCCTCAAGGTAACCATGTTTGCTTCTTCCAACTATTCTCACTTTTCAATGGTTTTTGTTTTCACTGGTGTAGTGCATTCTCTGTCTTTTTAGTGTGGTTTGATTTTATTAAATGTTCAACATTGTTTGCCAATCGTGACTGTAGCCTCCGATTGTATAAATGCCCCTCCCTTCATACTCAGATTTCTCACTTCTGTTGGGGTATTTCCAGGTTATTCTCCCTTTCATGTTCTCCTCTCTTTTGATTTGCTTCCTCTTCCTTTAGATTTTTGTTATTTTGTGATCTTTTGTTTTGATCATTGTTGTTTTCCTGTTTTTTCATTCTTGGTGATTGCTCAGATTGTCTTCTTGGTGTCTGTTTTCCACTTCTGTGTAACCAGGTGATCCCCATTGATTCTTTCATTGCTATTTCTTATTATGTCATATCATTGGATAACCTGGTTTTCTGCCCTAATGCTTCTGCTGTTGTTTCGTTTGGTAGATGGATTCACTTGATATTAAACCTGATGAGAACAAGGTAAGGGCATTGATGTAGTGACATTTATTGACACCTGAGTTATTATCATTTCATTTAGTTTGTTTGCATTAGTTTGGTAATTAGCATACTCTCACTTGATTCTGTGTTTTGCTCATTTGCTAATGATAATGTGTTTCATCTTTAACTTTAGTTCTCCCTTTGTTTCCCCTAGGTTGGTTCCCTTGCTGCTGTGGGTAATGACCCATATTTTGCGGATTGTCTTCGGAAATACCACACTTATCATTTTGAATTTGTTCCTGGCTTTGTGAGTTGTCTTGTCTCTCCATTGATATTATTGATTTCAGGCTATGTTATTGTCCTAATTTTTCTCTATCTGTTTGCAGACTATGCAGCAACTTCCAGTTCTTTTTTTAGCAGATTTTTATAATGATATGCCAACCATTGTCCATCTGTTGGACTCAGTGGGAAATGTTTTTGTCATGTCCATCATGCAACGCCCAAACAGGGTGTATTTACATCATAGTTCTTCTCGCATTGGGGAGATTTTCAATCTCTTTAGTGGTGGTTGGGTTACTCTTACATTTGTGTAGCGTGTAACCTTCCAAATGTCTGTCAGGGACAGGATGGGGAAGCAAGTCTCCTATCCATTTCCTCCTAAGAGGTTTGGCCTTGGGGAGCCCCAACTCCCAATGAGCATTGTTGAAGAGGAGAAAGATGAGTTTTGCTTTGTTGATGCTCTTCATTTCTACAACACTTTGGTTAAAACCCTATCTATTGAGGAGACCAGCACCTCATTTCTGGTGTGTCCTAGTTTACTTAGGCACCACTCTTTCATATCTTTGTTTGGATCATTGGTTGCTTACATGTTAAAGGCAATTTAGCATTCATATTGTGTATGCACCCCATTTCTGGTGTGTCCCAGTTTACTTAGGCACCACTCTTTCATATCTTTGTTTGGATCATTGGTTGCTTACATGTTAAAGGCAATTTAGCATTCATATTGTGTGTCTCATTCACATCTATACATTATTTGTGTATTTCTTTGGTCACTTTTTCTTTGAACTGATAACTTAACTTGGCTTTGGTTAGTTATGAGGAGTTTAAATTTAGCTGCTATTTGTATCTGGTGTCGCGGTTGTTCTAACAATGGTTTTACTTTTGAATTGTCTTTGCAGTTTCTTCACATTGGTTTTTGCCAGGCTGTTTTTTCTCCAGCAACTAGGACAGTTACATTGGTTAATTTCCGTGGGAGGAAGTGGCCCTGCAAGTTTCAATGGTTTAGCTCAAGGCCTGATTACTGTTGTATTTCTGATGGGTGGGAAACTTTTCGTGGATTGAATGGACTCCTTCCAGGGACTACTCTTAAACTAGGTGTGCCTCAGAAGTACAACAAGTACCTGTTTGTCAAGGTTGTTGAAAATTAGGGAGCGTGTCTTCTTCTTAAGTTTTCTGTATTAGGCTATGTTTGTTATTCTAGAATTATGATCTATATTTCTCATTTGGTTCAGCAATGTCCTTTTAAGTTTATGTGTCTTGCTCTATGTCTAGAGCTCTTAGGGTGATGCACACTGTTTTTAGGAGTTGGTTGCTTAAAAAATGCATCCCTTTTTGTAATGTGCCACTGCTATCAATGAAATGTTTTGGTTTAGTTGTTTGGCACACTCTTTCCCATATAAATTGATAAAAAGGCTCCACTTTTTTCCATTGCGTTGTATATGATACGTTTGGTAGGAATTTTGATTACACTTCCATGGTGTATTTTATTATCACATTTCTCATACTAAGATCTGGCTCATGTTGTTTGGTACAATGTGAATGCTTTATTTTTTGCCAGACAACCATCTATTTATCCCACCAGTAAAACATCGTGTGTTTACTTTGTTTCTTCATCAAGAGTAGTGGCGGAGACAATAGTTTAGGAGTTTGTTCCCAACAATTTAATGGTTATAGAGTGCAATCAAGAAGGTGTTTAACATCTGTTTGCTTAACTTCACCATCGTGAGGTCTGGTTTGCAATGGGCTAAAAAATATGCTGCCTCAAGCACCAGTTTATAACCTTCATCAGATGAATATTCATCCATTTCTGTTGTCCACTCATTATTAATTGATTCCTTGATCTTCTATCTATCCATGGTTAGGTTTATAGTGTGGGGGATGATGGTTATTCAAGTCAGGGGTTTGTGGTAGAGTAATTGCTTGCATCCCAAGCAACAGATGTGGTAGGATTGTGTTTCTGATGTTGTCGAATTAGCAGCCAATCCAAATCCATTTCTTGCTGCAGTGAGCTCAGTGGTGATATCTATTTGAGATATGCAAGTGTCCCGTGCTTCCATGTCATTGATTTGACCTTTTACTTAAAGGTATTTACTCCATCATTATATTTGTTGTATTTTTATCTCTAAATATCTATTTTTTCTTGACATTGTTTCTATTTATATAGCCAACCACTTGGTAACGAGTTCCCCTCACATCTATCAAGCCATTTGGATATACTCTCCCTTTAGACTCTCTTTAACTTGCAAGGTTTGGAGGCATGTTCATGTTGCAGGTTAATGTTCCCTTATATTAATGTCTTGGTCTTTTGCAGATGCCTATTACTTCCGTTGATCGAAAGGATGACAGTACATACGATATGGTCATTAAGTTTGACAGGTTTTACGTTGAGTTTTTGCCTGAAAATGTGAGAACTAACATGTGATTTCTTCTTTACATTTGTTTTACACACTTTCATTCTCTGCTATTTGGTATTTAATGTGTTGTGTTATCACTAATCAATATGTCTATCGTGTAGTTATCTATACAGCTGCCTGAGATGTTTACTAAGTAGCACGGGAATTATGTCTCCTTTTTGGTCATGCTGTGTGATCCTGCTGGAAATCAAAATCAAGTGGTGGTTAAGAAGGTTAATGGTCGACCATATCTTTCCACTGGTTGGAATGAAATGACTACTCGCTATCTACTACAAGGTGGGGGGGTTGTTAGGTTGGTTTACATTAGGCCAGACAAATTTTTCATCAAAGTTAAGGATAGATTTGGTAAGGAGGTTGAATAACCTACTCCCCCATGTATTTTTAAGCTTGCCCAAAACCCACTTCCACATGCAAACAATGATGCTGGAGACAATTACCTTAGGAGCATCTCCAAGGTCCTAACTCTTTACCACAGATTGGGGAAAACTTTAACTCCATCTGATCTCAATGGTGACAAGCTGGTGTGTCTTCTCTTTTCATAATTGTGTTCTATGCTCTTTCATGTAGTTGTCTTTTTTTCTTGCATTTACACATTTTTTGCGTTTTCATTTGCAGTCTATCCCTGCTGATTTCTGTCATATGATTATGCCTGGTGGTGTTTATGAAGTCCAATTGATTGATCCCATTGGCTATGCCTGGAGGTGTGAGATGCACAATAATCAAGATGATGTGTCTCTCTGTGGGCTGTATTCTGGTTGGAGTCTTTTTCGCCATACCAAGTGTTTGTTCCATGGTACTTATATTAACCTTTGTGTTAGATCTACGGAGCCAAAGATCATCTTGGTTGACTTCAAGAGGAAGATATGTGGTTGAATATGCTACTGTTGTTTGTTGCTTATGCTGGTTGTAGTCCTTAGGGCGTTTATCCCTCTAATTAGTGAGTCTGCAGCTAATTAGGTTGTCTGTTTAGTCTAAATAAGTAGTTTCTATGGTTCATGTGGTGTTCATCCCTCACCTATGAGTATGCATCTAATTAAGTAGTATATTTAGTCTAATTAAGCAGTTCCTATTACTTATGTAGTTTGTCTGCATCACCTATGATGCCTGTTGTTTGTGAGAAAGTTCATGTACTTTCTATGTTCTATCATATATAATATTTATTTGTCTGTATCATTTGCTTATTTACACTCTCATTTATATTTCGTGGCAAGCAAACGTGCTACTATATGTGTTGCTGGTATATTGTAATCCTAAGAAACAAAGCATTCCTAATAACATGTTCGACAATAGCAAATGACTTGCCAAATAATGAAATGATATTGATTTGAATTGCCAGTGAAATATATTGGATCTGCTATGGTTCAGCTATTTGGGAGAAGCAGAATCATTGACATAGGAAAACAATCTTTCCAAATTGCTGAAAGACCAGGTTGTGTTAATTACTAATTGAAGATGGAACTTGGTAAATCAATCTTTGGTTTCCTATATACCAATGAGCAAACGATGTTTGTACAATATCCATCATTCAATTGATCATCAAGGGAATTAAATGAATTATGTAACTTCAGTTGAACACTTTAATCATTATTAATTATTGGGTCTCCCATGTTTGTTTTTGCCATTAAGAACAGTGTGTGTTATTGATCATGTTGACCCAATATCTTTAAATCTATGCATTTTGACTGATACCTATATTTTGTGGATTATTTGGAAGCTTTTTATGACTTAATTAGCCATTCCATTAAATTGGTCAAAGTATACCTATAGTTGGACTGTGATTGGAGCCCATTAATCATAAAACCAATCTGTGTTTGCCTCAACACCAGTGAGAATTTGGTTCCCGCATTTAAATACATTAAGCCAGATCAAAATAAATGAGGAAGAATCTAATTATGACTATTGTGGCTGTTGTTTTCTCAGCTATACCTTCCTTTATTTGAACTGTGGTTCTTATGTTACACTTCCCAGTCCTAAAGCAACTGATGTTTCCATATCTAAGCTTCACTCTAAAATAGAATTTCTCATGTCTTATGCAATCCGAACTACATTCAAGATGATATCATTGCATTTAAAATGTACATCCCTTTTGAGCTTATTGAACTGATTCGAATATATCCTCTCAAGTATATGAGTGGCTTGGTATGAGTGATCCATCTAATCTGCAGAAATGATACTTGCCTCATTTGCAGCATGTGACCGTTGTGTATGGTAGTAGTTAAATTATTCTTTATTCTTTATCATGTCTTTTGTCTTCCCAATAGCATAGCATGCCTCCACACTTCTCTCACGTTATCTGTTTGGCAGCAATCTACCTAAACACTCTTAAAATTTTACCTCAGAGCATGGAGCATTTGTCTAAATCCTACCACGGCTCGCTATTGGTATCCACTTGCTTCTATGTAACAATGAGTGACATCAATCCTTCGTGTGGTGTATCTTTGAACATGTCAGGTGCTTCACCCTCTCTAATGCACGCCTCTCTGTTGGTATCAAGTTGCTTCTATGTGACAATGAATGACATCAATGCTTCATGTGGTGTATCTTTGAACATGTCAGATGCTCCACCGTTTCTAATCATTCCTCCCTTCATTGCAGCAAGTAATGTATTCCAGTTGGTTCTTTACTGGATAATATGACAGACACTAATTATTCCTCTCTTCATTGCAGCAAGTAATGTATTCCAGTTGGTTGTTTACTGGATAATATGACAGACACCAGCTTCCCATGCATATTGCTTCACTTGCAACCCATTGTTTTACTCCTGCTATTTCTTCTTTACCCTCTCTACACTTAACATGTTTGCTTAATATGGTACTCTCTCTACACCTAGCATATTTGCTCTTCCCATCCTACCCTTAGCATGTTTGCTTTTCCCATCCTACCCTTATCTGGACTCTATTTAAACCAGTCCATGCATTTTCTCACTCACCAACTTTCCAAGTTTGCTCTTACCTTCATTTGCTACTCATTTCTTCTTCCTGGTGTTAACAAGTATCTCCTCATTATTCAAAATATTAATTTTCCCAACTCTAGCTTTTATATCTGTCAGTTATTTTTTAACTTCTTTCTTTGTGGTCCCTTTATTTATCTCAATATCCCCATCTCCTTTTCTTAAATTGACATGACCTTGGTTTCTTTGTAATCTCTCCCCCCTTTGTTTGACTGTAGGAAATCCATGGCGCCCCGTGTTAACTTCATTTCCGAGGTTGTTCCTGGCAAGGTTAACTGGAGACTTCAAGTTCGTGTCATAAGATTATGGACATTACCTGAATATAAGAATAGGCTCAATCCAAACAGCATTGAAATGATTTTGTTGGATGAGAAGGCAAGTTCTTTACATTTTTTTGAAGGTGTATGATTTTATCTTTGAATGTATACTTTGCCTAAAAAAACCCTCCTTTGTCAGCTTGATAGGATTCATTGCTCTGTCAAGAATTCCCTCATGCCACTATACAAATGTGTGTTGAAGGAGGGCAATTGTTATCTGATTGATAAGTTGAACGTTAGTCCAAATGATTCAAAGTTTCCAACAACCACCAGCAAATACAAGCTTGCTTTCATAGCTATCACATCTTGCTGCACCTTGAGGACCCCCACGACCATACCTTTGAACCATTTTGTTTTTACTCCTTTTATTGAGATCTAGGCTTCACCAAAAGATGATGTGATTGTTGGTTTGTATTTTCCCCCACTTTACTTTTTGGCAAGGGATTCTATTTATTTTTTGAATTCTATTCTGATGTGTTATTTTAATCAGATGTCATAGGACATGTTGTTGAGAAGAGTTAATTAAAAGAGCAACGGACAGAAGATAACTTCTATAAGTTGATTAATTTGGTGCTTGAAGATTTGGAGTTAACTCCTCTTCCTCCTATTCCATCTTAGATATTGTGTTACATTCATTTTGTTTGTTCATGCATGCTAATTTTTTTTCAACTTCCATTTATAGGTTCAATAAGATTCAATGCACTCTTTGGAGTGAATTTGGAGGATAACTTCTATAAGTTGATTAATTTGGTGCTTGAAGATTTGGAGTTAACTCCTCTTCCTCCTATTCCATCTTAGCTATTGTGTTACATTCATTTTGTTTGTTCATGCATGCTAATTTTTTTTCAACTTCCATTTATAGGTTCAATAGGATTCAATGCACTCTTTGGAGTGAATTTGCTGAACAGGTTGCTGCTAACATCAATGCAACTTCTTCCTCATCTGCTCCCACTATTGTTCTTCAACTTTGCAAGTTAAAAAAGTACCAAGGTCCATCGACACCTCCCTTGATCTGTTGTTAAATTACATTTTGGTTGTACCTTTGTTTTTTATGTGTTGATGCAATTCTCAAACAAGAGTCATGGGAATTTCCAATGCTTATTATGGAACTAGAATTTTTGTCAATGATGATCTCCCAGAAATTGTGGATTACAAGTCCAAGTATATTCTTGACTTATTTTCACTTTGTATTCTAAGTATATTGCTACCTCCTCTCCCTATGTAACGTGTTTTTTCCTTTATCTTAGAATGGAATCTTCTGATGTATGTTTGACCCAGTCCATGAGTCAACTTAGTTCTCCTCCTATTGTATGTGCCTACTCTGACTTTATGCAGACTCCCTACAAAACTATATCTGATGTGTTGGAATCTAATACTATAAGAGTGATTTCCATTTTTCTATTGCATTGGTTCTCCCTCTACTTCATTGGGCCTATTTTTGTTAACTGTTATTGCACTAATGTAGGCTGGTCTTGCTGCTGTGCTTGCACAAGTGATTGACATTGAGGTTGCACATGGATGGTTTTACACTTCATGCCAGAAGTGTTTTCGCAAGGTTGTTCAGAATGGGTCCAGATTTTACTGCAAGGAGTGCAACAGGAAGGTCACTGGATCCAAGGTATTATTAGTTCACTTGGCAACCAAAGTTATATTCCAATTTAGTTGCACATCAGTACCTTCTATTTTGTATTCATAGGTACAAAGTTGAGCTCACTGTCATTGATGGAACTGGGTCAACAAGTTTTGTGGTGTTTGATCGTGTGGTCGCTAGATTTATTGGAATGTCAGCACAAGATTTACTTGGTGGTCCTGATGAACCTGTCAACACCAGCAGTATTCCTACGGAGTTTTGCTCTTTTTATGGGAAGCATTTGCTTTTTAAGATTGAGATTCGTGATGCTAATATCACTAATGGGTGGAATGCTTATACTGTTAGAAGAATGACTGTTGATGCTGATATTATCAAGGATTACTGATAACAATCAAATATGATTGTTATTACCTCTTATTTCAAGCTTAAATCATTGTTAATTCTCAAGCAATTTAGTGATTAATGTTGTAAATATGTTAGTTTAGAATAATTAAAGGTGCAAGCTTAATTATGTTATTAATGGGCACTTTGGTGCCCAATTGTGGTTTAATGTGTTTATTTAATTGCTGCAGCACCTATTGTGGCAGCAATGCCTAAATGCGCAACATGAGAGAGAATGTAGCAAGAAACACGGAAATCAAGGCAAGGACAGCTGTCAGCGTGTGTCATGCGTGGGTGTGCGTGCCAATCATTGATGATGCGTGAATGACCTAGGGTTTTGGGCAAAAAGGACATTGTGCCTTGAAAAGGACAAAATGTGCCTCCACCATTTAGGGTTTCTCTCATCCCAAGGCCTTCCCTATATAAAGGCACTCACCCCCAGAACTAGGTTAAGCCGAATTCCTGAGGTATAGACATAGCCTCAAGTTTTCGTGTCTCCATTGTTACTTAGAATCAATTGCTGGGATATTGATTGCTGCAGCAACGTTAGATCTACTTCAACTTCGAAGGAGCTACATTTTGAGAGCTGGAATTGCTTGGTGGATCACCATTGAAGCTGTCTCAGTATCAAGACTTGTAGTTGAACTTCTCTTCTCGGGTTTTAGTATGAAATTCTCACTTCCCTTGATGTTTAGTTTAGTTGTAATATTGTGTAAGCTCAATATGAGCTAAACCTCTGTAGTTGGGATGCTATTATGAATTTAATGAAGTTAATTTGTTCTTGATGCTTATGTTATTGTGTTGAGCGCTTTATCTTGTGTGTTTTTACTATTTCCATCTTAGATTAGGATTGGCCGTCTAATCTAAGTAGATATACATTCACAGACATGGTTTGTATATATATCTCACAAGATAACATGGTATGTTGCACTATAGACATATAGTTGTTCCTTGCTTGAGTCCTAGACATAGGAGAGGCATAAGCCATGAGGTAAAACACTTAGGTGTAATGCTGCTTGTTCTTCAGTAGCCTAGGGAAATAATCTCTTCCGAATTAGACATAATTTGGGGCGACTAAAGCCTAGTGTTAAGCATTAGACATAATGCACAATTGCGGCAGCACCTAGTGCTGCAGCACTTAACATAGCATTTTGAGCATTTTTATGGATTTATTGAAGTATTGCATCTCAACTTGTTCCAATATCTGATTTCCACTACCCTAATACCTTTTTAGTTGTTTGTTACTTGTTACCCAACCAATTGTGTGTCATTTACTTTTGTTACTAAAATCACTAATTGTTACCTTGATTAAACTCTTGTTTGGAAAATTAATCCTCGTGGGAACGATCTCTACTTTCATTATATTACTTGTTACGATTGTGTACACTTGCACAAAAGAACGTTCACGTTTTCAAGCAACAAGTTTTTGGCGCCGTTGCCGGGGATTAAATTGATTAAACACTATTTAATTAATTGGCAATTTAGTGATTTCTTTTGTTGCTAATTCTGGTGCTCTGTTTTTGGTTGTTTCAGTAAGTTAATTGCTGCAGCAACTGTTGTTGCAGCATATGTACAGACGCAGATCACCAGAATATCAACTTCATCCTGAGATAGAAAGACTGTTTAGAGCTTTGAGAAGGGGACACGACCACTCTGGTCTCATTTCTTTGGGAAGAGCTGTCAATATGGCTACACCACCACCTTCTAATCATGGAAACACACCACCTCCTAGCAACCATGGTTCTGACAGACATACTTTAGCTGCCACTGAGCAACCTGAACATGTGAGACAAGTTTTGAATGAAACAGTTATAGGCATGGCTAATGACAGGGACAGACCTATGAGGGATTATGCAATTTTTGACCCTCACACTATGCAAACTAGCATAGTGAGGCCTGAACTTGCCACAACTCATTTTGAATTTAAGCCTATGATGTTTCAAATGCTTCAAACAATAGGGCAATTTGGTGGAGGACCTACTGAGGACCCACATTTGCATTTAAAACAATTTGTAGAAGTTTGTAGTAATTTCATTCTCCCTGGTGTAAGTGATGATGCTTTTAAACTTAAACTTTTTCCTTATTCCTTGAAGGATAGAGCTAAGGTTTGGTTAAATTCCCTGGAACCTAACTCTATCACTACTTGGAATGAGATGGCTGAAAAATTTATGACAAAATATTTTCCACCTATCAAGAATGCCAAGATGAGAACTGAAATTACATCTTTTAGACAAACTGAATTTGAAACATTGTTTGAAGCATGGGAAAGATTCAAAGAATTGTTAAGAAAATGTCCACATAATGGGTTGCCTGTGGTTGTTCAAATGAAAACTTTTTACAATGGGTTGGAACCTCAAACTAGACTGATGCTTGATGCTTCTTCTGGTGGAGTCTTGCTGAATGGCTCCTACCAAGATGCTTATGATCTTATTGAAACTATTGCTGCAAACAGTTATCAATGGCCAACAGCCAGGGTTAGTGCTCAGAAGAAAGTTGCTGGTATGCATGAAGTGAGTGAAGTTACTGCTTTATCTGCTCAAGTTGCATCCTTGTCCAACATGATCAAGAACATGAGTACACCCAGTGCTGCAGCAACACATGCTGCAGCAACTGAATTTGTACCAGAAACTAAAGTGGCAGCAATTGAACAAGTACCAGTGGGTTCTGCTAGTTGTGTGTACTGTGGAGGAGGCCATTTGTGTGAAGAATGCCCTGCAAACCCTATTTCAGTCAACTATGTTGGGTATGACAAGAACAATAATCCTTATTCTCGTACCTACAATCCTGGGTGGAAGAGCCATCCTAATTTTAAATGGAGCAACAATGCAACACCTGCTACAGCTCCTGCAACACCACCAGGAACACCTGCTCCATCCAAGGCAAAAGAAGAGAGCTCTATGGAACTTATGTTGAAGGCTTTCATGAATGAAACTAAAACTCAGTATCAAACCCAAGGAGCTGCAATCAAGAACTTGGAGAATCAAATTGGTCAAATAGCCACTGCCCTGACCCAAAGACCTAGTGGAGCATTACCTTCTACTACTGAACCAACATCTTCTAAGGGAAAGGAACAAGTCAAGGCTATATCTTTAAGGAGTGGGAAGGACTTGAAAGGACCATCTACTGATTCTAGAGATGGAAATGCAATAAAAGAAAAAGACAAAAAAGAGAAACAAAATGCACCAGATGCTGTCACAGTTAATGCTGCAGCATCTGATGCTGCAGCAATTCCATCAAAGATTGCTGATCAAATTTTGCCTGATCCACCTTATCCTCAAAGGTTGAAAAAGGCTCAACAAGATAAACAATTTGGCAAATTCCTGGAGGTGCTAAAACAACTTCACATCAATGTTCCTTTGGTAGAAGCACTTCAACAAATGCCCAATTATGCAAAGTTTATGAAAGATGTGCTTTCCAAAAGGAAGAGACTTGGGGAGTTTGAAACAGTAGCTATGTCAGAAGAGTGTAGTATGATCATGCAGAACAAGCTTCCAAGTGTCATACCCTAATTTTGTCCGCCTAGGTTTAAAACCCTAATTTTCCGCAAAAAAAAATAAATAAATTGAGAAGTGTGGTTTTATTTTGAAGAGTGAAGAGCATTGTGCATGCATTTTTGGGTTTTAAAAGTCATTCTAGGGCTTTTAAATTCATTGTTAGAGTGGAAATGCATTTGTTGTTAAAAAACAAGGTTTTTGGGGCAAAAGGGTATTTTGGTCATTGTCAAAAATAAGATAATTTCTCATCAAGAATCATTGTGCAATTTTAGAGAAATTTATTTGAGGCAAAACATTTTTGGTCATGTATGTATGTATGCGCATGCATGCATACATTGTGCAAAAAATTCAAATTCAAAAAAGGCATCAAAAAGGAATATTCTACAAAAAGTTCCAAGATGTGATTTTTATGACATTTTTGGTCATGGTGATCACATAAAATGGCATATTCCTCAAGATACCTTGTATGTGGCCTAAATTGGGTGCATTTTTGTACAATTATCCTAAGAAGAATAATCAAAAATGAAGGGATAATGGAATGGTCATATAATAGTACAATAGTACAAGATGACAACTAGCAAAACTTGGTCACCAAGGACCCCTCCCTTGCTATTTCGAATTTCTCCTCTCTATTCTCTCATTTTGTGTTTTCTCAATGTCCTCAATCCATGTGAGCCTCAATCCTAGCCTTTGATTCAAAATTAAAATCAAATCCTAGAGCACAACTAGTGCACAATGACCTAACCACCCTTAAACCTAATTGCTTTCTATATATACCCTATTCACCTCACAAGGAGAAGAGACTTTGGCCTCATCATTCACTCACAAACCCTAGCACACAAAACCCTCCTCACCTCCTCTCCATTTTATGCGCCACCCCCTCTCCCTCCTCTCTAACTCACTTCTTCATTTCTCATCTACCCACACACATTCAATCCATTTTCCAAGCCTAAAACACTAATTTTTAACCATCAATCCTTCATAAAATCACACAAAAGTTCAAGATCAAGGGTCATTTTTTGGAGATTGGAGACCAAGCTTGAAGATAAGTTGATTTGGTTGATTGTTTCTTCATCTATTGTGTTTATTTAGAGCTCATCTTAAGGTATGTGATTCTTAGACCCCTTCTCTTGTAAATCCTTGCATAAAGTCATCATTTTTTGCATATTTGTGAGATTTCCACTTCCAAAAATGTAGATCCTCTCTTTTAACTTCATTTTTATGCTTGTACATATTTTAATCTCATGAATCTTTGTTTTGATGCTTTGATTTTGGGGTTATATGCATGATTTTGTTGTTTTAGTTGAAATAAAATGTTATTGGCTTTGATAATAATTTCGCATGTTTTAAATAAATATGTGTTTTATGATTTTTGTTGGTTATCATGGTTGAATCTTGTGAATAGATGCATCTATGTTTTGGTTATGTCACTCGCTTGCTTGATTTGGTTGGCTTGTTAAAATAAATTGATGATTGGCCATTAAACTTGCAAATATTCAAACCTATGTTGTTAATTGTGAAGTTTGTGATTTGAGAAAAATGAATTTGGGTTTTGGTTCATTTATGATCCACAAATGATCTTGGGTTATGCTAAGTTGGCAAGAGATAGGTTACTTCAACCTTGATGCCTATGCTTGTAAGCATTTAAAAATTCAATTCCCATTTGATGTGCTTGTGAAATGTGAGCAAAAAGGGGTCTATAAACCATTGAATTTGCGCACATGATTGGTCTCCAATGACCTTGATGCATCCTCAAGTTTAATCATGTTTTCTTTGCTCTTTGAGTCTAATGTAAATTGTTGTTTGAAGCTTGTGAAGTTTTGGCAAATGATAGGCCACTTAGAGCCTTGATGCACATTGCATTGTCTTAATAAATTGCAAAGGAGAGACCACTTGGAGTCTTGATGCACTTTCCATTTCTCAATCGGCAAAGGATAGGTTCATTTAACCTTGATGCACATGCATTTTGCCTACTCATGCATTCTTGAATTGAAGCTTGGTACTCAATGCTTGATATACTTGTTTATGTGCTTGCGGTGCATTAAAATGTTGAATCGGTGTTCACAATTTGCTTGTTTTGATTTCCACCAATTGTTACTCGTTAGTAACTCTCCAAAACTTCAAAACCATGTTGCATACAAAGAACAACTTGTTACTCGTTAGTAACGTTCCAACTTCAATACATTTTTTGCATTTACATAATCATTGATAAACAACTTCACTTCTTCTCAAAACAATTTCAAACTATTTTTCACAAATTAAAAACTTTGTTGAGGATAATGCGAAGCCTTTGCTTGCACGATTGTCAACAATGGGGTACTAGTGGTGATCACTTGGAGTCTTTGCTCAATTGATTATCATGAACACTCATTTTTCAAAAGAACTCTCATTTCACAAATCAAACTTTGTTGAGGATAATGCGAAGCCTTTGCTTGCACGATCGTCAATAATGGGGTGCTAGTGGTGATCACTTGGAGTCTTTGCTCAATTGATTATCATGAACACTCATTTTTCAAAAGAACTCTCATTTCACAAATCAAACTTTGTTGAGGATAATGCGAAGCCTTTGCTTGCACGATCGTCAATAATGGGATGCTAGTGGTGATCACTCGAAACCTTTGTTGTTTGGTCACTGTGAACATTCAATTTTCACAATTAAGCAACCAAAAAATAAAAACCTTTTCTCGACCACCGAGAACTACGTAAGTTTTGAATTCTCCATCGCACCGGGAGATACGTAGGAGCGGGTCACATTCCCGTCAAGCACGACAAATGAAAACCATTTTCTTTTCAAAAAAACAAACCCTTTTCCAAAACAAGGCAATTTCTAAAAACAAAACAATTTTCGAAAACAAGAACTACGTTGCTTTGATTCCCTCCCCAGGATACGTAGGCACGGTGCCCTCCCGTCAAGCGCAAAAGATTAAATTTTCCTTAAGTTTTTTTTTTCCCATAAAGTAAGGAGAGATAAAGAGAGATAAAAACAAAGCATTTCTTAAATCAACCCTTTTAAATCACACGTCAAATCGAGGTTCCCTTTCAGTAGAAAGGATGTGTGGGGTGCTCGTACCTTCCCCATGCATAACCGACCCCCGAACTCAAATCTCGTGGTTCCAAGGACCATTGTCTTTCAAGAAAGGTTTTTTTCAATGTTTTACCTCTAAAAAAAATATTGGTGGCGACTCCAATTCATGTTGTGCGAAGAGAAATCCCTCCAAAGGATTTTTCGGGGTGCAACAGCTGGCGACTCCGCTGGGGACCTTTCTTTAGTGGGTCGAGCCAATCGATTCGACATGTGATTTATTTCGTTGATTTGAATGCTTTGTTATATCTCTCCTCCTTTCCCTTTCTTCTTTCTTTCCTTTGCCTTTAAAAACATGCTTGCATTATTCTTAGAATTGTTGTGTGCATTCTTGTGATGTTTTGCTTGCGTGCATTGTGTGTTAGCCTTCTTCCTCTTCTATATTTGC
Source organism: Astragalus glycyphyllos (assembly GCA_963573325.1). Lineage (NCBI taxonomy): Eukaryota > Viridiplantae > Streptophyta > Magnoliopsida > Fabales > Fabaceae > Astragalus > Astragalus glycyphyllos. The sequence goes on along the minus strand of OY754313.1, from coordinate 14,257,570 downwards.
TTCTTGAGTAAAATAAGAGTAGCTTCTTCTTCTTCTCCTCTTACTTTCGTCGTTTATATGCTTTTCTCATACATTTCCCCAATCCTAGCATGTTCCCCTCTTCTTTGCTCCCTTTCCTGAGGTAAGCTCATGAATTTCCCCTAATCCTATTATGTCCCCTCCTCTCGGCTCCCTTTCTTAAGGTAAGCAATGCTTGCGATTGTTGTTAGAACCCTAGGTTAGTATACTTATGTTGAAATGATATTGAACCCTAGGGTAGACGACATGCTGTTGCTTGGTATTGTCTGGACTGTTCTGGTTTCCCTTTGCAGGTGGGGTTTGGGTAGATTTTTAGGTGTTGTGCCCTCATCACACACTGCACACCTTATGTTTGTGAGCATTGAGTGGGGCCTAAAACCCAAGGTCTGCAAAGAACCCTAGGAGAGTGGAAATGAGTAGTGACTGCCATTCGTAGACCGTTGTCTGTCTGGCTCTCATGAAAGTTTCGCCCAAGAGTGCGCTTTCTTCATGATACCTCACACTCGGTAGCTCTCTACGATTGTGGGTGTATTCATGAGAGAGACTTTAGCTCTTGGTTGCCATTGTGAGGCAGTGACCAGAACCCACATGGGAGGATTACCCTTGTCGTTGACTTTAGAGCCTATGATCCTTACCCATTTGTAGGACACGGGGGCACGCAAATTGTGTGTTGCATTAGCTTAGGCATCCTCTTTCGAAACTCTTTTTCCAAAAATGTAGAAAGTAATTTCCTTTTTCCCTCATAAACACCTATATGAGGTGGCATATAGCGGGTATTTTCAAAAATGTTTTGAACCGCCACCAATAAACATCATTTTCTTCTCTCTTTTCTATGTAAATAAAAGGTCATAATCATCACATCTGCGTCATTTTGCATCATCATCATTGCATTCGCATCTAACAAAATTTTGAAAAAAAAACCTCCATTCTTTGCATCCTCCATGCATTAAAGTTGTTTGCCGGAGATCGCAACGTAACACAAAGTCTTGTCATAGGTGTGTAAGAAACGGAATGGAATCAAAAGGCAAAACCGTTTTCAATTCAAGGCTTCCTGTTGTGAAAGAGATTGATATGGCTAGTCTGAAAGAGTATGCATCCCTCCTAGGTCCTATTGAGGTCAGGTCTTTTGACAAAACCTATGGGAACATTCGCAAGCTGCTACAACTAGAAGTGCAAGAGAGTGCCATTGCTGCCCTGTGTCGGTTCTATGACTCGGAGATTCGCTGTTTCATTTTTAAGAATTTCCAAATGGCGCCTACCCTAGAAGAGTATGATAGGATTTTGGGCTTTGATCGATCCAAGTTTAAGCCTTATCAATACCAAGGGGAGTATTATTCTGATGAAAAGCTTGCTGCCTTGTTGCAAATCAGTGCTGAGAAAGTGCGGGCCCATAAGATAGAACGTAATAAGGTATTTGGGTTTCCTCAAGAATACTTTGAGAGTTTGATGACCAGCTATGTAGTGTCTGATGATTGGAACTCTTTCAAGCAAGTGCTAGCTCTGACCATCTTCGGCATTGTGCTCTTCCCTCAGATAGAGAGGCATGTGAGCGAAACTGCAATCGGTGTCTTCCTCGCCTTCAAATGTGCAAGAAATCCTATCAACCCGGTTCCCGCAATCCTCGCAGAGACATACCGTGCCTTCACTCGTCACCATGAATTCCAAAAGAATAAGATGTGTTGCTCCTTCCCTGTGTTATATGCTTGGTTGATCAGTCATGTGTGTATCAACAAAAGTGATGTGAAGGATTTGCTTTCCTATGCCTTGGGTTGTAATCCGAAGACTATGAACTCTCAAGAGTGGGTGCATGCTTTCAAGAACCAAGATGCTCTCCAGATTCGTTGGTTCTCACCTAAATGTTGGGTAGACAGGCCTTCAGTGATATTTCGGTGTGGGAGTTTTCAGAACGTTCCTCTCATGGGAACCCAAGGATGCATAAACTATAACCCCTCTTTGACCTTGCGACAGCTCGGATACCCTATGCGGGATTCACCCTCCGAAGCTATGCTGTTTCGTTTTTACCTCCATGCGGGGATCCCTAAAGACGAGAGTCTACTTCGGCGAGTCCTGCAAGCTTGGGAAACCGTAGTGCGGAAGGACAGAGAAGAGTTAACCAGGAGGACCACTGCTATCTCCTTTTCTCAATGGCTTGAAGGGAGGATTAGTGAAACTCGGTCATCCAGCCAAGGAGTACCACCGCTTGAGGAAAAGATACAAGAACCTCACATTCCTACCATTGAAGAATTGGAAGAGGATAGGTTGGCCATGTCAAAGGTGGAAGAAGAAAAAAGGGCTCTGCAAGATAGATTGGGAAAGATGATGCAAGACAAGAAAAAGCTAGAAAATGAAAATGCTTTCCAAGCTGCAGTTATTGAGGAAGTCAATAGAAAACTTGAAATAGAGGGGAAAAGCAAGAGGGAAATGCAAAAGCACTTGAAGGGTGCCAAAGAGGAAGTGAAGAGGTGCACTACCAAGATGAATGAGGCTGTAGCGGAAGCAATTAAATGGAAGAGGCTATATGAGAATACATGGAAAGAAGAGCAAGCAGTCAGGCACGCACTAGTTAAGTCAAGAAAAGACTCTCGAATGATGAAGCTTGAATTGGAAGATCAATTAAAGAGTGTCAAGCAAGATCGGGAATCTATTGAAGGGATCCTGAGGGATTATCAGCAAGCACTAAGAAGGGAACAAGGGAAGTCGGAAAGCTTGGCCAATCATGTGCAGTACTTGGAAGGGTCTTACCTCCGGCTAAGGGAGAAGAGTGACTATTGGGAGAGTCAATTTGCAGAATTGCTCAGTAAGGTAAAAAGTCAACAAGTCTTTGAGGAATTGAAAAAGGAAGGCTTACGTTGGAAAGACAAGTTCTCCAAGTTAGCTTGGTTAGCTAATCAGGCTGTGAGAGACATTCCCAAGAAGCCAAGAAAGGCGGATGCAGAAATGAATCCTTTCAACACCCCTGTCAAGGTGTGTGAGTTTGTTGAGTACTGCAAGATTCTCACAGAAGAACTCCTGGAGAAAGCCCGGGGGGCAGCTGAGAGCAAGAAGAGGAAAAGGAGCGAGGAGTTGAAAGCCATATGCCTTTAAAGTTCCCTTTAGAGTGTTGTAGCGATCCTTAGGAAATTGTAATTTTCCTTAAGAAGTTGTAACTTTCTTTGGAAAATAGTACTTTGTTTAAAATCATTGTATGGCACTCTTAAGGAATATTGTACTTTGATTTGCTTTCTATTTGTGATACTCCTTCGCATTCCATTTAATTGAAGTACGTTTGTTTTGCCTTGTTGCTTCCAATTTTGTTGCAATCCTAAAAACACCTGAACCTTAACACCTATGACAAGACGAGTTGCACCGCGATTCCCGGCAATAAACATAATAACATGCATTGCATTTGCATCATTTGTCTTTGTATTCATAAAAAAAATGTTCCGCCCACAGAAGTAAGACAAGCTGGTTAATCATCGGTATTGGACGCGATCGCAGGCAAGAAATATGGCCAACAATCAAGACGACGCGAATCTGGGCAATCATCAACCAATCCAGAATGATGCAGTTCCAGAAGGTCCGAATCTAAATGGTCAGGGTCAGCATGATCAGAATCAAGAGAATCGAGCAATCAGGGCTGAGATGGAAGTTATAAGAGCTCAAATGGCAGAGGTCATAAGAGTGTTAAGTGCCTTAAGGGATGCTGGCATAACTGAAGGTGCTGCTGCCGCAGGAGTGAATCCTCCTAGAGTCTCTCGGGCTCTCCAGAACGTGCAATGGCCTCCTTATGGTCTCCCATTAGGGTACACACCCCCTGCTACCGGTGCAAACCCAGAAAGTGGTCCGTCGGGAACCACAGGACAGGCCCAGCCTGAATCAGCTGTGAATGAAGTTGGAACGGGGATACCTCAGGTTCAAATTCAGATTCCTACTCCTGCTATTACCCCGGGAACTCCGGTTGGCTTCAATTCTCCAGCAACAATCCATCCACAAGTTCAGGGTCCCATTCCTCAGATTATCGCTCACTCACGTGACCCACACGTGACCCCAGCTGTGGTGTCGATGAACAATCTTCACTACGGTGTGAGTGGTTTTCCGTCGAATTACCCTGATGAAGCTAGAAGTCAGTACCAGATGTTAGAAGAAAGATTGAGAGCTGTTGAAGGAACAGGTTCCCAGGCTAGGAACGCCCATGAGTTATGCTTGGTCCCTAATCTAGTCCTGCCACCCAAGTTCAAAGCACCATTTTTCGACAAGTACAAAGGAGCAACCTGCCCGCGCAGCCATGTGACGATGTATTGTCGGAAGATGACTGCCCACGCCCGTGATGATAACCTGATGATACATTGCTTTCAGGAAAGCTTAGCTGGAGCTCCCCTTGAATGGTATATGCAATTGGAGCCAACTAATATCCGTTGTTGGAAGGATCTGGCGGATGCCTTTATCCGTCAATACCAATACAACAGTGATTTAGCCCTGGATAGGACCCAGCTGCAATGTATGTCTAAGAAGGATAATGAGACATTCAAAGAATACGCCCAGAGGTGGAGGAACCTCGCTGCACAAGTAAAACCCTCCCTGCTTGATAAAGAGATGGTCCATATGTTCATGGAAACTCTTCCCCCAGTGTTCTATGATCGTTTGGTCGGCAGCGTGGCTTCGAATTTCTCTGAGATGGTTGTCATTGGAGAAAGAGTGGAGAACGGCATGCGCAGCGGAAGAATAGCCCATGGCCCAACACCTCCTTCCCATCAGAAAAGGCCTTTTTCTGGTTCCCACAAGAAGAAGGAGGGAGAAACTAATGCAATCATCGGAGCTAGCGGTCCATCACACAACAATCCCCCACAAGCCATTCCAGTTCCTGCTCAGACGCCGCCTGCTCAGCCATTCCAGTCCAACAATCAGTACAGAAACTACAATGAAAAAAAGCCTGTTGTCTTTGAACCTATCCCCATGTCGTACACGGATTTGTTCAATTATCTCATTGCCAACAAGTTAATCAGCACTCGTCAGATGAAACCATATCAGCCTCCCTATCCCAGAGGGTATAATGCAAATGCTACCTGTGCCTTTCATTCTGGGGCAGTAGGTCATGTGGTGGAGGATTGTAAGGCGTTCAAGTACGTTGTGCAAGACCTGCTTGATGCAAAGAGTATATCATTTCAGCAACCTAATGTAACCACCAACCCGTTGCCGGGGCATGGTGGGCCCACTGCAAATGCCATTAATGATCAGGGTGGTCAGTACTTAATTAGGAAGGTGGAGTGCATTCGTACACCCCTGAGTATCATCCATGCTGCACTATGCCGTTGTGGTATCGTCGAAGAAGGGTGTGCCAGAAGAGACATCTGCAATGACCCTTATTGTGTTGGGGCCTGTGAGAGCTTCAAACCCATTCTCCAAGAGCTGTTAGACAGACACCTGGTCCAGGTCGGGGTTCAGGAAAAGGAAGAAAGTGTATCTACTCTACAATCAAACAACAGAGGTTTCAGGAGACCGGTTGAAATCCCTTGCAGTCTGAATTCAAGCTCGGTTGTGGCAAGACCTCTGACTGTTGTTATTCCGGTACCTGCCGCTACCCTTAGTAGAGAGACTAGGGTTATTCCCTGGAGCTGCAACGTGCAAATGCAAGCAGAGGTCCCTCAGGGCGTGTTGGATATAACAAACATTGCTGGGAGTAGTGGAATTACGAGGAGTGGAAGGATGTATGTTCCTGAAAATCTTAGAAAGGAACAATCAAAGGAAGCTGAAGAAAGGGCCCGTAAGGGAAAAGATAAGGAAACTGTGGAAGTTAGAGAAGTATCAGACAAAGAAGCTCAGGAATTTCTGAAAGTAATGAGACAAAGTGAATACCGGGTGGTGGACCAGTTAAATCAAACCCCGGCCAAAATCTCAATGCTTTCGTTGTTGCTTAGTTCCGAGGCACACCGAGCTGCACTGTTGAAAATCCTGAATGAAGCACATGTACCCCATGACATTACGGTCAACCAGCTTGATGGTATTGTTGGGAACATAGTGGCATCCAACTACTTGACCTTCACAGACGCTGAGCTACCCCCGGCGGGGAAGAATCACAATCAAGCCCTTCACATCTCTGTCAAGTGTGGGGACTACATGCTGGCCAGAGTGCTCATCGACAATGGCTCATCATTGAATGTGTTGCCCAAGTCCACAATGGATAAGTTGGATGTGGATTGCTCATATCTGAAGCCTAGCTCCACCTTGGTTAGAGCATTTGATGGGTCTGTGAAAGAAGTTTTTGGAGAAGTAGAGGTGCCTTTGCAGGTGGGTCCTGAAGTGTTCTATGTCACATTCCAAGTCATGGATATAGCTTCCTCTTATAGCTGTCTGCTAGGACGACCTTGGATACATGCCGCTGGGGCAGTGCCATCTTCGCTCCATCAGAAACTCAAGTTTGTGGCCGAGGGCAAGTTGATAGTAATCTTCGGGGAGGAGGAGATGATGATAAACCGATCACCACCAGAATATTACGTTGAAGCAGCAGAGGAGTCTTTTGAGACTGCCTTCCAGGGATTGGAGATCTCAAATGCTATCTTTGTTGGGAGTGAGCCTCCCCAATTGAAGCCTAGGTGGTCCAAGGCAGACATGATGGTTGCAAAGGTGATGCTAGGACATGGGTATCAGGTTGGAAAGGGCCTGAGAAAAGCTGCTCAAGGAATTGTAGCACCCGTCCTGCTGAAAGGGAATACTGAAAGGTTCGGTATTGGGTACATCCCAAGCCCTGCAGACCAAGAGAGGCTAGCAGCTGATAGAAGAGAGAAATGGTTGGCAAAGCTCAGAGGAAGGACCCCCAACCAGGGAGGGATGGTCGTCGGTGATCTTAGGAACAACTTCCGAAGTGTAGGCATGCTGAACCCTGACCAGGTCAATGTGATTGAAGAAGATTCAGGCTCGAGTGGCGGTGCTGTCGGCTTAGTGCGCCTTTGTGCTGCGAAAGAAAAGCTCCAGAACTGGGAGGCCCTAGATTTCCCTGTGATTTTCAATTTAAAGTAATTTTTCTTTGTAATGCAAAATTCCTCGGCTCTGCCCAAGGCCTTGGGATATTTCATTCGGGCATGCATGTTTTCGTCAAACTTCATCAATGAATAAAATGTTATTTTGGAATTTTCAATAAAATTCTTTTTCTTCATCTCTCATTTGCGTGTCTTTTCTTTATTTTTATTCGCCACTCCATTTTAATGCAGATCGAATACAATTCTTGAAAGTAATAATTCCCATAACTCATACTGTGACTTTGATTACCCGGTTAACCAAACCGAGGAAGATGTTGAGGATGATTGGGATACTCCTCCGGAAATTATGAGAATGGTAGAACAAGAAGAAAAGGTCATCGAGCCCCATGGGGAGCCCACAGAAATGGTTAATTTGGGTACTGAGGAAGATAGAAAAGAGATCAAGGTTGGTACCGCGATGGGGGATTGTGAACGTAAGAAGTTGATTCAGCTCCTGTTTGACTATGTTGACATTTTCGCATGGACTTACCAAGACATGCCGGGATTGAATACAGATATTGTTGAGCACAGATTGCCGGTAAAACCAGAATGTCCTCCGGTAAAACAGAAGTTGAGGCGAATGAGGCCAGAGATGTCCTTGAAAATCAGGGATGAGGTCAAGAAACAGTTTGATGCAGGGTTCTTAGCAGTGGCAAAATATCCTGAGTGGGTAGCCAACATCGTTCCGGTTCCCAAGAAAGACGGAAGGGTCCGGATGTGTGTCGATTACCGTGATTTGAACCGAGCAAGTCCTAAAGATGATTTCCCTCTACCTCACATCGATGTTCTGGTGGATAGCACAGCGCAACACTCAATGTTCTCCTTCATGGACGGATATTCAGGTTACAACCAGATCAAGATGGCTCCAGAGGATATGGAGAAAACCACCTTCATAACCCTTTGGGGAACTTTCTGCTATAAGGTCATGCCTTTCGGATTGAAGAATGCCGGGGCAACTTATCAAAGAGCAATGGTGACTCTGTTCCACGACATGATGCATAAAGAGATTGAAGTTTATGTGGACGATATGATCGCCAAATCAAAGACCGATGAAGAGCATGTTGTTAACCTGCAGAAGCTTTTCGAGCGCCTCAGAAAGTACAAACTCAGGCTGAATCCCGCCAAGTGCACATTCGGAGTGAGGTCAGGAAAATTGTTGGGCTTCATTGTTAGCCAGAAGGGAATTGAGGTAGACCCGGACAAAGTGCGTGCTATCCTCGAGATGCCGGCGCCAAAAACAGAGAAAGAAGTTCGTGGTTTTCTTGGAAGGCTGAATTACATTTCCCGATTCATCTTCCAGTTGACCGCTACCTGCAAGCCGATTTTCAAACTGTTGTGCAAAAACCAAGAGTTGAAGTGGAATGATCAATGTCAAGAAGCCTTCGAGAAAATCAAGGTGTATCTTCAGAATCCGCCAGTCCTAACGCCACCATGTACCACCAACCTCTCTGAATGTCCTGAGTGCACCTTGGCCTTTCTCAATGTGGGGCATGGACATCATTGGTCCTATTGAACCCAAAGCTTCAAATGGTCATCGTTTCATCCTGGTTGCTATCGACTACTTCACCAAGTGGGTAGAGGCTGCTTCTTATCCCAATGTAACAAGTTCAGTGATTGCTAAGTTCATCAAGAAAGATTTGGTTTGCCGCTACGGCCTTCCGAACAAAATCATCACAGACAACGGCAATAATTTGAACAGCAAGGTGATGAAGGACTTATGCAAGGACTTCAAAATCCAACATCACAACTCTTCTCCCTACCGCCCGAAGATGAATGGGGCAGTTGAGGCAGCCAATAAGAATATTAAGAGGATAGTACAGAAAATGGTAGTAACGTACAAGGACTGGCATGAGATGCTCCCCTTCGCCTTGCATGGGTACAGAACCTCGGTGCGTACATCTACAGGGGCAACCCCTTACTCGTTGGTTTATGGGTCAGAAGCTGTTCTCCCCATTGAGGTTGAAATACCCTCGTTGCGGGTATTGATGGAGACCAAATTAGAAGAAGCAGAGTGGGTTCAGGCTCGTTTTGACCAATTGAATCTCATTGAAGAGAAGCGAGTAGCCGCCTTGTGCCATGGTCAGCTGTACCAACAGAGGATGATGAGGGCTTTTGACAAGAAAATCCGTCCTCGGGAATTCCAAGAAGGAGACCTCGTGCTCAAACAGATCTTGCCAATCCAAACGGATCCCCGTGGCAAATGGGCTCCCAAATACGAAGGACCTTATGTGGTGAAGAAGGCATTCTCCGGAGGGGCATTAATTCTTGCAAACATGGATGGAGATGAAATCCCAAATCCAGTGAACTCAGATGTGGTAAAGAAGTACTATGCCTAAAAGAAATAGACAGAAAAAGAGAAAGATGAGCCAAGTAAAATTTAGCTCGCTAGGTCGAAAACCCGCAAAGGGCGGCCTAGGCAAAATCAGAGCAACCCGGTGGATTGAAAACCCGCAAAGGGCGATCCAGGCAAAAATTAGGGTCAGAAAACTTGGACTTGAAAAAAAAGAAAGGCAACTAGCACTCCCGAAGAGTTGGATAAGGGGTTGATCAAGGTCACAAGTATGAACGGTGGGCACCGTTACTTCAAGGATAGAATCACAGGATCTGTTCCTTTTTCTTGTATTTTATCAGTTTAGAATAAAGATTGCAATTGTACTTTCAACTGGCGTGACTTTCTGCACGACCAGTTTCCATATCAGCAAAAGTCCAACTTTTCTTTCATATGTGTGCTTTTCGTGTCTTTACTTTCATTTATTCAGTTTCTTTCAAAATAATGATTTTATGATTGATGAAATTGAATTGCAAAACATGTGCATACATTCAGAGCATTAAAGATTATTACGAAATCTTTGAAAATCACAAAAGGAAATGGTTTCCCAGAATGGGTAAAGTTGCAAAAAAAAAAAGTCACATGCACTGCCACCTTAAAAATAACAAGATCATTGCAAACCAGCACGCAACCCTTGCGTTATCACCATCCTGGAACGGTCTTCGTGTCAAGTGCCACAAGTCCCGCGGATTGATTTAACCAAAAAAAAAAAAGGGGATACAGAAGGGCGGATTAAAACATTTTCATATCATTCATCATCAAACAGTAGAGCATTATACTTTCATATTCGCATCCCAGAAGGGCGAAAAGAAACAGAAGAAAAAAAAAAATCAAACAAAAAAACATCTCACCAAATCAATCATTGCATTCATGTGCATCCCAGCATCAAAAGCCTGCATCCCATGCATCATTCAAAGCTTCCCAATTTTCAAAAAGAAACTCAGTTGCTTTGGACTCGTTAGGCCCCAAAATTTTCAAAAAGTCAGTTACTTTGGACCATTGGTTCCCCGAAATCTCATTTTCAGAAAATCATCAAGGCACCGAGTTAGTGAACTCCATCAGCACAGAGTTAGTAAAACTCCCCCAGAGTTAGTGAACTCCTTCCACAGATCACAACGTCGCGTACGAGCGCGCGGCAGATCCTACAGACTTCGTTAAGTCCATCGGATTAATTGTGTCAACCTAAGGCATAGTGTAGATCCATTGATCATGTCAGTTCCGGACCTGATATTGATCGGCCGCTCGAAAAGGCCACCCCCAGAGCTCGGACTCGACGAGAGTCCGTTAGAAGGTTTTAGGCAACCTCCGAATTCCCCAATTTACGGCACTTCCCATTTACTGCTTTACGCAATTTACTGCTTTCTCGTCGACGCGACAAGTGTTGACTCTCTCTCTCTCAAAAGAAGAGAGATCAAAAAAGAAAAAAAGAGAAAAGGAAAATTCGGGTTTCTCTAAGTAGACAAAATTAGTATTATTTCTGAATTCTTTATTTCTATTTTGCCTCGGAATATGTTTCGGCCAATTCATATTCCTTGGTAAAATCCAAATAAAGAGGGGCAGCTGTCATACCCTAATTTTGTCCGCCTAGGTTTAAAACCCTAATTTTCCGCAAAAAAAAATAAATAAATTGAGAAGTGTGGTTTTATTTTGAAGAGTGAAGAGCATTGTGCATGCATTTTTGGGTTTTAAAAGTCATTCTAGGGCTTTTAAATTCATTGTTAGAGTGGAAATGCATTTGTTGTTAAAAAACAAGGTTTTTGGGGCAAAAGGGTATTTTGGTCATTGTCAAAAATAAGATAATTTCTCATCAAGAATCATTGTGCAATTTTAGAGAAATTTATTTGAGGCAAAACATTTTTGGTCATGTATGTATGTATGCGCATGCATGCATACATTGTGCAAAAAATTCAAATTCAAAAAAGGCATCAAAAAGGAATATTCTACAAAAAGTTCCAAGATGTGATTTTTATGACATTTTTGGTCATGGTGATCACATAAAATGGCATATTCCTCAAGATACCTTGTATGTGGCCTAAATTGGGTGCATTTTTGTACAATTATCCTAAGAAGAATAATCAAAAATGAAGGGATAATGGAATGGTCATATAATAGTACAATAGTACAAGATGACAACTAGCAAAACTTGGTCACCAAGGACCCCTCCCTTGCTATTTCGAATTTCTCCTCTCTATTCTCTCATTTTGTGTTTTCTCAATGTCCTCAATCCATGTGAGCCTCAATCCTAGCCTTTGATTCAAAATTAAAATCAAATCCTAGAGCACAACTAGTGCACAATGACCTAACCACCCTTAAACCTAATTGCTTTCTATATATACCCTATTCACCTCACAAGGAGAAGAGACTTTGGCCTCATCATTCACTCACAAACCCTAGCACACAAAACCCTCCTCACCTCCTCTCCATTTTATGCGCCACCCCCTCTCCCTCCTCTCTAACTCACTTCTTCATTTCTCATCTACCCACACACATTCAATCCATTTTCCAAGCCTAAAACACTAATTTTTAACCATCAATCCTTCATAAAATCACACAAAAGTTCAAGATCAAGGGTCATTTTTTGGAGATTGGAGACCAAGCTTGAAGATAAGTTGATTTGGTTGATTGTTTCTTCATCTATTGTGTTTATTTAGAGCTCATCTTAAGGTATGTGATTCTTAGACCCCTTCTCTTGTAAATCCTTGCATAAAGTCATCATTTTTTGCATATTTGTGAGATTTCCACTTCCAAAAATGTAGATCCTCTCTTTTAACTTCATTTTTATGCTTGTACATATTTTAATCTCATGAATCTTTGTTTTGATGCTTTGATTTTGGGGTTATATGCATGATTTTGTTGTTTTAGTTGAAATAAAATGTTATTGGCTTTGATAATAATTTCGCATGTTTTAAATAAATATGTGTTTTATGATTTTTGTTGGTTATCATGGTTGAATCTTGTGAATAGATGCATCTATGTTTTGGTTATGTCACTCGCTTGCTTGATTTGGTTGGCTTGTTAAAATAAATTGATGATTGGCCATTAAACTTGCAAATATTCAAACCTATGTTGTTAATTGTGAAGTTTGTGATTTGAGAAAAATGAATTTGGGTTTTGGTTCATTTATGATCCACAAATGATCTTGGGTTATGCTAAGTTGGCAAGAGATAGGTTACTTCAACCTTGATGCCTATGCTTGTAAGCATTTAAAAATTCAATTCCCATTTGATGTGCTTGTGAAATGTGAGCAAAAAGGGGTCTATAAACCATTGAATTTGCGCACATGATTGGTCTCCAATGACCTTGATGCATCCTCAAGTTTAATCATGTTTTCTTTGCTCTTTGAGTCTAATGTAAATTGTTGTTTGAAGCTTGTGAAGTTTTGGCAAATGATAGGCCACTTAGAGCCTTGATGCACATTGCATTGTCTTAATAAATTGCAAAGGAGAGACCACTTGGAGTCTTGATGCACTTTCCATTTCTCAATCGGCAAAGGATAGGTTCATTTAACCTTGATGCACATGCATTTTGCCTACTCATGCATTCTTGAATTGAAGCTTGGTACTCAATGCTTGATATACTTGTTTATGTGCTTGCGGTGCATTAAAATGTTGAATCGGTGTTCACAATTTGCTTGTTTTGATTTCCACCAATTGTTACTCGTTAGTAACTCTCCAAAACTTCAAAACCATGTTGCATACAAAGAACAACTTGTTACTCGTTAGTAACGTTCCAACTTCAATACATTTTTTGCATTTACATAATCATTGATAAACAACTTCACTTCTTCTCAAAACAATTTCAAACTATTTTTCACAAATTAAAAACTTTGTTGAGGATAATGCGAAGCCTTTGCTTGCACGATTGTCAACAATGGGGTACTAGTGGTGATCACTTGGAGTCTTTGCTCAATTGATTATCATGAACACTCATTTTTCAAAAGAACTCTCATTTCACAAATCAAACTTTGTTGAGGATAATGCGAAGCCTTTGCTTGCACGATCGTCAATAATGGGGTGCTAGTGGTGATCACTTGGAGTCTTTGCTCAATTGATTATCATGAACACTCATTTTTCAAAAGAACTCTCATTTCACAAATCAAACTTTGTTGAGGATAATGCGAAGCCTTTGCTTGCACGATCGTCAATAATGGGATGCTAGTGGTGATCACTCGAAACCTTTGTTGTTTGGTCACTGTGAACATTCAATTTTCACAATTAAGCAACCAAAAAATAAAAACCTTTTCTCGACCACCGAGAACTACGTAAGTTTTGAATTCTCCATCGCACCGGGAGATACGTAGGAGCGGGTCACATTCCCGTCAAGCACGACAAATGAAAACCATTTTCTTTTCAAAAAAACAAACCCTTTTCCAAAACAAGGCAATTTCTAAAAACAAAACAATTTTCGAAAACAAGAACTACGTTGCTTTGATTCCCTCCCCAGGATACGTAGGCACGGTGCCCTCCCGTCAAGCGCAAAAGATTAAATTTTCCTTAAGTTTTTTTTTTCCATAAAGTAAGGAGAGATAAAGAGAGATAAAAACAAAGCATTTCTTAAATCAACCCTTTTAAATCACACGTCAAATCGAGGTTCCCTTTCAGTAGAAAGGATGTGTGGGGTGCTCGTACCTTCCCCATGCATAACCGACCCCCGAACTCAAATCTCGTGGTTCCAAGGACCATTGTCTTTCAAGAAAGGTTTTTTTCAATGTTTTACCTCTAAAAAAAATATTGGTGGCGACTCCAATTCATGTTGTGCGAAGAGAAATCCCTCCAAAGGATTTTTCGGGGTGCAACACCAAGCAAGTTGAAGGATCCAGGCAGTTTTACTATTCCATTCTCAATTGGTGAAACTTACACTGGCAGAGCTCTTTGTGACTTAGGTGCAAGCATCAATTTGATGCCTAAGTCTATTTTTGATCAGCTTGGTATAGGTGTTGCCAGACCTACAACTGTTACCTTACAGCTTGCTGATAGATCTGTTGCTCATCCAGAAGGAATTATTGAGGATGTTCTGATAAAGGTTGATAAATTTGTATTTCCTGCTGACTTTGTAATTTTAGATTTTGTTGCAGATAAGGAGGTACCTATTATTCTTGGAAGACCTTTCTTGGCTACTGGAAAGACTCTAATTGATGTGCAAAAAGGAGAATTGACTATGAGAGTCAATGATCAAGAGATCAAGTTCAATGTGTTGAATGCTCTCAAGTTCCCTGACCAAGGAACTGAGGAGTGCTCTTTTGTAATGTCTCTTGATTCTGTGGTTCAACAACACTTCCACAAGCAAAGTGATCATCTGGTGAAAGCTCTCTCTGAGATTGATAAGAGTGAACTTGTGGAAGAAGGTATTGTGCACAAGGAGGCTGAGGTGAAAGAATTATGGAGTAGACATTATGAATCTCTTGATCTAGGGGATTCCAATCTCAAACAGAATGTGCCTTCTATTGAAAAACCTCCTGTGCTTGAATTAAAAGAGTTACCCAAACACCTGAAATATGCCTATTTAGGGGAAAATGATACATTGCCTGTGATCATTGCTTCTGACCTATCCAATAGTCAAGAGCATGATCTCATTACTACCCTAAAGAGGCATAAGAAGGCAATTGGGTGGCAAATGGCTGACATAAAGGGGATTAGTCCTACCATCTGCATGCATAGGATCATTCTTGATGAAAATGCTAAGAATAGCATTGAAGGGTAGAGGAGACTAAATCCTATCATGAAAGAAGTGGTGAAAAAGGAGATCATCAAATGGTTAGATGCTGGCATTGTGTATCCTATCACTGATAGTGCATGGGTGAGTCCTGTGCAATGTGTTCCAAAGAAAGGAGGGGTCACAGTGGTAGCCAATGAGAAGAATGAACTTATTCCCACAAGAACAGTTACTGGTTGGAGGATTTGTATGGATTATAGGAAACTCAACAAGGCTACAAGAAAAGATCATTTCCCTCTACCATTCATAGACCAAATGCTTGATAGACTTGCTGGCAAGGAGTTCTATTGCTTTTTGGATGGTTACTCTGGCTACAATCAAATAGCTATAGTGCCTGAAGATCAACAAAAGACTACTTTCACTTGTCCTTATGGTACTTTTGCCTTCAGGAGAATGCCATTTGGGTTGTGCAATGCCCCAGCAACATTTCAAAGGTGTATGATGTCAATCTTTTCTGAATTCATTGAAAAATCTATGGAGGTGTTTATGGATGATTTCTCTGTCTTTGGAGAAACATTCCAATTGTGCCTTGACAACTTAGAAGAGATTCTTGATAGATGTGAAGAAACCAACTTGGTCTTGAATTGGGAGAAATGCCACTTCATGGTCCAAGAGGGTATTGTGTTGGGACACAAAATCTCAAAGAAGGGAATTGAGGTTGACAAAGCTAAAGTTGAAGTGATTGAGAAGATGCATCCTCCAACAAATGTCAAAGGTGTTAGAAGTTTCTTAGGACACGCTGGATTCTATAGGAGGTTCATCAAGGACTTCTCTAAAATTTCAAAGCCATTATGTCAATTGCTGCAGCATGACACTCCATTCGTGTTTGATGACTCATGCGCTGCAGCATTCCAGAAACTTCAAAATGCTCTAGTTACTGCCCCAGTGATAGTGACTCCTGATTGGAGCAAGCCTTTTGAGCTCATGTGTGATGCTAGTGATTATGCCATAGGTGCTGTCCTTGGCCAAAGGTATGGTAAAGTTTTTCATTCTATTTATTATGCTAGCAAAACACTTGTTGAAGCTCAATTAAATTACACTACCACTGAAAAAGAATTACTAGCTGTGGTTTTTGCATTTGATAAATTTAGATCATACTTAGTTGGCACAAAAGTAATTGTTTTCACTGATCATTCTGCCATCAAGTATTTGATTGCTAAGAAAGATGCAAAACCTAGGCTAATAAGATGGGTTCTCCTCCTCCAAGAATTTGATCTTGAAATTAAAGATAAAAAAGGGGTGGAGAACCAAGTTGCTGATCATTTGTCTAGATTGGAAGGTGATAGTGCAGGTAATCATTTTGGAGAAATCAAGGAAAGCTTCCCTGATGAGCAATTGTTAGCTGTTGCTGCTGCAGCACCTGATGCTGCAGCACCTTGGTATGCAGACATTGTCAACTTCCTAGTGAGCAAAGTGGTGCCATGTAATTTAAATTATCAGCAAAAGAAGAGGTTCTTCCACACAATCAAGCAGTATTTTTGGGATGAACCGTATCTGTATAAGAAGTGCCCTGATCAGTTACTAAGAAGATGTGTGGCTGATGAAGAACAACAAGGAGTGCTGCAGCAATGCCATGCTGCAGCATATGGAGGACACTTTGGAGGTTTAAGAACAGCAGCAAAAGTGTTTCAATCTGGTTATTTTTGGCCTACAATTTTCAAGGATGCTCATGAGTTTGTCAAGAAGTGTGATAGTTGCCAGAGGAGTGGGAATATATCACATAAAAATGAAATGCCATTGTCAAACATCTTAGAGGTTGAACTCTTTGATGTCTGGGGAATGGACTTCATGGGACCTTTTCCTCCCTCTTTTGGCAACTCTTACATCCTTGTTGCTGTGGATTATTTATCAAAGTGGGTTGAAGCAGTTGCTTTACCTAACAATGATGCAAAGTCTGTTAGCAAGTTCTTATTGAAAAACATTTTTACAAGGTTTGGAACTCCAAGAGCAATAATCAGTGATGAAGGTTCTCATTTTTGCAACAAATTGATTGGAAATCTCTTGGCCAAGTATGGGGTTAAGCACAAGATTGCAACAGCATATCATCCTCAAACAAGTGGTCAAGCAGAGTTGTCTAATAGAGAGATCAAGAGAATGTTGGAGAAAATGGTAGGGCCTACCAGAAAGGAATGGTCAATTCATCTTGATGATGCTTTATGGGCTTATAGGACTGCTTACAAAACTCCTTTGGGAATGTCCCCCTACAGACTTGTGTATGGCAAGGCTTGCCATCTGCCTTTGGAGCTTCAATACAAATCACATTGGGCTATCAAAAAGCTCAATTTTGATCATACAAGGGCAGGGGAAGCTAGGCTATTACAATTGAATGAATTGGAAGAGATGAGGCACTTTGCCTATGAGAACTCAGCATTGTACAAGGCTAAGACCAAGGCATGGCATGATAAAAAGATTCAAAAAAGGGAATTAGTGGAAGGTGACCAAGTGCTATTGTTTAACTCAAGACTTAAACTATTCCCTGGAAAACTCAAGTCTAGGTGGTCTGGGCCATTCAAATTGGCAAAGGTGTACCCTCATGGAGCTGTGGATTTGTATGATGATGCAAGTGACAAAACCTTCAAGGTTAATGGTCAAAGAGTGAAGAAGTACTATGGTGAATCAGTGGTGAGGAGTAAATTCACCACTATGATTAAGGATCCATGACCTTTGAAGGAAGTCAGGCTGAGGACTCTTAAACCAAGCGCTACTGGGAGGCAGCCCAGGGTTTTTAATCTAATAAATTAGTTGTTGTGTTTGTTTTGGTGTTTGTTGCAGGAATTAAAATTTCAGCAAGTTGAAGTTTGAGGGTGTGACGGCAGTTGGTGCTGCAGCATTGCTTCCAGCAACGTTGCTGCAGCAATAGAGAGCAGTTAAGGAAAAAAATAAAATAATGGCAGTTATTCACCCAAGGCCTGTGCGTGACAGTGTGTTGTCCAATCGGTCACATAACCGTCCAATCACTCAGTATCCACCATACACATAGCCCTTCATCCAACGGCTAGTTCATTTATGCATTATGCCCTTACCCAAACCGTCAAATCCTTCACTTATTTAACAACCCACTCTTCCGTAACCTTCCCACAAATTCCTCTTCAATTGCGCTCAATCCCTGGAAACAATTAAACAGCAAACCCTCGTTCCCAAATCACCCAAATCTCTCACTCACCTTTACGTTTTTAACTTCAATCTTTGATCAACAATGGTGAGAACTAAGGTCAGTGCTAACAAATCTTCTGGAAAGGGCCAATCATCCTCTGGCCGTGGTGAATCAAGTCATGCAAGGCGAAGAAGCATGAAAAACCAGGAAGTATCTGCTATGGAAAAGTTCTCTACTATGAATTTCTGGGCAGAAAGGGGATTCTTGCTGACAAATGCATCTGATGCGTTCGCATCTGTTGTGAAGGCATTAGGTTGGGAGCAGTTGGTGCAGCAACCAAAATACTTTTATCCCTCTGTTGTCCGTGAGTTTTATGCGGGGATAGCGCCAGAAAAAGATGGAAAGCCCCAATTCTTTTCAGAAGTCAGAGGAGTAATCATCAAGTTCGACTCTATGATGATCAATGAATGTTTGGGGCTAAGTTACCATGGCCTCACATTTGCAAAGAATTTTGAAAAATGGGGCAAGAAGGAGATGGAAGCAGTCAAGAAGAACATCACCATTCCTGGTACTCCATGGGAACCCTGCAGTGCCAATGAATTCAAGGTTAAGAGAAGCAACCTCAACCATGAAGCAATGGTCTGGTTTAACTTTGTCAAGCACACTCTGTTGCCCACTTCCCACACAACAAATGTAGAAAAAGAAAGGATGATGCTGCTGGATGCAATTTTGGGAGCAAAGGATGTTGATATTGGAAGATTAATTTCAAGGGAAATCCTGATTTGCTATTCCATAAATGCTGGGTATCTTTTCTTTCCCTGCTTGATTACTGATTTATGTATTAAAGCTGGTGTTGAAATGAAGGGGGAGAAGAAAGGATTCCCTCTTGCTGCTTTCCCTACTGTTCTGAAATCGAAGCCTAAGGTTGCTGCAGCATCTGGTGACCCCACCATGCTACCGCAGTTCATGCTGCAGCAACGCTCTGTCTGGGAGTTTATGAGGAAGCAGCAGGAGTGGTTGAAGGCCTTGTTTGCTGCAAATTTTCAAGTTGATATTGGAGTTGAAGCACCTTCTTTTCCTGAGTGGGTGCTTAATGAAGAGGTAATTGATAAAGACTTGTTTGAAGATGCTGGAGTTGATGATGATATGCAAGAGGAAGTTGTTGAGAAAAAGAGGAAGAGGAAGGAAATAAAAAGGGGAAAGAAGAAGGTGGGTGAAGATGAAGAAGAGCTTCTAATTTCTGAGTCTGATGAAACATTAAGTGAAGGGGAAAAGGAAGAAAACAGAGAAATAATGAAGGAGTTGAATAGGAAGGATGACAGTGAGGGTGATGACTCAGTTGAAGGAGAAGGTTTTGAGACTAACAGTGCAGATGAATCCGAAGATGCCACTGATATTGAAATGGATCCACCACCAAAACTGCCAAACTAGCCCCCACATCTACCATTCCACCACCATCAACCCCCATCACCACTCTAATCCCAGAAAATCAACCACCACAACCCACAAATCCACCCCAAGAAAGCCAACCAGAAAAAGTCCCTGAAACTGCTGATGTGCCTGTTGCTGCAGCAACTGATGTTGCAGATGCTGATGTTGACAGCCCAGTGTTCTCACCCTCTAAGAAAATGAGAACCAAGCATGCCCCCAAAAGGAGGAAGATGTCTGTTGTGCCTGAAGATGTTGAGCTGAATATTGAAGAGATTACTGCTGAGGAAGACGCTGCTGTTGCTGCTACTGTGGAATCAGTGCTGACAGGAATTGAAGATGCTGCAGCAATTGAAGCTGAGAAAATGGCTGAATATGAAAGGAGATCTAAGGCTGCTCTGGACTTGGTGATTGCCCAAAAGAAGGCAAGTGTTTCTGCTGTTGGCCCTGCTGTTGCAGATGCAGGTCCAGTGCTGCAGCAATCCAATGCTGCAGCAACAGAAACCCCAAAGGCACCAGAAGCCCCTGTGATTAAATCACCTAGAGTCAAGAGGCCAGTAAGAAGAGGAACAGCAACAAGGCAGAGCCCAAGAACTAAATCAGGAGCCTCTGCACCTTAATCTTTTAATTCTGTCATTTCAATTCTGTCTTTTTAGTATTTTAGTTTGAATAAACCTGTTGAATGTCTGTGTTTGTGTTAGCATTCAATAGTAAGTGTGTTTGTTTGTTTTATTTCTGTTTTGCTTTTAGATAGGCCTTCCCTTAGTATGCATGAGCAGTGAGGACACTGCAAGGTCTTAAGTGGGGGGGAGGACCTATGGTCATTGTAATATATCAGTATGCCTAGTTAGTTGAATGAAAGTTTTTAATTTCAGTTGTTAAGTTGAGCAAAACTTAGTGATGAACTGGTGAGAATTGAGTGATTAGTGCCCCTGTTTATGAGTGAACTATATTGCTCCTGTTTTTACACTTTGCATGAAACTTAGGAATGACTTAGTAAGTTAGAAATGATCTGAAGCTAGACTAGTATTGGTAGACCTAGAGACTTGCCAAATTTTTATTAAAAACTTAGGGTAGCATAAGAAACTAAGTTTGGGGGTTCTTTAAGTTATATTAAGGCAAAGCATGAAGGAATGGGTTTAGGTCAAGTGCACATAGTCAAGTTGTTGTATTGTGTTGTAAATATGTGTAATTGTTGTCATTGCCCATTAAAAAAAAAAAAAAAAAGAGTGCAATAAGCTGCCATTTTGAACTGAGTAGGGAGGCTATTCTGTGGAGACACATTATAGTTTCAGTCAAAAGGATGATAAACGGTAGTTAGGTTGATTGTGAAGTAGGGAGGCCAATTTGTGGTGACACACTTTGGTTTCAGTCGAAATCAGCAGTCAACCTGTGTGAAAATTGAGGATAAAATAAGGGCAATGCAGCATCAATGTCAAGTATTGTGTGTTTTTAAATTCTGTTCTAGTCTGTATTGCTGCAGCAACTGTTGCTGCAGCATTGAAATTTCAGTTGTAATAAGTGCACTGGCCTAGAATCCTATAATTGCTAAATCAAAGCCCTTTGTCATGCTTATCCCCCCTTTCTGTGCTGAATTGTTAGTCTACCCTTAGTTTTGAAACATCTTTGGCAATCTCAAAAGAAAGCCTCTCTAGTTTTTAGTTAAGTGAAGTTTTGAATCTTGCTATGTTCTGAACTGAGTTAATTGCCACACACACACTATTGAGCAGGAGTAATTTAGGGAGCTTGTCATTCAGTGGGTTTGCAAGTTGAGTGGCCAATCTGAAAGTTTTATGCTCAGCTTAATATTCTGTTTTGTGTACCTTTGTTAATGTTCAACTATCTGGTTGTTTGCTGGTATATTGCTTGTCTGTGTCAAGTGTCATTGCTTGAGGACAAGCAATGGTTTAAGTTTGGGGGTGTGATAACAATCAAATATGATTGTTATTACCTCTTATTTCAAGCTTAAATCATTGTTAATTCTCAAGCAATTTAGTGATTAATGTTGTAAATATGTTAGTTTAGAATAATTAAAGGTGCAAGCTTAATTATGTTATTAATGGGCACTTTGGTGCCCAATTGTGGTTTAATGTGTTTGTTTAATTGCTGCAGCACCTATTGTGGCAGCAATGCCTAAATGCGCAACATGAGAGAGAATGTAGCAAGAAACACGGAAATCAAGGCAAGGACAGCTGTCAGCGTGTGTCATGCGTGGGTGTGCGTGCCAATCATTGATGATGCGTGAATGACCTAGGGTTTTGGGCAAAAAGGACATTGTGCCTTGAAAAGGACAAAATGTGCCTCCACCATTTAGGGTTTCTCTCATCCCAAGGCCTTCCCTATATAAAGGCACTCACCCCCAGAACTAGGTTAAGCCGAATTCCTGAGGTATAGACATAGCCTCAAGTTTTCGTGTCTCCATTGTTACTTAGAATCAATTGCTGGGATATTGATTGCTGCAGCAACGTTAGATCTACTTCAACTTCGAAGGAGCTACATTTTGAGAGCTGGAATTGCTTGGTGGATCACCATTGAAGCTGTCTCAGTATCAAGACTTGTAGTTGAACTTCTCTTCTCGGGTTTTAGTATGAAATTCTCACTTCCCTTGATGTTTAGTTTAGTTGTAATATTGTGTAAGCTCAATATGAGCTAAACCTCTGTAGTTGGAATGCTATTATGAATTTAATGAAGTTAATTTGTTCTTGATGCTTATGTTATTGTGTTGAGCGCTTTATCTTGTGTGTTTTTACTATTTCCATCTTAGATTAGGATTGGCCGTCTAATCTAAGTAGATATACATTCACAGACATGGTTTGTATATATATCTCACAAGATAACATGGTATGTTGCACTATAGACATATAGTTGTTCCTTGCTTGAGTCCTAGACATAGGAGAGGCATAAGCCATGAGGTAAAACACTTAGGTGTAATGCTGCTTGTTCTTCAGTAGCCTAGGGAAATAATCTCTTCCGAATTAGACATAATTTGGGGCGACTAAAGCCTAGTGTTAAGCATTAGACATAATGCACAATTGCGGCAGCACCTAGTGCTGCAGCACTTAACATAGCATTTTGAGCATTTTTATGGATTTATTGAAGTATTGCATCTCAACTTGTTCCAATATCTGATTTCCACTACCCTAATACCTTTTTAGTTGTTTGTTACTTGTTACCCAACCAATTGTGTGTCATTTACTTTTGTTACTAAAATCACTAATTGTTACCTTGATTAAACTCTTGTTTGGCAAATTAATCCTCGTGGGAACGATCTCTACTTTCATTATATTACTTGTTACGATTGTGTACACTTGCACAAAAGAACGTTCACGTTTTCAAGCAACAAGTTTTTGCTTTTTAAGATTGAGATTCGTGATGCTAATATCACTAATGGGTGGAATGCTTATACTGTTAGAAGAATGACTGCTGATGCTGATATTATCAAGGATTACACACAATTGAATTCCATCCAGGATTTTGACCTTGGGGGTTAGTACTTGGTAGAGTTCCTTTGGGAACCCACACCTTTTTCACAACTTGTCTGCTTCTAGCCATACAAACAGATGCAGTATGTCCTAATTTGGCACAGTAATAACATCTAATATATGGACTAGTATTGAACTTAGGTCTATAATGCACATGTCTTTTTATGAAATTATTTCTTGGAGACCTAGGATGCATAGGTTGTATGTTGGACATTTTTCCTATTGTCCATTCAAGCTCATGAATTTTCTTTTCATATTCAGCACACTTATCACATACATAATTTGCTTTAAAGCAACCAAGACTATGATTTTCATTTCTAAGTTCTAATTTTTCCTTAGTTAAAGCAATAACTTCGTTTTGAAGATGAGCAACTGCTTTCTTAGATTGGGTTAATGCTTTAGCTAGTTTCAAAGAATCATTATGCAATTCAAGAAATGCTTCATGTAATTCATCATATGCATTTTGTGAAGTTTCAGAGTTAGAATCTACCTCAGTTTCATTTTCGCTGTCGTGGTCGGCCATGAGTGCAACTTGAGCTTCTTCACTTTCTGAATCATCTGATGAGTCCGTGTTATTGTCTTCCCATGCTATGTAAGCTTTTCTACCCTTGTTTCCTTTGGATTCCTTTTTCTTTAACTTTGACGGTTTTCTTTGTAAGTTCGGGCACTCCATCTTCATGTGTCCGGATTTGCCACATTCGTAGCAAGTTGGTGGACTTGAGAAGTTTTCCTTGCTTGAGACTCTTTTGGGTGAAGAATTCTTCCTGGGGAAGCTTTTCCTTCTCATGAATTTTTTGAATCTTCTGACCATTAGCTCCATATTCTCCTCGTCTTCATTATCTTCATTTTCCGAATCATCACTATCATCAGATGGATTTGAACTAGAAGCTTTGAGAGCTAAGCTTTTCTTTTTATTGTCTTTTTCTTCATGTTCTGCTAGACGAGCGAGCTCTAATTAGTGCTCTTGTAGTTTCCCAAAAAGAGTGGCGAGTGTCATAGTAGCTAAATTTCTTGATTCAGCTATAGCAGTTACTTTCGGTTGCCATTCTCTGTTTAGGCATCTTAGCACTTTGTTGATCAAGTCTTCTGCAGGAAATGATTTTCCTAATGAGCCCAGTTAATTCACTATGTGAGTGAACCTCTTTTGCATTTCTTGTATAGTTTCTCTTTGATTCATTCTGAATAGTTCATATTCCCGGATGAGAGTGTTTGTTCTTGCTCTTTTTACTTCACTAGTACCTTCATGAGTGACTTGAAGATTGTCCCACATTTCTTGGGCAGTTTTACAGTTTGACACTCTGAAGAACTCATCAGGACTGAGGGCGGAAGTGATGATATTCTTGGCACGAAAATTGTGTTGAACTTTTCTCTTATCATTATCAGTCCATTCAGCTCTTTCTTTGACAGTGAGAATACCATTTACCATGTGTGTGGGGACATAGGGTCCATTTTCCACAGCATCCCATACATCAATATCAACCCCTTCTATAAATATTCTCATTCTTTCTTTCCAATATGCATAGTCTTTCCCGTTGAATCCCGGAGGACGGGAAAGAGACGCACCCTCTTGCGTAGACCAACCTGAAGCCATTTCTCTTGAAGCTGCTAGGCCCTTTAAACAAGAGTCTAGCTCTGATACCACTTGTTACCAAGTGGCTTCAGTCTCAAGAGGGGGGTGAATTGAGACTTTAAAAAACTTTCCCCTTTTTAACGACTTAGATTAATTTTCGCGCAGGTTTATGAAATGAACGAATTAGAATATAGAACAGTAAAGCACGCACGAGATTTATACTGGTTCGGTCACCTCCCAGTGACCTACGTCCAGTCCTCACAACCCTTTGTGAGATTTTTCACTATCAAATCAAAGCTTTCAACTGGGTGCTTTAAAACCCTTACAAACTCAGGCGCTCTTCACCTAGGATACCCCACCTTGTGCAAGAGCCCTCAACAACAATTACAACAAGAGATACCCCACCCTTGTTACAATCAAAAACCCTAGAGAGATACCTCACTCCCTAGTACAACAAATTGACATACAAGAGATACCCCACCCTTGTTACAGTCAAAACCCTAGAGAGATTCCCCACTCTCTAGTAAAACCAAATAACAGGAATTGAAGAAATTACAATAAACAGAAATACCTCTAAGAAGGCGAATACAACAACTTGAAGAATCCCAACCTAACCCTTGAGAGAGATCAGCTCAAAGTGATGAAGAACGTGAAAAAGTGATTGTGACAGTGAGAAGTTTCGCGTTCTGCGTTTTAGAATATTAGGTTGTAATTCTATCGTGAAACCTTAAGCTCTATTTATAGAGTTTGTAAAAATATGACCGTTGAAGCAATTTCAAACCTATTTTGATAAGTGACAAATCGATTAGTTGCTTGAGAAACATGATATGAAAATCGATTTTGTGCTTTCACAAATACAGGTGAGAAATCGATTTCTTGCTTGTGGGAACAAGTGAGAAATCGATTTTGTGCTTTAGTAAAGCAAGTAGATAATCGATTGTTGGCTTTATAAAAAGAAGGAAGGCAGGTAGACAATCGATTTTCCTCTTTGATATACAGGTGAGAAATCGATTGTTTGGTTAAAGAAATAATAAGGGAATCGATTGTTTGCTTAAAAATAGGAAAGTTTCACAAAATTCGGAAGCCCATAATCGATTGCTAGCTTTAAAGCTAACAAGTCATGAATCGATTTTGTGCTTGCAACCAACAAGCTCAAAATCGATTCTTTGCTTTAGAAAACAAGTAAGGAATCGATTCATTGCTTCCAAAACCAAGTCCTTTATGAATTTAATCGATTGATGGCTTTAAATGATGAGAATGAAATCGATTTTGGCTTAAACAATATGAATGAAATCGATTTCTTTACTTCAAAACAATTTCTTTTAAAAATACTAAGCCATGAATCTTTTTCTTTTAAAAACAACAAGTGCCTAACCTATTTATCAATCGAAAACATATGTTAGGTCCATTTGTGTGAGTGCTAGTGTCTTTAGTGATTTGAGCCGATCTTCAAAAGCGGTTTACAATTCATTCCTAAGACACGACCCAACTTCCTAGGGACTACTACCCTTGACACACTTACTTCTTGAATTGGTTTTGCCTTGGAGTTCCATTTGTCACTTTGTCTTAGATTACTTCATCATCAAAACTTAACCTGCAACACAAGATATCCACAGTCTCACCAGAATAGGGGCTAGGCGAATTCATCATGGCAATTTTGCAGATGACACGAGTCGGGAGAATATTCTACATCAAGTCAAGCCGCCAAATCCCATTGATATAAACCATATCCTTCACGCGGAAGGACTGAAGATGAGCATCATGGCAATTTTGCAGATGACACGAATTTATCACATGAAAATAGTTAGCCTTACAGAAGTGCACAATATGCAACAGAAATAACAGAAAGGAATATAGAAAGCCATTACTTTGTTGTGCTACTTGCTATCATTTTTGTTGCCATGCTAAACATCTAATCTCATGTATAAAAGCCAGAACTAATGTCTCCAAATTGAAGGAAAACATCATTTCAGCACACCACTATAATTACCAAAACCAATCTCAACAGCTAGCCTCATATATGCAGTCTTGTGATTTCAATATATTTCATTATTATAAATCTGGTGCTCGTTTAAGATCAATATAATTTCTATGCACTAAATTTCAAAATTTTGGAGCATGTTATCTTAAATGTTGGCTGGTTCAAGCTAATAGTTTTATGCATACTGGTTTTAAATTTTGGAGTCCATTGTATGTGATTGTTATAATTAACTTTAAATTCGGAGCCTCAATTGTATGCTTGTTGAAATTACATTATATTCAAACAAATAACATATTAAGTTTTGTGTGGTTGTTGGAGAATGCCATGAATAGAATTGGTGTAGGCATGCATAAGACATCACACTTTTTGTCTAGAGTCTCTTTTACCAACTTAGAGACTAACTTACAGTTTCATAAAAAAAAAGTTAGTATTATATAACTCTATTCAAGACAAATTTCTTTAAAATAGTCAAATGCATCATATTCTAAAAACAATTTGTTTTCTTCTCTTTAAAATATTTCATATTTCTTGATTGCAGGAGTTGCTTTAAGGATTAGACGACTTGTGGCAAAAGCTGTAGCTATATACTAAAAGTTACCATGCAGCTTTTGCTATATATGACAGGGCAATCCTGCCTATTTTGTGTGTTCTAGTTCTTTATAATGGCAAAGCTTAAGGCTAAAGAAGGCTTGTGTATGATGGAGGCATGGAGCTCCCTCAAATAAACTAGCCTCATCAGTACTCTTTTAGCAAGACCATTTCCAAATCTGATGTAAGGAGTTGTTCCCTCTTCCTATTTCTATACTGATGCACACACAGAATGAAATTGTAAATCACTTCGTCATTTTTTCAAACAAAGAAAATATCCCTTCAATAACATTTATTCTTTTATTTCATGCGATGATATAATTCACATAGATTATCTAGGTTCCTTTGTTGTTCCTTCTATTCAAGGATTAAACTAATCTCGTTGATAAGTTTATTGTTTGACCTCAACAATAAA
This sequence comes from Astragalus glycyphyllos, assembly GCA_963573325.1. NCBI lineage: Eukaryota > Viridiplantae > Streptophyta > Magnoliopsida > Fabales > Fabaceae > Astragalus > Astragalus glycyphyllos. The sequence goes on along the minus strand of OY754313.1, from coordinate 14,229,961 downwards.
TAAACCTTTCTACTAAACATGTATAATATATACAATTCAACTTGTGGGAGCTGTTATCTGAAATAAGTGAAACTGATAATTTAGTTTAGTTTTCAGTTTATTATTGTTGATGATGTGGCAGTCTCATAGTGTGACTCAGCTCCCTTTTATCCTACGTCGCATGTGTTATTTCAAAAGGCTGTTATAGGTTGTTGGCTCGCGGGAAAACTCAGCTTGAAATTCGGTTATAACTGAATTTCAATCCAGTTAGTTGCAAGCTATATATAACACTCTTGTATCTTCTCTCAAAGCAGTAGAATCATTCTGGGAATTGTGTGGAGAGAAAAACACAGGGAATCAAGGGTTAAGGGAGTGAGGGGGAAACACTTTGGGTAACAAACTATATTCAGAATCAATGATAATGGATCAATGCGATTTGCATGATCCCGCAGATGTAGGTATCCATCTTGGATGCTGAACTGCGTCACCAATTGCTGTGTTTTGATTTCAATTTCTGCGCAATTTGTTTTCCCAATTTTTAGGGTTTAATTGGGGGTTTTATTGATTCTTGACAATTCAACAATTTCGTGTTGAATTGTTCATTCTGTTTCTTTCTTTGATCGTTTTTCGTTTGCGTGATTAAGTCCAATTCGTGTTTGTTAATCTGGAATTCAATCTTGGAAGATTTCGTCACTTCATCGTTGTTCTGCTATAGCACTGTTCCATTGAACAAAGGTGCTGTGATCCTAACAACTGGTATCAAAGCTTCGTTGAGGTCCAATAATGGAGATGGCGAAGTTTAATATTAAAAAGTTTAACGGGAAAAACGATTTTGGACTCTGGAAAATGAAGATGGAAGCAATCCTTACACAACAAGGTCTTGAAGATGCATTGGAAGGAGAAAGCAAACTTCCAGATACGTTGACAGAAAAAGAAAAGAAAGAAAAGATGAAGAAAGCATATAGTGCAATAATCTTGTGCCTAGCTGATAAAGTCTTGAGAGAGATTTCAAAGGAGAAATCCGCTGCTGCTGTATGGACAAAGCTTGAAAGCTTGTACATGACTAAATCTCTTGCAAATCGGTTATATCTCAAGCAGAAACTCTATACACTTAAGATGCACCCAGGTACGACTATAAGTGATCACATTGATGAATATCACAAACTGATTCTTGATTTAGAAAACATTGATGTGAAAATAGAGGATGAAGACCAAGCCTTGTTAATCAGATCTTTATCTAGTGAGTATGATATATTAGCAGATACTTTGATATATGGTAGAGAATCAATATCATTGGATGAAGTTCAAAGTGTCTTGATGTCAAAAGAACTTCATAAAAGATCTGGGAATAAAGATTCTGAACAAGGGGAAAGTCTTGTGGCTAGGGGAAGAAACCCTAATAAAGAATATAAAGGAAAAGGAAGGGGTAGATCTAAGTCAAAGACAAAATATAAATGCTATATTTGTCACAAAGTTGGCCATTATAAGAAAGATTGCCTTGAAAGGAAAAATAAGAAACACAATGACACTGAAAGCAAAGCAGATGCTTCTGTTGCTTCAGATGGATATGATAGCTGTGAAGTATTGGTTGCAGAATGTGATGAGACAACTGATGAAGGTAATGGACATGCTAAAGGAGATTGGTTCTTGGACACTGCATGTTCCTATCATATGTGTCCCACAAGGGACTGGTCTAATTGTGAAGTCTTAGTTGCTGCAGTGAACGAATGTGATGAAGCAGCAAGTAATGGCAAGAAACATGTTCATGAGAATTGGGCATTGGATTCAGCATGCCCCTATCATATGTGTCCTAGAAGGGACTGGTTCACTGAATACAGGTCATATGCTGGTGGTCAAGTGACCATGGGAAACAATGAATCTTGTAAGGTGATTGGAATGGGAACAGTGATGCTGAGACTTGATGATGGTACTCTCAAGAAACTCACAAATGCGAGGCATGTAGTGGGGCTCAAGAGACCACTGATTTCTCTTGGTACATTAGAGAAATCAGGTTTCACTTTTAAAGGAGAGAATGGAGTTCTAAAAGTCATGAAGGGATCCAGAATAGTGATGAAGGGAACAAGGCAAGGAAATTGCTTGTACATTCTTCAAGGAGGCACTGACACTGGAGAAGCTTCTGTGGCAACAAAATCTTATAGCAAATCACTCTTATGGCATCAAAGACTTGGCCATATGAGTGAGAAAGGATTGAAGGAACTTGAAAAGCAAGGTGTGCTATGTGGAGACAAGATTCACAAGCTGGAATTTTGTGAGCACTGTATCGTTGGCAAGCAAACTCGAGTCAAATTTGCCACTGGTACACACAAAACTAAAGACAAGCTTGGATACATTCACTCTGACTTGTGGGGTCCATCAAAGACACCTACTCATGGAGGTAACAAATATTTCATAACATTTACTGATGATTACAGTAGAAAGGTCTGGATATATTTGTTAAAATCAAAAGATGAGGCATTTAAAACCTTTGTGGATTGGAAGAAAAAGGTTGAGACACAAACAGGTCTTCATGTGAAAGCCCTAAGAACTGACAATGGGTTAGAATTTTGCAATGAAGAGTTTAACAAATATTGTAAGGCAGAAGGTATCTATAGGAATCTCACAGTAAGAGGGACACCTCAACAGAATGGCTTAGCTGAGGACTCAATAGAACTTTGTTGGAGAAGGTTAGGTGTATGTTATCTTGTGCTAAATTGCCAAAGACTTTTTAGGGGGAGGCTGTTCACACTGCATGCTATTTGATAAATAGAAGTCCCTCTACTACACTTGAATTTAAGACACCTCAAGAGGTGTGGAATGGCAAGCCACCTGATCTACAGAACCTTAGAGTATTTGGATGCCCAGCTTACTTTCATGTAAGTGAAGGGAAGCTTGAACCAAGGGCAAAGAAAGGCTACTTCATGGGCTATCCTGAAGGAGTAAAGGGTTACAGGATATGGTCAATTAGTGATAAGAAATGTATCACTAGTAGAGATGTAACTTTTAATGAAACCAAATTGATTGAATTGAGTCAAGAGAATGAAACTCTTGAAGAAAAATTACCAAGTCAGGATACTCAAATTGAGGTGGAGCTTGAAGGAAAGAAATATGACAATCAAACTGAGCCTGATGGGATGAATCATGATGATGAGCAAGGTTTGGAGAATGAGAATGACTCAGAATCTGAGCAAGAGGAAACTGAGGAAGATTACTTACTGTGTAGAGACAGACAAAGGAGGGTAATCAAGCCTCCTGATAGATTGGGGTATGAATCTATGACTGCCTATGCTCTTCACACTTAATCATGTATAACCAATGATGAACCACTCTCATATGAGCAAGCAGTAAAGAGCAAAAATCATCATGAATGGAAGGCTGCTATGAAAGATGAAATAGAATCTCTTCACAAGAATCAGACTTGGAAGCTAGTTAAGAAACCCACTTGTGTCAAGTTGGTTGGTTGCAAATGGATCTACAAGGTAAAGGAAGGGAATTCTGATAAAGATCCTCCTAGGTTCAAAGCTAGGCTTGTAGCAAAGGGTTACACACAGAGAGAAGGAGTGGATTTCAATGAGATCTTCTCTCCTATGGTGAAACACAGTTCAATAAGAGTGCTGCTAGCACTTGTTTCAAAATTCAATCTGTGTCTTGAACAGATGGATGTCAAGACAGCATTCCTTCATGGAGTGTTGGAAGAGAAGATCTACATGACACAACCTAAGGGGTTTGAAGAACCTGATAAAAGGGATCATGTATGCCTGCTTCAAAGATCATTGTATGGATTAAAGCAATCCCCAAGACAACGGTACAAAAGATTTGACAGCTACATGATTGAGATTAAGTACAAGAGAAGCTCTTGTGACAGTTGTGTGTACTACAAGAAAATAGATGAGAAAAATTACATCTATTTGCTACTTTATGTAGATGATATGCTTATTGCAAGCAAGGATAAGCATGAAATCATCAAACTAAAGACTCTTCTTCAAAAGGAGTTATGGCAGATAAGAAGGAAAGAGGGATCATCAGAACTACTCATCACTCAAGAGGGCTATGGCAGGAAGGTACTTAGCAGATTCAATATGGCTACTGCCAAGTCTGCAAAGTTACCAATTGGAGCACAATTTAAACTGTCCATAGCTGACTGTCCTGCTACTGATGAAGAAAAGAAGCAAATGGAATTAATTCCATATGCAAGTGCAGTTGGGAGTCTGATGTATTCTATGGTATGCACAAGACCTGACTTAGCCTATGCACTAAGCTTGGTCAGCAGATATCTCTCCAATCCTGGACAACAACATTGGAGAGCTGTCAAACAGATACTGAGGTACTTAAATGGAACAGCAAAATTGGGATTGAGCTACAAGGAAGAGACTCAAGACTCAGGTGGAGTGGTAGGTTATGTAGACTTAGATTTTGCTGGTGACAGAGATAAAAGAAGGTCTTTAACTGGTTATGTATTCACCTTGTTTGGAAACACCATTAGTTGGAAAGCATCTCTCCAACATGTGGTGGCACTCTCAACAACTGAGGCTGAATACATTGGTATTACTGAAGCAGTTAAAGAGGCATTATGGTTGAAGGAACTGGTAAATGAACTTGGTGTTAAACAAGAGAGTGTGAAGGTGTATTGCGACAATCAAAGTGCAATACACCTATGCAAGAACAACTCATTTCATGAGAGAACAAAGCATGTTGACATTCGATTGCATTGGATTAAGGATGTGATTTCAGAAGGAAAAGTGCAAATTCACAAGGTGCACACATCCCAGAATCCTGCTGATTTTATTACCAAGGTGATAGGATCAAAACAACAAATGAACTGAATAACAGTTCTGCTAACTCAGCAGAACAATGTATTTGATTAATGTGAGTGAAATGTAGTAGAATCAGTGATGATTCTACACAATTACAAGTATGAAACTGGAAAAAAGGAATAAAACAGTAAACAGGCTCTATAAAGGCCTCAACTCTCCCAATTGCCTAAGCCAAATCCAGTCTGATTCACTACTAACTAATTCTGATACTATATTCCCTCCTTTTCTCTCTCATCACACCTTCTAGCTGTGCCATGTCAGCATACGTGCACGCACTCCCCTATTCTCCCAATGATTAGTTAGTTAAGAGAGCCCTGCTCCCCTGCACCACTAGCATCATGCCTCACCGTGGACCTCCTTTTCCTTATGTAGACTTTTCCCTTCCCAAACTTATCAATACCTTCCCCTTCAAGACTCTCCTTGTCCTCAAGGAGGAATTCTGGAAACTCTTTCTTCAATTTCTCAGCCAATTCCCATGAGTTCTCAAATTCAGGAAGACCCTTCCACTGCACCAGGACCTCCCACTCCCCTTGATCATTCTTCCTATGCTCTTTGATTAGCTCAGGTTCTGGCTCCAGTAACCATTCTTCATTCATACAAGCTGGCAGAGGTTGGAAGTTTGCAGTTGGAGCTACAGATTTCTTCAGCAGAGAAGCATGAAAAACAGGGTGAACCTTGCTGTCAGCTGGAAGTTTCAGCTTGTATGCCACTGCTCCTATTTTTTCTTCAATCTCATAAGGCCCATAATATCTAGGACTCAGTTTCTGATTCATTCTTTTAGCCAAACTCTTCATTTTATAAGGTTGGATCTTCAAGTAGACACTGTCTCCTACTTGATATTCCACCTCTCTTCTGTGCTTGTTGGCCTGGATTCTCATTCTGTCTTGAGCCTTCACCAATTGCTCCTGTAGTTCTTTGATCATATCATTTCTCTCAGCAATTAGTCTACTCACTTCTTCTACTGCTGCATGATGTGCATCTCCTCTCACCAACACTGGTGGGGCTCTTCCATACAAAGCTTCAAAAGGTGTAGTCTTCAATGATGAATGGTAATTGGTATTATACCAATATTCAGCCCAACTGATCCACTTAGGCCACTGTCTAGGTTTGCTTCCAGTCAAGCATCTCAAATAAGCTTCTAGACATCTATTTACAACCTCTGTTTGCCCATCACTTTGAGGGTGATAAGCACTGCTGTATTTCAGTTTAGTACCAGCTATTTTAAACAATTCAGCCCAAAAAGCACTCAAAAATACCTTGTCTCTGTCAGACACAATGGACTCAGGAAATCCATGAAGTTTCACCACTTCTCTAGAGAAAATCTCAGCAATGTCTTTGGCAGAATAAGGATGCCCCACAGAGATGAAGTGGGCATACTTTGTCAATCTATCTACCACCACCAACACTGTATCAACTCCCATGGCTCTAGGAAGGCCACCAATGAAGTCCATGGATATGTCACTCCATACTTTAGAAGGTATGGGAAGTGGCTGCAGCAATCCACCAGGGCTCAGTGTCTGATATTTATTCCGTTGGCATACCTCACATGCTTGCACATATTCCTGAATCTCCCTTCTCATTCCCTCCCAATACACCAATCCTGAGATTCTTTTGTAGGTTCTAAAAAACCCTGAATGTCCTCCCACTGCAGAGTCATGCAGTTCATGCAACAACCAAGAGATTCTAGGTGAATTCCTTGGTATTACAATTCTGTTATCCTTGTAGAGCCTTCCTTTCTTCAACTGATAGCCTGGATGACTGGCAGAATCACCCAACAAGTCTTGCACAACGCTTCTCAGTCTCTCATCTCCCTGTACTTCATCTTCCAAACCATCCCATACTTCACAATGAATAGTTGTGATATTTGCATACAGCATCTGTCTGGATAATACATCTGCAACTCTGTTATCCTTGCCAGGTTTATATTTTATGTCAAAATCGTAGCCCATAAGTTTAGAGACCCACTTTTGTTGCTCTTCTCCCATAGTTCTTTGCTCAGTAAGGAACTTCAGACTTTTCTGGTCAGTCAGCACCTGAAAATGCCTTCCCAGTAAATATCGTCTCCATTTTTGAATGGCCAGCACAATGGCCATTAACTCTCTCTCTTAGACAGATTTATTTTGAGCTCTGTCAGAGAGAGTTTGGCTCATATAAGCCACTAGTCTACCTTATGGCATCAACACAGCTCCTATCCCATTCCCTGAAGCATCTGTCTCAACAATAAATTCTTTCTCAAAATTAGGAATGGCTAGCACTGGCAAGGTAGTCATGGCCTGCTTCAACTGATCAAAGGCTTTCTGAGCATCCTCACTCCACTGAAAACAATCTTTCTTCAGTAATTGAGTTAATGGCCAAGCCATTTTACCATAATTCTTCACAAATTTCCTGTAATAACTTGTCAGTCCAAGGAATCCTCTCAACCCCGTCAATTCCTTTGGTTCTGGCCACTTCAACATGTCATGTATTTTCTTAGGATCTGCAGATACTCCATCTCCAAAAATTAAATGTCCTAAGTACTCAATTTGTTGCTTACCAATAGAGCATTTCTTCTTATTAGCATACAATTTATTTTCCCTCAACACTTGTAGTATATTACTCAAGTGTTCTCTGTGTTCCTCAATGTCTCCACTGTAAATGAGTATATCATCAAAAAAAACTAACACATACCTCCTCAAATAAGGCTTCAGAACCTGGTTCATCAAAGTCTGGAAGGTTAAAGGAGCATTAGTGAGCCCAAAGGGCATGACTAGGTACTCATAATGCCCTTCATGAGTCCTGAATGCAGTCTTGGGAATATCCTCCTCTTTCATTCGGATTTGATGATAACCAGACTTCAAATCCAGCTTTGAAAACACCTTAGCACCACCCAATTCATCAAGTAATTCATCTATGACTGGGATAGGAAACTTATTAGGTACAATGACCTTGTTCAAGGCTCTGTAATCAGTGCAGAAATGCCAGCCACCATCCTTCTTTTTCACTAATATCACTGGGCTAGAAAAGGGACTTGTACTAGGTCTCACAATCCCTGTTTGTAACATTTCCTTCACTATCTTTTCTATCTCATTTTTCTGATAGTGTGGGTACCTGTATGGTCTAATATGAGGAATATCTGAGCCTTCTTTCAACACAATAGCATGGTCTTGTTCACGAGCTGGTGGTAGCCCTTGAGGCATTTGGAACACATCCTCAAACTCTGTCACAATATTAGACAACTCCTGTGTGCCCTCATCATCTGTCTCTGAGAATTTTTCGGTATCATCTCCTTGTACTAGGAAGCCAACACCTTCATCATTCAAAGCTTTGACCATTGCTTTCCATGAAGCCTCACCTGTGCATAAAGCTGGGTCCCCAACAATCTTATATCTCTGTCCATCTTGCTTCCATTTGAGACACAAATTCCTGAAGTTTGCTTCTATGTTACCAAGACTAGCCAACCAATCAAGCCCTAGTACCATCTCTATCCCTCCTAACTCCATAATAAAAAAACTCTGCTCAAACTCCACTTCTTGCACCACAAATTTCACATTTCTACAGACACCACTGTTCTGTACCTTCTCTCCTGTTCCAACCTCAACAATGTAAATTGGGGTGTTCTCTACTTCCATTCTCAGCTTCTGTATCAAGCTTGGAGAGATGAAGTTGCTTGTGGCTCCACAGTCAGTCAAAGCCATCACTCTCACCCCTTGGATCAACACCCACACCTTGAAGGACTTGCTAGAAGTCAAGCCTTCCCTACTTTGAAGGGACAGTTGTAAGGTTTTGAGTTCACCTAACTCCTCTGGTCCTCCTTCTGCTTCCTCCTCTTCATCATCACTCCCTTCTCCTTCACACAACATCAACCTCATATATATGCTTCATTTTGCAAATGTGTCCCTTCCCCCACCTGTCACCACATTTAAAACATAACCCCTTCTTAGCTCTCTCCTCTAACTCCACTTGACTTAGCCTCCTTCCTTTGAATCCTTCTCCTGCCTTCTCATCCACCTTAACAGTAGTAGGGGACCCTGCCACAAGATTATCCTTCTTCTTAGAGTTCGTGTTCCAGGAACCACGAAATTTAGAGCCATAACTCCTCTCCTTCGAATCTCCTCTATCCTTCACTCCTCCAATCTTCCCATTCAAGGCCAGATTCTTCTCTTCGATCAACAGGGCACGATCCATCAATTCATCTAAATCGTCGAGGTCATACATCTTCAACTCCGCTTGAATCTCTTCCTTGAGGCCATTGAGGAAGATACTACTGAGCATCATGCGTTCTTCAGACTTCAACGACGTCGCTTGCTTCTCAAATTGATCACGAAAAGCCATGACGATGCTTTCTTGTCTCAATTTCAACAATGGACCCATCGGGTTATGTAGCGAACCCAGATTGAATCTACGAATCACTACACTCTGGAAATCAGGCCATGTTCTCAATGGTGCTTGCACTTCCCACCACTGAAACCAGTTCAGAGCACGATCTTCCAACGCGATCACCACCGCGTTGAGCTTCTCCGATTCCTTCACCTCGTTGACCCGGAAGTAGCGCTCGACCCGGATCAACCATCCCTGCACGTCATCGCCGTTGAACACGGGAATCTCTAGCTTGCGTCGTCCCACTCTGTGATGATAAGCGTAATCACCATGAGCATCTTTTGGAGTCATCATAATGCTCCGTTCAGCAGAGAAATCCCCATCACCGTCACCCATGGGTTGCTTCTGCTTCGTAAGATCACGCAGAGTTACGTGAATGGCTTCCAACTGTTTTAGCACCTTCGTCATCGTCCCTTCCAATCCTCCTACCCTCAACTCCACAGCATCCATCCGGTTCTCCATCGTGCTTCTCGTCGCCACCATTCAAGGCACCATAATCGGTGCTTTGATACCAATTGATAGGATCAAAACAACAAATGAACTGAAAAACAGTTCTGCTAACTCAGCAGAACAATGTATTTGATTAATGTGAGTGAAATGTAGTAGAATCAGTGATGATTCTACACAATTACAAGTATGAAACTGGAAAAAAGGAATAAAACAGTAAACAGGCTCTATAGAGGCCTCAACTCTCCCAATTGCCTAAGCCAAATCCAGTCTGATTCACTACTAACTAATTTTGATACTATATTCCCTCCTTTTCTCTCTCATCACACCTTCTAGCTGTGCAACGTCAGCATACGTGCACGCACTCCCCTATTCTCCCAATGATTAGTTAGTTAAGAGAGCCCTGCTCCCCTGCACCACTAGCATCATGCCTCACCGTGGACCTCCTTTTCCTTATGTAGACTTTTCCCTTCCCAAACTTATCACAAGGTTGTTCCTCTATCTAAGTTCAAGCATTGCTTGAACTTGCTTAACATTGATCAAGGTTAAGCAGGTTATTTTGGGTTATGCAGATTGTGGTTAATGGTTCATTAATATTGTTTCTGGTAATGAGATGCCAAGGTGGAGATTGTTGATGATGTGGCAGTCTCATAGTGTGACTCAGCTCCCTTTTATCCTACGTGGCATGTGTTATTTCAAAAGGATGTTATAGGTTGTTGGCTAGTGGGAAAACTCAGCTTGAAATTCGGTTATAACTGAATTTCAATCCAGTTAGTTGCAAGCTATATATAACACTCTTGTATCTTCTCTCAAAGCAGTAGAATCATTCTGGGAATTGTGTGGAGAGAAAAACACAGGGAATCAAGGGTTAAGGGAGTGAGGGGGAAACACTTTGGGTAACAAACTATATTCAGAATCAATGATAATGGATCAATGCGATTTGCATGATCCCGCAGATGTAGGTATCCATCTTGGATGCTGAACTGCGTCACCAATTGCTGTGTTTTGATTTCAATTTCTGCGCAATTTGTTTTCCCAATTTTTAGGGTTTAATTGGGGGTTTTATTGATTCTTGACAATTCAACAATTTCGTGTTGAATTGTTCATTCTGTTTCTTTCTTTGATCGTTTTTCGTTTGCGTGATTAAGTCCAATTCGTGTTTGTTAATCTGGAATTCAATCTTGGAAGATTTCGTCACTTCATCGTTGTTCTGCTATAGCACTGTTCCATTGAACAAAGGTGCTGTAACAAGTGCTGTGATCCTAACAATTAGTTATGTAGTTAAGTGATTTGCAGAATAACCAATTTTCCTTCTTTTCTCTTGTAATCTTGCTATGCAGAGCTCTATGTAGCTCTCACTGGATATAAGCTCTGCTTAGGTTCAATAATAATTAGATTGCCATTTTACATTGATCCTAATATCTTAATTTGTACTTATTTCATAAACCGGCTTCATTTTGCGTTCTGCACACAACTGTGGTATTGAATGATACTAAACTCTGAATATCTGCACAACAAGGTCATATCACTACCAAAAAAGCGGCATTAAGCCACGGTTATTTTATCTGTGGCTAACTCATTAAACAAACTTAAGTTGGCTACGTTTTAACCGTGGCAAAGAAACCGGGAATCCTATTTTCTTCTTTCTCCCTCCGTTTGTTTCCTTTTTTTGGACATTGCGTTTGTTTTCTTACTCCCTTCATTTTTATTCGCTCCTTTCATCATCTTCGCCGAACAATCCTTCCCTCTTTCTTCTGCTCTGCTCATCTTCGCTGCACGCAAGCTATTCGTCATCTCTGCTCGTGTTCTTCATTGCAGCATGCTCAGTGAGTTCTTTCGCTCTTTATGTTCAGGTGATTATTTATCATGCAATGAAAGAAGGATGAGCAATCAACCAAAGGATCATATAGTTGTCAAATGCTTGAATGTAAACAGCATCTTTTGCCACGCATGAGCTGTAGCCAAGTAAAACTATAACCGTAACTAATAGGTATCTGAATGTCTGAATACCGCTTTTTTTGTAGTGTATTGTATCCTGCATATAGAAGAACGAAGAAAAACTGATAAGGAATGGAGATCAATTAGAAGGCTCTGATTTTAGTTACTAGTTTATATAAGATAGTGTTTTCAGTTAGTTCCAAACACTTTCCCTTGTTACTATAAAGTATAATTATGATGTGGATATCATTGAGGAAATCACTTTCCCTTATTTATCACTTTATTGTTCTTCCTTTTCCTCTAATGTTTTGAGTTGGAGTAATTTTTGTACTCCTTATTTACGAGAATTATTTTTGGATTTATTATGTTTTTGGTTCCTATAAAATTTAGGATTTTTTGTTTTAGTCCCTCAAAAAATTCACCTATTTCTGGTACCCAAGTTTTTTCCATCAGTTTTAGTTCCTCGTGACTTTAATAGCGCTTCATGACTTTTAATATTAAAAGTCTTGAGAGACTAAAACAGATGGAAAATAAAAAACTTGAGGGGCCAAAAGTAATGGAACTTTTTTTGAAACTAAAACCGAAAAACCAAATTTTATAGGGTCAAACAATATATTGATACTATTATTCCTTTCATGTTTAAAAACATATAACAATTAGTTTAATTAAATATAAAATAATTTTTTATCACAAAAAACATTCATTAGTTTTTTTTTCTTTTTCATATTCTTCGTGTATGAAAATTAAGCGAGTTTCTTCTCACAATAAATTAAAGTATAAAAAAGGAATTAAGCATTTACTAATTAATGTTGAAAATAAATGTGTTTTTATGTTTAGAACCAAAAAATGCCATTTTAGTTTTTTATGAAAATGACATGATGTATTAACAATTTGGTCCATCACACTTAAACTTTTCTTATAAAAAAAACAATTTGGTCCATAAAAAATGAGTGGCCAAAATTAGTCCATTTGATCATCTTTATGGTAATTAGTTGCTTACGGTTATAAAAAAAATTAACTATTTATGGGACTTGCCATTCAGGACTTGAATAGTTTATAAGGAACCAAAGTAATTTTTACTCTAATGGTAGTTGTATATAAACAACCTGTATTTGACTTCACTTGTTTATATTTTATATTCGTATTTAGTTTTGGTTTAAATTTAATATTATTTTAATTATTTGGATTAATACCGGTAAAAATTATTAATTTTTCTTTCAAAAAAGAAATTTAATAAACTTTAGTAGGACAAGTTTTACAATGACTAAATTTAAAACAATAGCAAATATATAATATAAAATTAAAAATGATACAACAACTAGTTTTACAATGACTAAATTCAAAATTAAAATTTCATCATTCATAACTTCTCTCTAATAGATTGACAAGTTAATGCACGATCTCATGTTGCTCACCATCCATAGTTAATTTTTCCTTCATGAGAATTTCATATAACCACGACATGTGTAACATCCTCAATTTGGCTAATTTCATTCATTGAAATTAGCAAGTGGTTATACCTAATTGGTTAGTTAATCTAAGTGATTTAGCATACTTGATGATATGTGATAGCTAATTTAATTTCTAAGTGACGTGAGATTGTGCATTTTTGACTGATTGTTTGATTAGAATTGGGGTTAAGTAGGAAATTAGGAGAAAGGGGTAAAACAGTCTTTTCCGATTAAATTGTAAAAAGCCCACAACTGAAGTATTAAGTGTCCCTCTCACTCATCCACTCACTTTTATAAAACATCACAAAATCCAAAATCACACTCTCACCCCACAATTGAAAAACAAAACAGAATTTTAAGAGAGAGAACCATGAACCATGAATGGAACTTGGAGAACCATGAACCAAAGTTGAAGTTCCAGTACGTTCATTCATTTTCTTTCTCCCTTATCCTTTTCACCATCAATGGAACTTGGAGAACCATGAACCAAAGTTGAAGTTCTTATTGCATGTCTGTTTTAAGGGCTAGATAGTACTTCCTAGAGGCCACATTGTTGATTAGGAGCTTGAGTTGGTGATTTGGAGGCTTGGAGTTAGATTTAAGTGCATAGGCTCTAGTGGGGTTTTCAACCTCTCGATTTCTTGCTTGTTTTAGTTGTTTCAAACGAAACTAAGGCGAGTTCTTCCCTAAATAGTATTAGGTTTAATGATTTGTTAGTTGCATGTGGTTTATTCTGAATTTTCTGGTGTATACATGAACAAATTGAAGTATTCAAGTTGTGAAAAATCTCATTGGGGAATGTATCTTGTTAGTTGGTTGTAAATGTGGTGATTAATTTGCATGAATGTGCCTTGTTGCTAGTTGAATGAATGAGACAATGAAATTGAGTTTTGAATTGTTAAATGTGTTTGTTTCGAGTTTGGTTAAGTTACGGATTATCGGAATGAGTATTGGAATCGAAGGAATCGCGAAAAGGGGACGAAAACAGAGTTTTTCCAATGCTGACAAGGGAGCACGGATCGTGCTCACTGGCGCACAGATCGTGCCCCCAAGTCTGATTCCCTGCACCAATTTTTTTAAAAAAACAGCATAGACCGTGCATGGGGGCACACGGACCGTGCGTCCACCCCTGTCTCCTAAATTTAAATTCCATTTTCGTTACTCCTTTCGATTCCAAACCTCCGCTAACCCTTTCCTCAACCATCCCCAATGATATTAAGATATTAATACCATGATTTTGCTTAAGATTGAGAATACTATTATTATCATCTTGAGTCATAAAAGTAATTGTAAACCGATTGAATCTTTTATCGAGAGAGAGAGAGAGAGAGAGAGAGAGAGAGAGAGAGAACATGGCCAAGGCCGAGAAATGGATACAACTGTCCAAGTAATCATAAGATACTAAGCGGATGACGATCCTCAGTTATAACACACTTGGCGATGGGAAGTCATGCACCCTAAACCAGGGTCTTCTTTAGTTGACTCGGCAATAATCATTGTTGGGTGGGTTTCCCGTGGTATAAGGCTTGCAGTACTTGGGTTTGTGCTAAAAGAAAGATAAGTTAAAACATCGAGAGTTTAAGGCGAGGGGTCCCGAAGAGCTCACTAAGATTTGTAATCTCATTGTTTATTTTTGTGGTGTTTTCAGATAAGCGGGGAAAGTTGGAGCAAACCGAGAAATAGCAGCTGCTATTTTGAGTTGCTAGTCAAGAAGAGATCCTTGGGATCAATGTTATGATTTGCTTAGCTTACCCTAGAAGTCATTTTGTAACCTAAGATGTACTCGATACTTTAACTTAGGATTTGATGTTATCGTTTTGTTACTAATTCCGCTTTTGGATATTGAACATTAGGAATTTGTCTTATCATTTGAATTATGTTTTAAGTCTGCTTGGCCTCTTTATGGAGAACCTCATTTAATCGAGTGTCTTCAAGGTTAAAATTTTTATCTAATTAGAGTTGTTCAATGTATAATGTAGAATCAGTACTCTGATTATGCTAAGGTGTTACAACATGCTCTTTACCATCTTTGTGTCAGCTATTTTAGTCCAGGCGGTGGTTTTTTCTGCAGCAGTATTTTCCATGTCAGTGAAATTTACAAAGTTTATTGTAGCTTCAGTTGCTTATCCTTTGCCTTTGCTTTCTTTTGTCACCTTTTGTCCTACTGGGCAGTCTATTGGGATTGCATTGTCGTATTCTAAACAATTGATAGGACTTTCTAAAGTAGACACCGATGAGTATGTCACATAAGGGGATGTCTTTCATCTATTTGATGAGTTGTCTATTGTTTCTCCTTCCATTTGGGTTTGTCCTTTCTACAATCTCCATGCGTTCTTGAATTTGAAACATTGCCATATTTTTGAAATAAAGTTTATAGGCCTCATCCACGATGTCATTCTCTGATTGCATGCTTTTCTTGTTACCAATTAGTTTAGCGGTGTCAAAATTTTTAAACAAAACTATTCAATGGATTGCCTCATCACAATAGATGTTGTAGCTATCTTTAATCCTAGCACAAAAGTCATCTGCTTTTTTGTCAACTCCCACGATTGGGTCCTTCGAAATGTTGAGTCATGTTTGAATAAACAGTTTATCTTCATCATTTGACAACCTGACACACAATTTTTTTTAAGTAGGTTGTCCTCCTTCTTCTGTGAGAGTAATGTTTTCTAGGCCAACTTAGGTGGAGAATTCTGGAACTTGAGAATTGGACATGGACCCGATTGGTGCAGTGGCGGATCCAGGATTTTAAAGTACGGTGGTGCTCCTTTTCCTTCAATGATTTAACAATTGTACGATCTTACAAAAAAAAAAACAACGATAAAGTAAATGTTCCAAAAAAATGAACGATAAAGTAATGTTCAAAATTGAAACAATGATTCGCGAAGAAGAAATGTTTATGTTACATCTGATAAACAAAAAGTAGGACTTGAAAAAAAAAGCCTTCTTTATATCTTATCTCTTTTTTTTTCTATTTGATTTTTATTCATTATGATATATAGATATTTTAAATAACTATTCATTATTATAGATTTTATTCTATTTTTAATTTGTTTTTTATACAAGCAGAGCCCGCTTTTTTCCCCATGAATCCTAGATAAGAACGATTTATTTGAATGTATTTGAAAAAAAAAACACTTGTAATTCATTTAAGCATGATCAAACAAATAATAATGACTTTTTGATCTTATCTCATTTTGGTTCTATATCATAGGAATCAAAAAGTCATTTTTTATTACTCCTTTTGTTTTTGAGTAATGTATTTAAAAAAAAAGGAATGGAACTGTGGGCGAGCGAATCCATAACCACTAGATCGATGGATTGAGACCCCAGAATTAATGATCCAACAGTTCCATCTCCAGTAAAAGCATAAGAGGTGCATCAGATTGGGTGCATCTCCAGTCAATCCGCCTCTGAATTGGTGATTCTAGTTTGTTGTCAGTAGGCTCCACAACAACAATGGTAACCATTAGAGGCCTAAACATAGCAGTGGGATTGGTTGGTGGTGCTGGTGGAACCATATAAGGTTGGAGATTTTAAAAACCGTCACTGATAAGGGGTTAAAAGAGCATAAACTAAAAGACCATAGAAGGTCTCTAACTTGAAGAAAGTTAAAAGAGCATTAACTAAAATAAGAGACCTAAGTCAGAATTCTTCTTTGGCGCATTGCTAGAGAGGTTGCCTTCCCACGCGTGATCGTCTACAAAGGAAGGGAGTGAATTGTGGCTCTTTGTGTCATTGGTGCAACAACGAATTTGAGAGCGAGTGGCACATTTTCTTTGCATGTCCTAAAGCGAGGGAGATTTGGGAGATAGCTGGGTTATGGCATACTATTGATTCTATGTATGAACATGTTGATGGCGCGAAGGAACTCTTATTTGAGTTGCTGAATCCCACTAACAATTATGATTTATCTTCCATTGCAGCAGATTTTTGGTGTATTTGGAAGCGGAGAAATTATGCTATTTGGCATTCTATGACACCAATTCCTTTGTTGTCTCGTGGATCCACCACAATACTGCTGGCCGAGACGCAACCAGCAACAACCAGCAGCCCAATGCCTCCTCTTCGGGTCTGCCACACCACCACCAGCATGCGCATCAAACTCAGTGGCAGCCTCCCACCACAGGTCGGTCCAAGTGCAACATAGACGGAACTTGGTTTGAGCAACAACAACAAGTCGGTTTGGGGATTTGCATTCGTGATTCATTGGGCAGATTTATGGTTGCAAAAACTTTTTATTTTGATGGTTTTCTACAACCAAATGAGATTGAAGCATCAAGTTTATTCGAAGCATTGCATTGGTTAATTCAAAGAGGAGCCCATAATGTTGATATTGAGCTTGATTGCAAGCAAGTGGTCGACACTTTCAACGGTGGTCTTACTTTAGTCAATGAGTTCGGTGGTATTATTTCTAGATGTAAAACTCTTTTCTTACAATTACAAAACTGTTCCATCAGTTATATTAGGAAACAAGCCAATTGTGTGGCTCATAACTTAGCTAGGGCAGCTCAATCTTATGCTAGTCACCAGGTGCATAACATTGTTCCTCTTTGTATCACCTCTCTTTTAATGAATGAAATGGCCTAAGTTGGTTTTCCTCAAAAAAAAATAAGAGACCTAAGTAGTTGCCTCCACTAAAATTGCTATAATAAAAACAAAAATATCTCAAATTTATCCTCAAAATGACTAACTTAACCTACATTTGAGATTATTGTCAAACAAATTGGTACTTAATTTCCATTTCTTAGGCATTGAGTGATCTCTCCGTGTTTTAGACCAATTAGGGTATTCATTTTTTTTTTATTACTAGTATGCCACACCCGTGCACAGCACGGGTCGACGTTTATGAGTGGACTAATATTTGACATTTGTTGACTAAATTCATTGACCAATAATGTATCGTAAAAATAGGTTTTTTGTTATTGAAACCTAAGCTCTTTATTGAAACGTAAGCTGTTCACCATTTTAAATTCACAATCAGCGACCAAAAATGTGTCGTAAAATAGATTTTTTTCGGAGAAAATTAGGCTAAAGTTTTACAATTTTCCGGAAGTCATACAAATTACTGTAATCAATTATATTTGTGGATAAGTAATTAAGTATGTTTTCATATATATATATATATATATATGTAGTATTTTGCACACAGTGTTTGAATTCTATTTTGACGGCAAGGCTGACGTGACACACAGAAATTATAAATCAAGATTTCTAAATATAATTTTTGGGACATAACAAAAAGGCGAGTTTTGTTAAGCCCTTGTTAAAGTTTAGCGTTATTTTCTACATGAGTTATGTTTAATAAAGCAAAAGAGCATTGTAAAAATGAAGAGATCAAATTTGATTTGTTGGGGCATAATAAAAGGGGGATTTGGTATAAATTAACAAAAATCAGCTAACCCATAGGTAGGGTTATTTTTGGATTTTCCTAAAAGTGTATGGGTATATGCGTAAATCACTGAGGAGTTGGAGTATACTTTCCTTTTCGTGAACCCTCAGTCTTCATACTTCGTTGCTCACTTTCCTCTTCGTCTGCTACCGTGAACGGCGCAACATCCACCAACAATGGCGACAGAGCGTGGATCGTCCTCCTCACGCCGGGTCATCGAAAAATGATTTGCGAGTGCTTTCACCGGAAACCCAACTCCAGAAGAGAATCAGGTATTAATCTTGTTGACGAAATTCTCTTTTTCCAAATGTATTGTTAACGTATTTCGTTGGGGATTGACGAAATTCTCTTTTTCCAAATTCTCTTTATTCAGCCAACAAATATCCAAATTCGCTAATATTGTTAACTTATTGCCTTTTTCCAAATGCCTTTTAATAAACTGAAAATAAAATCACTTCTTTTAGTACTCCTAGAGTGGATTAATCTTGCAAATGAAATTCTCTTATTCCATGCGAACTCCTTGGATCTCTCCTGGGTGTATAGCATTGAATTCGACTATTTGGTCCACCTTTTTAGGGATTCTAATTGTTGCTCATCATTGAATTAATCCCTGATTTTGGTCCTTTGGGTCAAAGGCAATAAGTTGTAACCGTTGGTTCTGAGATTTGTTATTTAATCATCAAATCGTAACCGTCCTTTTCCCAGCCGCAATTTTAAGGAACACGAACCGTTGATCTTGTGCATCTGTGTTGGCTGAATAATATTAGCCGTTTGATATTTGTTGAACGTTGACGTGTAGGCTGACTCGTGGGTTATAGCTGACGTGGAATTCGAAAAAACTGATGTCATTATTCTGATTTTCTGACGTGGACGCCTGCATGGACTTTTCCATGGTTTAGTATAATAAAGACAAAGATTATATGATGTGAAAGTATAGTTTTTGATTCAAGTTAAAATTAGATGATATAAACCAAACTATTTGACTAGCTTATTTTTTATTAGTATTATTATAATAAATTATAAATACAAATATTTGTACTATCAATATAGTATTTACCCATCAATATTTATATTTGAACTGTGAAAGACAATATGTACCCTCTTTTATTATTCTTCTTCCTGATGTCGTCAATTTTAGGGTTTAGGTTTATTTCAAAACCATCTTTTCTTCTTTCTTTTCGTTCTCTCTCTCACTTTCACTCTCAATCCCACTATGTTCCTTCAATTGCATTCACTCCCAATTGTAATGGTATTGTTTCCGAGTTCAACAGAATGCTCTATATGCACCCTGCCCCATCCATTCTCGAATTTGGTAAGATTTTAGGTTCTCTTGCAAAGATGAAACACTACTCCATTGTTGTTTCCCTTTCTCATCAAATGGAACTCAATGGAATTAGTCCAGACATTGTTACACTTACCATCTT
This sequence comes from Astragalus glycyphyllos, assembly GCA_963573325.1. Taxonomy (NCBI): domain Eukaryota; kingdom Viridiplantae; phylum Streptophyta; class Magnoliopsida; order Fabales; family Fabaceae; genus Astragalus; species Astragalus glycyphyllos. The sequence goes on along the minus strand of OY754313.1, from coordinate 14,210,163 downwards.
GATCAATTGTTACTGTCAACTTCGTCAAATGATGTTTTCGTTTTCTGTACTAGCTAAGATTCTCAAATGGGGTTATCAGCCAGATATCATTACCTTCACTACTCTTATTAAAGGACTTTGTCTTAGTGGTGATGTTGGAGAAGCTCTGAAGTTTCACGACAAAGTGGTAGCACAAGGATTTCAATTGAACCATGTTAGTTATGGGACATTGATCAATGGGTTGTGTAAAATCGGACAAACATCATCTGCCCTACAATTGTTGAGACGCGTCGAAGGGAAATTTGTCAAGCCTACTGTGGTAATGTATAGCACAATCATTGATAGTCTTTGTAAAGATAAACTTATAACTCATGCATTTGATTTATATTCCGAAATGGTTCTTAAGAGAATTTTGCCAAACGTTTTCACTTACAGTGCTCTAATTTATGGTTTTTGCATTGTGGGTCAATTGAAAGAAGCATTTGGGTTGTTCAATGAAATGGTATTGAAAAACATCAACCCGAATGTTTATACATTTAATATATTGGTCGATGCTTTATGCAAAAAAGGAATGGTTAAAGAAGCGAAACGTGTGATAGCCATAATGATGAAAGAAGGTGTACAACCCGATGTTGTTACTTATAGTACTTTAATGGATGGATATTGTCTAGTCAATGATGTGAGCAAGGCCAGAGATATATTCAACACTATGTGTCCAAGGGGAGTGGCTCCTAATGTTCACAGCTATAGTATCATTATTAACGGGTTATGTAAGATTCAAATGTTGGATGAAGCGATGAATCTCTTTAAAGAAATGCATTCCAAAAATATGGTTCCCAATACCGTAACCTACAGTACTCTTATTGATGGATTGTGCAAATCAGGGAGACTAACTTGTGCTTGGAAGCTTGCTGGCGAGATGCATAATAGAGGTCAAACAGCCGATACAATTACTTATAACTCTTTGTTAGATGCGTTATGCAAATCTCGTCAACTTGACAATGCAATTGGATTACTAAAGAAAATGAAAGATCAAAGTATTCAACCTGATGTGTACACGTACAATATATTTCTTAATGGACTTTGCAAAGTTGGAAAACTCAAGGATGCACTGGAGGTTTTTCAAGATCTTTTGGTTAAAGGCTACCAACTAGATGTCGTGACGTATACTGTTATGATCAATGGACTTTGTAAAAAAAGTTTATTGGATGAAGCATTATCCTTGTTTTCAGAAATGAAAGACAATGGTTGCATCCCTGATATTGTGACTTATGAAACAATTATTCGTGGTCTATTTGAAAAAGGCGAGAATGACAAGGCGGTGAAGCTTATCCGTGAAATGATTGCTAGAGGTCTACGATAAGAATATTTTACTGTAATCAACAAGTAAGAATATTCTGTTATCACTATTGCTACTGGGCTAGTTATGCCTTACACTTAAGAATATTTTACTGTAACCAACAAGTAAGAAAGAAAAGTGTCCAATGATTTGATGATAGTGTCCTAGCATGCCTAAGAATATTTTGTCTGAGTTTCCAAGAGTTTAGAACTTTCTAGGTTCAAGACTTGGTCCAATCAAAATGCGTATGTCCGAGTCCCCCGATTTAGCAGGTTCTTACCATAGGAAGTTTAGAGAAGCCTATCAAACAGAAGAGAAATTCAAAGACCAAAATGTTTTAAGAAGGAGCAAGGAACATTTGGTTAGACTACTTGATGAAGCAGAGACGAAACTGAGTGAAACACCTTATTTAGCAGGCGAAGAGTTCAGCATGGCCGATGTGATGCTCAATTCCCACCTTATATACTAGCAACTCACGGCACTTGGAAACTGATTTTCATTGTTAGGGAGACTTTTCTGGTGCTGCTTTTAGTCATTAAAAATGCCTTCTTTTATAGTAGGCTTGAATGTGACACAAAGGTATGAAAATCCTTAGAAAGCCATTAAGGAGACTCTTATAATCTTTGTTAGTTTTTCAGTTTCTTAGTAATACAGATATGTTATTTTCTTTGTGTGGTGGCTATACATTATTTCCTTTTGTTCTTGTGTTTGATCTAATTCACATTGATATCTAGGGTCCCTTTGTTGCTCCCTCCATTCGAGGATTCAAATAATCTCTTTCTATTATGGTAAAACACGTTATTTTCTATGAAACTGTTTAAATTCTTCTGTCTCGCAGCAACCTCATAATTCTAGTTCTTTATAATGGCAAATCTAAGGCTAAAGAAGGCTTGTGTATGATGGAGGCATGGAGCTCCCTCAAATAAATTAGCCTCATCAGTACTCTTTAAGAAGGAATTATTTCTATACGGATGCACACATAGAATGAAATTGTAAATTACTTCGTCATTTTTTCAAACAAAAGAAAATATCCCTTCAATAACAGTAGTTCTTTTTGTTCCTGTGTTTCATATAGTTTACATAGATATCTAGGTCCCTTCAATAACAGTAAATCACCTCGTTGATAATTTTATTGTTTGACCTCAACATTAAATAAACCTTTCTACTAAGACATTTGTTCCTTATCTGTCATTACTGAATAAACAATTTTAATCTAGGAGTGCAACATGATTGCTTGAAATTGGAAATTGATCAAGAGATTTTAGCTTTAGGAAAGAATCAAACATGATTCCTTGTGATTATTTCAAGAATCTATTTATAGAAGAATGAACAATAGCAGATAAGGAATGGAGATCAATTAGAAGGCTCTGATTTTAGTTACTAGTTTATATAAGATAGTGTTTTCAGTTAATACCAGACTCTTTCCCTTGTTACTATAAAGTATAATTATGATGTGGATATCATTTTCTGTCAGCTCAGGCAATAATTTGATCTTCAGTTTTCTTCTGATATAGTAAGGAGTATCATTGTTTTGATATATTATCAGCAACAATGGGTTGAATTACATGCCTTTTGAGGTTCTTAGGTCAGTTTTCCAAAAGCGAACATTTTTGGGATGCTTTGAAACTATCTGTAAACCCATTCCTGTTGTCACACTTTGAAAGATTTAGCTTAACAAGCTTTTGTGCTTACTCCTTACAAAGCAAAGTCCATTCCATTCAACGTTTTCTTGGGTTTATCACTTTTTACTGTGTTACTGTTGAGTATGGTAAAACATAGTAATCTGTGACAGTTCCAAAGGGAGTGTGGTTGTTTAATCCATTTTCTTCACCTATGCCCTTATTATAATATCAATCAGGTGTGACCATTAATACGGTATAGTTAGTTTAGGATACTTAATTCTTTTTTACTATCATTTGCAGATTGTGTCCAAGAGTTTAGAGCATTCTAGGTCCAAACAGAATGTGTTCTCAAAATTTATTAAAAGACTATAACTCACTATTAGACTTATCTTGTAGAAACAAAAGTCGTTTAGAATAGGCAGGCCTTTCGTATCACTAATGGACTTACTTGTCTAGACTATAAGCTCTACTTTGGTTAGCTGTGTACATGGATCTCTATCTGCTTTTGTTTATATGCTGCTGCATGTGTTCTGCTCCAATTTCCTGTTGTGGGTTGTTGTTTTTCTGATGCTGCAGCAGGTGTTCTGCTGTGGGTTCTTGTTTTTCTATGAATGATGGGTGGCTTCTGCCTATTTTCTATGTTTTGCTTGCAGGTAATGTTCAGTGTACTGAGTGGGATGTGTGAGCTTAATTTGTATGCTTAACGTGAGAATCAATCGTAAACTAAAACAGAAAAAACTGATCTAGGCCCAAGTGGCTAAAACTAACTGAAATAGAAACAATCAGCTTGGGAGCTAAATAAAAATAGAGGAGTCCCAGTAGTGTAGCTCATGTGGTTGGAGCTAGGGACGTCTTTCGTCTGCTCCCGGGTCCGAACCCGGTAGGCAACACTCCCAATTCCCATTTCCCTTATATGTGGCCATTGTGACAGCCACTTGAACCAAAATAAAAATATAGTTATGATGTGGGTATCAATTTCTGGCAGCTTGTAATTTGATCTTCAATTTTCTTATGATATAGTTAGATATATCATTGTTTTGATATCAGCAACAATGGATTGAGTTACACGCCTTTTGAGGTTCTTAGATCAGTTTTCAAACAGGACATAACTATTTGTAAATCGAATCCTGTTGTCATACTTTCACTCTTTGCTAGCAGATTTATCTCCTTGTTCCTGGACGTTGATGAGTTGGAATTATAGAATAATGAAATTTGGATTCAGACACTAGCTTCTAATGATAGTACCTTCAACATTTTCTTGGGTTTATCACTTTCTACTGTGACTTTTTTAATGTTGAGTATGGTATAACATACTAATCTGTTCTCATCCTTCCTAAAATTCATGATATAACCTTTTTTATAAAATTCATAATTTTATATGCACAAATGGAGTTTCAAGACAAACTTCTTGTTAAATATATATATATATAATCAAATGCATCAAATTCTAAAATATTTTGTATTTCTTGAATGCAGGAGGCAAACCTGCTGCTAGTAAGTATACTAGAAATTACCATGCAGGTGTTGCTAACTGAATACAAACTAATTAAAGAGACTGCTAACAGCTTTTGAAACAGAATTCCTAACTACTTGGTAACTGTATTAAGCTGCAATCTGAATCTTCCAATATCTCAATTGGACTCCATGCAAAGACTTACTATTCCATATTTAATCTAATATGTGGCTCACAACTTTTCAGTGACTTACTATTCTATATTTCTTAGACCTGCTCTCAAATTGATGCTTTATTAGATGTGTATGTTGTTGAGAGAGGATAACAAGGTCACATGTCTAATGTAATGCTTTGGGATAATGAGGCTTGTATCTCTCCATGTGAATTACCTGTCATTGCAATAAGGGATACTCTCAAGGTAATTGTGGGAAGATTCAAATATAGATATTCATGAATCTGTTCTTCCATTGGCTGCTTCTATGGTTGGATTTTTGTATGAGAGTGTATAGTTGGCCATTATTCATGAAGGGATCCATCCACTTGTATTTTAGTAATTTTATCTAGAGTCACTTTTACTAACTTAGAGACTATAACTTACCATCTGTAGATCCCCCAAATCAACATATCAGCTGAACTTGGATTGATAAAAATAATATAGTTGCGTACTTGGGTGTAGTTATTATCTTCACTTTGCACAAAATACTGCTTTTCATGAGAGGACTAAACACATCAAGGGCTAAACACAGAACTAGTGAACGAATCAGCCATACATGTTCCTAAAAAAAATTCAACGACTTTTGGTCTCCCAAGTTTTTTTCCATCAGTTTTAGTCCCTCGCGACTTTAATTGCCCTTAATGACTTTTAATAGCGCTTAAAACACTATAAAAATAGAAAAAGCACTATTATAAAACATGAAGCGCTATTAAAAGTCTTCAGAGATTAAAACTAATCAAAAAAACTTGAGGGACAAAAGGTAGGAGAATTTTTTTTCCAAACTAAAACCGAAAAACTAAATTTTATAGGGACCAAAAATATATTTATACGAATATTCTTTTGATGTTTAAAAACATATAACAACTAGCTTAATTAAATATAAAATAATTTTTTATTACAACTAATATTCTTTAGAATAAATACTCAAAAAGGTAAATTTTCATAAACAATAGTATAATTTTAAAATTTAGTCCAAAAAACTTCATTAGTTGTTTTTGGCTAAATTGCTCTCGGTTTCCTTAACTTATTTCAGGTAAGAATTTAGTCGTTTATCTTCTTCTTTTCCCAAATCAGTCCTTTATGTTTTAAATTTTTGGCACTACTACCCTTTTCTGTTAGCCTCCGTCCAACTCCATTAAAAATGCTTATGTGGCCATTACATTACTCATGTGGTTGTCTAAAATATTGTCTAACTCATTTTGCTATAAGTTTTGTTAAAAATTCAACAAAAAATATCAAATTAGTTCTTTTTCACCGTCATATGACCCAACAAATCTTTTGAAGCCATTAACCTAAACAGCATATTATCAGTGGCGGACCCAGGACCCCCGGGTCAAAGGTGCGGAAATTTTTTTTTACCGAAAATGTTGGTTCATCAAAATGTTTAATTTTTTTCTTCAATTATCCTCACTTAATTTACTAAAATTAAGGAATCAAGTTATCTAACTCTAAATTTATTTAAGAATAAATTGCCAAATTAGTCTCTAAGTTTATCCGTCATTATCTATTTTTTTCGTACACAAATTTTTTTTTGGTTCGGACCCTTGGGATCAAATTTGGTACTGGTCAACACTGAATTTGTCCACTGCAGGAATCGAACCCGGGAGCACTGAGTCGACCCCTCGTGTCCTAGGGTAGATTAAGCCACTAAGCCAACGGTGTTGGTTTTTTTCTGCACAATTCTTGTTCTTCTTCTATTATTCATTTGACTAAAGTTGCTCTAACAAGAACTAAAATGTCTCAAAAACTATCCAAAAAATGATTAATTTAATCTACATTTGAGATTATCGACAAACAAATGATCTCTATCTTTTTTATACTAATTAGGGTATTCATTTTTTTATAAATCGGTAATCTCCTCTGTGCGCAATTGTACAGACTAATCCATCGAGTCGGATAGGACCACAATGAACCGAGTATTCATCGTTTTTAGTACACTTAATTAAAATATTCTTTTTATTAGATGATATAAAACATACTTATATATTTTTAAATATTCTTTTCATTTTACTAGCTTATTTTTTTATTAATATTATATACAAAAATATGTAGTATCAATATAATATTTACCCATCATCGAATGCACTAAATTGCTACTGCCACACTTCAACTTAAAATTCCTATTCTTCTTCCTCTTCAATCAATTCAATTCTGATGTCGTCAATTTTAGGGTTTAGGTTTATTTCAAAACCATCTTTTCTTCTTTCTTTTCGTTCTCTCTCTCACTTTCACTCTCAATCCCACTATGTTCCTTCAATTGCATTCACTCCCAATTGCGATGGTATTGTTTCCGAGTTCAACAGAATGCTCTATATGCACCCTGCCCCATCCATTCTCGAATTTGGTAAGATTTTAGGTTCTCTTGCAAAGATGAAACACTACTCCATTGTTGTTTCCCTTTCTCATCAAATGGAACTCAATGGAATTAGTCCAGACATTGTTACACTTACCATCTTGATCAATTGTTACTGTCAACTTCGTCAAATGATGTTTTCGTTTTCTGTACTAGCTAAGATTCTCAAATGGGGTTATCAGCCAGATATCATTACCTTCACTACTCTTATTAAAGGACTTTGTCTTAGTGGTGATGTTGGAGAAGCTCTGAAGTTTCACGACAAAGTGGTAGCACAAGGATTTCAATTGAACCATGTTAGTTATGGGACATTGATCAATGGGTTGTGTAAAATCGGACAAACATCATCTGCCCTACAATTGTTGAGACGCGTCGAAGGGAAATTTGTCAAGCCTACTGTGGTAATGTATAGCACAATCATTGATAGTCTTTGTAAAGATAAACTTATAACTCATGCATTTGATTTATATTCCGAAATGGTTCTTAAGAGAATTTTGCCAAACGTTTTCACTTACAGTGCTCTAATTTATGGTTTTTGCATTGTGGGTCAATTGAAAGAAGCATTTGGGTTGTTCAATGAAATGGTATTGAAAAACATCAACCCGAATGTTTATACATTTAATATATTGGTCGATGCTTTATGCAAAAAAGGAATGGTTAAAGAAGCGAAACGTGTGATAGCCATAATGATGAAAGAAGGTGTACAACCCGATGTTGTTACTTATAGTACTTTAATGGATGGGTATTGTCTAGTCAATGATGTGAACAAGGCGAGAGATATATTCAACATTATGGGTCCAAGAGGAGTGGCTCCTGATGTTCACAGCTATAGTATCATGATTAACGGATTATGTAAGATTAAAATGTTGGATGAAGCGGTGAACTTCTTTGAAGAGATGCATTCCAAAAATATGGTTCCTAATACAATAGCTTACAGTAGTCTTATTGATGGTTTGTGCAAGTCGGGAAAACTAACCTATGCTCGGAAGCTTTTTGAAGAGATGAATGATAAAGGTCAAACAGCCAATGCAGTCACTTATAACTCTTTGTTAGATGCGTTATGCAAATCTCGTCAACTTGACAAGGCAATTGGATTACTAAAGAAAATGAAAGATCAAAGTATTCAACCTGATGTGTACACATACAATATATTTCTTAATGGACTTTGCAAAGTTGGAAGACTCAAGGATGCACTAGAAGTTTTTCAAGATCTTTTGATTAAAGGTTACAAACTAGATGTCGCAACGTATACTGTTATGATCAATGGACTTTGTAAAGAAAGTTTATTGGATGAAGCATTATCCTTGTTTTCAGAAATGAAAGACAATGGTTGCATCCCTAATGCTGTGACTTATGAAACAATTATTCGTAATCTCTTTCAAAAAGGTGAGAAAGACAAGGCAGTGAAGCTTATCCATGAAATGATTGCTAGAGGTCTACTATAAGACGACCAATTTTGATAGATACTTAGTTGTACACGAAAAAAGAAAATGGATGGTCGAATGGGATCGCTGTCACTTCAGTCTTGATTAACAGTCATGTTGCTATGTTTATTGTGATATTGTTAGATAACAATGGCTGATTGTTTTCCTTGAAATAAATTTCCCTTTTCTTCCTGAACTATGATTATTTGAAATGCTATATCTTTTATACTTCATTCCATTTACCTCAAATATATAAACTAGAGCTGAATTTTACTTTATGTTGTGCTGAATATTACCTGTGGTCTTGTCTTCTGTAGAAGGGGAAACGTTAAAACGACCTTCTTTTTGAAGCTTTTCTAAAGCTATCCTTGTGATTATTTCAAGAATGTATACATAAGATAGTGTTTTCAGTTATCACCAGACTCTTTTCCCTTGTTAGAGTTAGATTATGGATGAGGTGGAAATCAATTTCTGTCAATTCAGGCATTAATTTGATGTTACACTTTTTCCTAGCAGATTTATCTCCTTGTTGAAATGATAGAATAATGAAATGTGGATTCAGACACAATAAGTTATATATATGGGGACTGAAAAAACCTTTTGATCATTTGATGATCCATAAGTTATATATATGGTGTGAACACTATTTCTCTTGTAGTTTGAATATCAATCAGATGTTACACTGTTATTCAAGAAAGATGTTGAATCTTGAAAACTAAATCCAAGTTTTGAAGCTCATTTTCATTGTTTAAGGGGCTTTTCTGGTCCTGGTTTAAGTCATTAATGCGCCTAGCAGACTGGAATATGACACAAAGGTATGAAAGTATTGGTTACATCCACAACCAATATGTAATAGAAATAACAAAAATGAATGTAGAAAGCCATTGAAAGTACACAATAATATTCAGTGCTATATATATAAAGTGCTTTGCATTCCCAGCTTTTCTCTTAACTTGATTTGTCACAAAGCTAACATCTTCTCTTTCTTATCAATTATTCCTCTTTCATGATTATTGGACTTAACTATTTAGAGTTAGACAATGGATATGAGGTTGAAATCAATTTCTGTCAAATCAGGCATTAACTTGATCTTCCACTTTTTGCTAGCAGATTTATCTCCTTGTTCTTAAACATCGCTTGCATGGCTGTTTTCAGATACTCACGTGAATTGGGACCACATCAATTTTAACCAATCATAGAGTGAGTGTCGGAGAGAGTGTCTAAAAGAGAGTGTTGCTAGCACTTCTCATGAGGAAAATAGCTGATGAGTTGGAATGATAGAATAATGAAATTTGGATTCAGACAAAATAAGTTATAATGCTTACTCCTTGTACATTTGAAAGATTTAACATAACAACCTTTTGTGCGTTTGGTTCTTTAGGCATGTTTATTCCTGAAGCTATGCCCTTTTACATCTCTATTTTCCTCTTGATTACTCCACATTATTGGATTCACCTTCTGTTGATTCAATCTTCTACTCAACTTGCAGATATTAACACAGGCAGGCTCTACCATTTCTTTTTTTATACTTTAGTTACTTATATATATATATATATATATATATATATATATATACTTTAGTTACTTATATATATATATATATTGCAAGCTTGCAGAACCTCCTAAGGCACATCCTTGCATATCAGTGAGCGCCTTTTCTATTGGATGTCAAGGTGATATATGTGGAATAATTTCTCTGTTGTTGTATGTATAGTCAACTAAACTCCTTTGAATCCCTCTACATTGAGAAGTTTGAAAGGTGTTTAATTTGTGTTCACCTTTGATGTTGTTGCACCTTATGGAGAAATTGTAGCAGCTAGTCAAGTTGTAGCAATTTTTCACAGGAAAATGATCGACAAGTTTGGTTCAATCAAGTAATAACATTCGGAGAAGATGAACCATTGTGAGTATAAGAGAGTTTTTATAATGATTGGTAGCTTCATTCAATGTTAGAAAAGAATATAAATAGGACAGGCTAGCCACAAATGATTAGCTAGTCATTGTCAATATTTCCTAGGAGTATTCTTGAGCATGGTAAGTCACACAACAAAACAAAAACGCAAAAGCAAAGATAAAAATAAACCATTGCTTTCAAAAGAGAGAAATGTCCCAAACCAAAGAGAATATACTATATATTTCCTGTTACAATATCAATTAGATTAAGCAATGTCTTATTACACGGGGATCTTAATGAAAAAGTGTACATGATCATTACACCCCCTCGAGTTCAAGTTTTCTTAACCAACCAAATGTGAAATACTTGTCAAGTCCCTATATGACCTTAAATAATCTAGTAGGAAATGGAATTTTAAGCTAACATCAATCTTAGTTCAGTTGGGATATCATTATCCAATCAAAAATTAGATTACACATTGTCTGTCAAGTAAGTGTCATGATCTAATCTTACATTTGTGTTTATGTTCATCTTCATGACTTATTGATTCATATAGATTTGTAATTTTCTAGATCCAAAATTTTCTGGATGCATGTGTGGAAGCAGCTATGATTTTCTGGGCGATTTGGAAGAGATGCGACAACAAAGTTTGGGAGGGGAGTTCTATTCCTTCCACGATTTCTCAGCAGCAGGCGCAAGACTATTTGCGTGAATTGGAGCTAGCCCGCACCAGCAGAAGGACCGTCAGCAGTGGTTCTAATTCAGTAGCTCTTGATGGCAAGCAGCAGCGCTGGCAGCGTCTAGAACCAGACACCTTGAAATGTAATATTGATGCAACTTTATTTGATTAGGAAGGCAAGTATGGAGTTGGTTTTTGTATCCGCGATGAGAATGGAATTTTTATGGAAGCTAAAACTATGTGGTTTGAAGGAATTCCAGAACCCCAAGAAGCAGAGGCAATGGGACTATGGCAAGCTCCAAAGTGGCTGATGGAGTTAAGCTTGGAGGCAGTGGCAATAGAGATGGATTGTCTCTCTGTTGTCAATGCAGTGACTAAAGCATCATCCCTCAACATTGAATTTGATGTCATTATTTCTCATTGTAAAACCTTATTATCAATTGTTCCAAGCTTTAGGTTAAGCTTTATTAGGAGGCAAACAAATCTTGTTGCTCATTCTCTTGCAAGGGCATCAAGAAACTGTGCTAGCTCCCACGTTCATTATTATAGTCCACCTTGTATTGCTGCTATTATTGAAAGTGAAATAATATAAGTTTGTTTGAGTCAAAAGAAATTAGAAACTCAACATTTACAATAGAATGGTCTTCATCTACTTTCAACTTTGTATAGTTGCTTCCATTTTATTAGTGGTTTTTATCCAACACTGCATAATAATATGTGTTTCAGTTTCTAATGGTCTTTATTGGTGGTTTGTATCAAGTGTTAAGGTTACAAACTCGTTTTGACCTTGGTGTAAACTGAGATTGAGCTAGGCTGATGCGGAGAACAAACTGATATTGGAACAATGCTTTTATGTGAAGATTGCTGCTTGTTCTAGAATGTATATATGACAGGGCGATTTTGCCTATTTTCTGTGTTTTGCAGCTTATGCAAAATCTACCTGCATAATTGAACTCAGGATCTAAAGAATGGTGTTGAAGCTTGAAAATAAAATTGAAATGGGTTAATTCAGCTAGAAATCCAAACAGATTTGTCCCTGCTCGCATGATGGACCGAGGCTAGTGGCGGTTAACTATCGCTCATGGCACTTGGAAGCTGATTTTCATTGTTTTGTGTATCTTTGCAAACTTCAAATTTGTGCCAAATCAGTTTTGTGTATGATGAAGCTTCCTCAAATAAATTAGCCTCATACCTTAGTCGATCGACAATTGCTCTAGTCCTATTTTCATTTCCAATTCTGATGTATTGAATTCTATATTCCTTAGTATCCATGAATGTTAAATTTTATATTTTTGCAAACAAAGAAAATTTCCCTTCCAATACAGCATTTCCTTTTGTTCATGTGTTTCGTCTAATTCATGTAATATCTTTCTATCGTGGTTAATAAGTCTTCAGGTACATACAAGATATTGTAGCTTTAGAAAAGAATCAAACATTGATCCTCATTGAATTACCACATGGAACATTGAAAGGTTCAAATAACAAACCAAGCTGAAACTGATATGAATATTTGAAATACCTTATTCCCTGAATTGTCTCAGGTGTTGAGTTGCTTATATTTTCTTTGAGGTCATTGCTGCACAGTTTATTGAGATTTTTCTTAAGGTCATCCTTGTAATTATTTCAAGAATGTATTTATAGAAGAATGAACAAAAACAGATAAGGAATGGAGATCAATTAGAAGGCTTTGATTTTAGTTACTTGTTTATATAAGATGGTGTTTTCAGTTAATACCAAACTATTTTCCTTTAGTTACTATAAAGTATAATTCTGTCAGCTCAGGCAATAATTTGATCTTCAGTTTTCTTCTGATATAGTAAGGTGTATCATTGTTTTGAAATCAGCAACAATGGGTTGAATTACATGCCTTTTGAGGTTCTTACGCCAGTTTTCCAAAAGCACGTGAAAACTGGTTGTGAGCATTTTTGGGATGCTTTGAAACTATCTGTAAACCCATTCTTGTTTCACACTTTGAAAGATTTAGCTTAACAAGGCAAAGTCCCTTCAGCGTTTTCTTGGGTTTATCACTTTTTACTGTGTTACTGTTGAGTATGGTAAAACATAGTAATATGTGACAGTTCCAAAGGGAGTGCCCCTATTAAAATGGTGCGACCATTATTTCTTTTATCATCTTTTATTGGTGAGGACTAGGTTGCCCCTTGGATAAATGTGGGCAATTTACCTTAACCACTTAAAAGCTGACATGTGGGTTCCACTAACATTTACCACATAAATAAATTTATATTATTTATTTTACAGTTCTTGCTATACATTTATATTATTTATACATCCACCCCAATTTTAATAAATGTATTTATCTTTTGATTTATGTTTCCTAAGTTTCACGTTGGAGTGCTCAACCACTAGCCTACTCCTAGATTTGTTGAATCTCTTCATATACTAATTAGTGTCTATATATATATATATATATATATATCATTTCAATAAACATATGCGGATCACTTGCTTTTTCTTACCAAAATAACCAATGTATTAGTTTTACGTTATATATTTTATATTTTAAGGAATTATTGTATAAATAATTTTAATATAACAATTAGAACTTTTTTCTATAAATATGAAAATATATTAATATTAGGCATAATTAAATTTGGAAATATTTATTTTATTATGATATGAACTTTTTATATTTCATTAGGTATGCAATTTACATAGTTATGATTTTTAAAAAAAATTAAAATACATGAAAATTTGGTCGTGCGTTCAATAACTGACTCTTCGATCCGACCTCTGATCCACTGATTTAGTACCCTGACCGAGTCGACAATTAGTCTGGTTGTTAAAACACCGGATTAAACATTTACTTTCAGAACTGATCAAATTCCAACATAACATGCAGAAAAATGTTAAAAATATCACAAGTTTTTAAAATAAAAATTAAAACCAATTTTACATATATATAAAAATAGGAATACAAAAAGACTTGTTCTTAAAAAGGAATACAAAAAAGACTTAAATAATATTCCAAATATATCACGATGTGAACTAGGGTTAACTTATCTTCTGGTTCCGTTGACCAAGGATGATTCCATGTATCATAGTGCTAACAAGGACTCAATGACCGTGAAAGATTTCATGTGTGGATGGTTCCATGCATCAAATTTCAAAACAAGGATTCACTTACCATCAGATCCCACTCCAATGTTTCAGATTTGATTCTTGGACAGTCTTTGATTCCTCATTTAAAATCATATTAGACCAGATTCACTCATTAAAATCATATTAGAGCTGGTTTCCTTGGAAGAGGAAGAACTTGACAACTTCTTCCTTCACCTTCATGAAAATGCATGTTGCGCAAGGAATGCTCCCTGCACAGTGCAAATAGAAGCGATGCTTCAGCATTACAGGACAACTTCTTCCTTCACTTTATTACTTGTTGCGACTGTGTATACTTGCACATCACCTTTTCGCACACTAGGCGACCTTCTGGCCAATTGCACTTGTCCCTGTTGAAGAGAAGTCATATTAGTGACATTCGCCAAAAACTGCCCCCCAATGTTGGTAGTGGCAAAAGTACCAGGCTGAGGAATTACATGAGTAGGATTTACCTGATGAAAGTACGCCTGCTGAGGCCAGTCATGCTTCCACTCGGTGGACACTGTTGCATGCCTGCCATTGGGTTACAGGAGGATGCTTGCTGAGGTCCAGCAGGATTGGTGTATGACAAGATCTGATGCGTTCCTCCCATAGAAGAGGGTTGTCCTCCCTGTGATTGGCCGGAGACAACGTAGTTCATGGTGCTACTGGCTTGCGTAGCACGCCTCTGCTCCACTTCCTTGGCCTATTGCACTTCATTGTGCACCATAGATTTAACTATGTCAGCCAATTGGTGAGATAGTTGATACATGATATCGTGTATCCCCATGTCGATTTGTTGCTGCATACATGATATCGCAAGAGGAGTTGCCTCCGAAACACTTACTGGCTTAGTGTTTTTCGTTTTAGGCGCAGTATGGTAAACTAGTCTAAACTGCCTCTGATTAGCGTTGCACTTTACATATTTTGTCAGGAAATTATTATTTTTCACTAAATTAGTTATTGAGAAACGAACTTCGCATATTTGAATTGTTAAAAAATATCCGAACCCCAAAGTACCCCCAAAATACACAGCTGAGCATCGCATTTTACGTATTTTGTCACGTAATTAATTTGTTTCAACAAATCAGTTATTGATGAACGAACTTCGCTTCTGAACTCTAAAGTATCCCAAAACACACTACTTAGCATCATACTTTATGCATTTTGTAGTGAAATTAAATTTTTGGAGAGTGATAATGTTACCAAAATACCCCTATAAAATATGGCGATAATGATTGCATTTTTTTACTATGAAATTAGTAAAAGTCAGGTGATAAAAAAGCCAAAATTGACACTAAACTCACCTGTACGTTCGATTTGATTTAAATTTAAAGATTATTGATAGAAATATATTAGTAATTAAAAATAGACATTAACGTATTTTTTAATTATTTTGATCAATATTATTAAATCTGTCCCGGTGATCGACTCGGTCAGGTCACTGAGTTAATGGTCGAACTGAGGGGTCATTGATTGACCCGCATGACCCATAGCGGTACTAAAACCTGATAAAAATAGGCATAGCGTGTTAATATATTAGAATTTTAAATAATTACGATACATGCATAATATATTAATATTAATATAATAACACATATATTAGTGTAAAAACACATATTAAATGGATATAAGTAATATCTAATAGATTAAAAGTCTTTTTGTGTAATCAAGATATTTAATTCTCAACATCAAGATAAAAGATTTTGTTTGATTGTAAAAAAAAGGGACTTTTAAGTTTTAATCGAAATAAAAAAAAGAAACAAAAAGAAGAATGGGTTAAGTAAAATAAAACAAGAATAATACGTTTCATTTATTAAGAATTAGGGAAAGGAGTTTTTTTTTGACGTGAGTGGAGGAAATGTTGAATTGATATCATTTAATCAACAAAAAAAGACTTAGGGAAGATGAATCAAAAGACAAATGCATTTATTAAACTTGGGGTGAATGTACAAATAACATAAATATATAGTAGACATTATAAAATAAATAATATGAATTTATTTATGTCATAAATGGTAGTGGAATCCATATGCTAGATTTTAATTGGTTAAGGTAAATTGCCCATATTTTTCCAAAGGCAACCTAGAATTTACCATAAATTTATATTATTTATTTTACAGTTCTTGCTATACATTTATATTATTTATACATCCACCCCAATTTTAATAAATGTATTTATCTTTTGATTTATGTTTCCTAAGTTTCACGTTGGAGTGCTCAACCACTAGCCTACTCCTAGATTTGTTGAATCTCTTCATATACTAATTAGTGTCTATATATATATATATATATATATATATATATATATATATCATTTCAATAAACATTTGCGGATCACTTGCTTTTTCTTACCAAAATAACCAATGTATTAGTTTTACGTTATATATTTTATATTTTAAGGAATTATTGTATAAATAATTTTAATATAACAATTAGAACTTTTTTCTATAAATATGAAAATATATTAATATTAGGCATAATTAAATTTGGAAATATTTATTTTATTATGATATGAACTTTTTATATTTCATTAGGTATGCAATTTACATAGTTATGATTTTTTAAAAAATTAAAATACATGAAAATTTGGTCGTG
Organism: Astragalus glycyphyllos; assembly: GCA_963573325.1. Classification (NCBI taxonomy): domain Eukaryota; kingdom Viridiplantae; phylum Streptophyta; class Magnoliopsida; order Fabales; family Fabaceae; genus Astragalus; species Astragalus glycyphyllos. Next base: position 14,193,512 of record OY754313.1, on the reverse strand, counting down.
CGTTCAATAACTGACTCTTCGATCCGACCTCTGATCCACTGATTTAGTACCCTGATCGAGTCGACAATTAGTCTGATTGTTAAAACACCGGATTAAACATTTACTACCAGAACTGATCAAATTCCAACATAACATGCAGAAAAATGTTAAAAATATCACAAGTTTTTATGTATGAAGTTGGTGATTTGAGTGCAGTAGCAGTATTTTAATACTGATAAGTTCTACAAGAGGCTAATGAGAAAGCATACCAAAGGCAAAACCCGCTGCTAGTATACCATGCACGAGCAACATTTCACGGTAACTCTCACCGAACCAAGGGCTGCAACATTTCTAGGTCAGCACGAGCAATCTTTTTGGTAAATCGCATTGATTATGTTTGCATTTGATTTATTCTTGGTGATATTTCACGTTCGTTGCATTCAATTTCTGATGTTCTTATTGTTACTGCACATCTTTGATGAAGCTTGAGGGTTTTGGTGATAATTTGTTTTCCTTCTTTTTGTTATATGTGTTCCGATTTGTGAGCATTAAATGTCCATTGAGTGCAAGATCTGTTCTGCATATTTACTGCATTCTCTGACAATTTCTCTTCTCTGTATTGCATTTCTGTTTATTCTTAATAATCTCATCAAATTTCTCTTCTCTGTATTGCGGCTCTGTAATGCTTTTACAATTGCAATTCTGAATAAGATTTTGATTGATGACTTGGCTTGCTTCTGTAGCATGGTGATTAATTGTTGATATCTTCGGAATTTGCAAGTTGCTTGTCCAGAAGCATGAATGATGCACAAGTTTGTAGTAAGGAAGACCTGATGTTAAAGGACGAAAACGCTGAATACAAATTTAGTCTGCGAAATAGACATGATGCTTCAGCAGAGACGACGACTTTACAAGATATGAATGAGGAATCAAGAGAACTATTTGATAACAAAGTAATATTTGCATCTTTAAACTCCATATATTTTAGTAGATTAGTTAGTCAGTTCACTTACATTTTCCTTATGAAACTGAACAGGTGCCATTGATTTCTTTAATGCTAGAATCACCCTCAGAAGATCACGTGGAGAGTGAAGAAAACTCTCAAGCATCAGTAAAACAAGAAAGAAGCTATCAAGGAACCATGCATCAATGTTGAAGCAGCAGGCACAAGCTCAGCTAATGATTTTGAAGCAAAACACGACGGCGATACAAGCCTCACCAGAATAGGGGCTAGGCGAATTCATCATGGCAATTTTGCGGATGACACGAGTCGGGAGAATATTCTCCATCAAGTCAAGCCGCAAATCCCATTGATATAAACACAATCCCTCAACATCAAGCTGAAATGATCTGAGGTGGAATAGACACACAGAATAAAGCCTAACCTATTATTTGTATAATTTCATTGAGAAAATAATGTTTAAGAGGAGTGTCCATGAAGCTCAAATTAAAACTTTGAGGTGTGAAATTGAAGATGAGTTTAAAAATCACACTACCATGTACGCCCTTTATGAACAGTAATCTATGGCTAATCTATGAAAAGTACTTTCTTATTATTTATAAGTAAAAAAAAAAACTCAACCTATCAACTAAATTTGATAGCAATGTGCCTAAAAAAAGGATAAACAATATAGTTGGTGTTGGATCAGATGCTGGAGTATGCCTTATGACAGGCGCAATGTGCCTGATTAGTGCTTATTTTATTCATATTGTTTTCCTCTTGGATCAAATGCATGCATAATTTTACAAACAGGTTTTGAAACATGTTGGTGTCAATTTGATTCTTACTTGCTAGGGCGTAAATTTGATCCTTTCTTAGATCAAATACATGCATAAATTAACTGTGTGGTTTATTATAACAAACCAAGTTGAGACTGATATGAGTATTTGAAATGCCATATCCCCTGAATTGTCTCATGTGTTAAGTTGCTTATAATTTCTTTGAGGTCATTGCTGCACAATTTATTGAAGCTTTTCTTAAGGTTATATCCTTGTGGTACTAAGAAACCATTACAGTTATATATCAGGAAACTCAATTCTTGAATACTCAACTGGATCTAACATAGCTTGTGTGATTTTTCTATCAAGCAAAATAACTTCTGATGAGATATATGATGCTGATTCTGCTACCGAATTCACCGAAGAACTTGTTATTTAAGAAGGGTCTAAAGAGAGTGTTGATTGAACTGTTCCATCTGGAGAATGAAAGAGATCAGTTGAGGACTAAAGCAAAGCCTAAAAGTTGATCCTCCATGTGAATTCTTGATCTGCTAAACATCCAACTTTCACATTTTAGAACTGCATCTATTTGAGTAATTTTCATGCTTAAACTCTCATTAAATGTTGGGTTTTTGCCACCTTTATTTATGATTCTGGTAGAGAGAATCTCATCTGGGTTATAATAAGTAAGGGAGAATTTAGCATATACATCTCTTGATTATCATAGATGCATATGTTATGAATATTCCTACATGATGAACAAAGAAATCAAGATTCCCTGAGAATTCATCATCATGATCATCTTGATTGTACCTGAAGCTGTTACACTTATGACTATGATTGAATGAATCCATTCTCACCAACAAGATTTTTCCTTCTGAGGTTCCTGAACCAATCTGCCTGCCTGGTTGATTTTAGATACTAAATGAGCACAAAAGTTGATGAGTTGGAATGACAAAATAAGGAAACATGGATTCAGACACTCTAATAGACTCTAATATGGTTGTTCCTCTAATAGACACTTTAGGTTCTAATGGTATTAGTTGAAAGATACAGCTTAACAATCTTTTGAGTTAGGTACCATGCAATGTGTATACTATAATGCTTTTATGTGAAGATTGCTGCTTGTTATGTATGTGTAGTCAACTTGTTATGTTGGCAATGCAAGCTTCATATTTGTGCCATATCAGTTTTGTGCTTCTATAACTTACATATATTACTGTAACTAATAACTAAGAATAGTGAATATTCCTAGCGTGATGAACAAAGATATCAAGATTCCCTTAGAATTCATCATCATGATCATCTTGATTGTACCTGAAGCTGTTACACTTATGACTATGATTGAATGAATCCATTCTCACCAACAAGATTTTTCCTTCTGAGGTTCCTGAACCAATCTGCCTGCCTGGTTGATTTTAGATACTAAATGAGCACAAAAGTTGATGAGTTGGAATGACAAAATAAGGAAACATGGATTCAGACACTCTAATAGACTCTAATATGGTTGTTCCTCTAATAGACACTTTAGGTTCTAATGGTATTAGTTGAAAGATACAGCTTAACAATCTTTTGAGTTAGGTACCATGCAATGTGTATACTATAATGCTTTTATGTGAAGATTGCTGCTTGTTATGTATGTGTAGTCAACTTGTTATGTTGGCAATGCAAGCTTCATATTTGTGCCATATCAGTTTTGTGCTTCTATAACATATATTACTGCAACTAATAAGTTAGACTATCCTCCTATGAAGCTGCGTATATAGCAGGCTCATATGCTGCTTGTCAAGCTATTTGGCTTGATTCGCTGTTGAAAGAGTTAGACTGTGTTGTTGAGAAGCCATTGCAGCCTTTGATTGAAAATAGATCAACAATTAATCTTGCAAAGCACCCAGTGTCTCATGACCGACCGTAGGAAGCGCATCGAGATAAGGTTTCACTTCATTAGAGAAAAAGTGACTAAGGGAAGGATTGAAGTTGTGTACTGCCTACTGAAGATCAAGTGGCATATGTTCTGACCAAAGCATTGAGACCAGATAGATTTATGTATTTGAAGAAGAGTTTAGGAGTTATTGAGTTTATTTGAATTAAGGGGAAGTATTGGAATGTAATTCGAATGAACACTATGTTAGTGAAGTAGCATCTGGTGCCATAGCACCTTTCATAGCACTTAAGAGTTAGCAGTGCAGTATTAGTGCCATGGCATCTCTCGTGGCATACTGCAGTAAGTGATTAGTTAGTTTCTACTTTCTGTTAAGTTTGTTAGAAATTAGTTAGATCAGCTGTAACCCTTTTCTTCATTACTTGTAGAGTATAGATACTCAAAATCGAGTGTAGTACTCAAAAAGGTAAATTTTCATAAACAATAGTATAATTTTAGAAATTTCATTAGTTGTTTTTGGCTAAATTGCTCTCGGGTCCCTTAACTTAATTTCTTTTATTCTTTTCCCAAATTAGTCCTTTATCTTTTAAATTTTTGGCACCATTAACTTTTTCCGTTAGCCTCCGTCCAACTCCATTAAAAATGCCTATGTGGCCATTACGCTGCTGATGTGGTTGTCTAAAATATTATCCAACTCGTTTTGCTATAAATTTTGTTAAAAATTAATAACAAAAAATATCAAATTAATTCTTTTTCACTGTCATATGACCCAACAAATCTTTTGAAGCAATTAATCTGAATAGCATAAGTTGGTATAACCTGAATAGCAGAAAACAAACAAAAGAAATGCAAATTGAAGATGAATAACGATTCACAAGAAGACCAAACCCATTACAAAACTGAAAGTAATGAAACCTATAAGATGAAGACGAAATCAAAAATCAAAACAAACCCCATAAACAAAAATCGAAATCAAACCCAGAAATGAAAATCGAAACCCAAAAACGATATCGAAATCGAAACGATAGCCAAAAATGAAAGGAACCTAGAAACGAAAATCAAAATCAAACCTAGAAATGAAAATTGAAATCTAAAAATGAAACCCAGAAACGAAATCGAAATCGAAGATGAAGACGGAATAAAATTGCCGATAAAGAGAGAAGAGAGAGGCATGGATTAGGGATGGCAATGGGGCGGGGCGGGGGCGGGGAGTACTCTACCGCTCCCCGTCCCCGCCTCCCATATTCTCCCCCATCCCCATCTCCATTCCCCGCTTCGGGGAGTTTTCCTCCCCCATCCCCATCCCCGCGGATCCCCACGGTCCCCACGGGGACCCCAAAAATTTATTCAAAGTTAGCAAAAATTAAAATTAAAATATAATAAAACTGCAAAAAATGTATAAAATTTAGTCTTACCTTGATATTTTAATATTTAAAAAGTATAAAGGTAAGAATAAAAATATAAAACTTAGCACAATTTAATATTTTATTAGTATTTTTATTTTTGACAAATTAGTATTTTTATTTAAAAACACAATAAAAGACTAAAAAATCTATTACTTAGAATATAATATATATCTATAATATAAACATTTATGTAATGTATTCGGAGGCGGGGTCCCCGCGGGGCGGGGGATATAGACCCATCCCCATCCCCGAATTGACTGCGGGGGGATTTTCTCCCCAATCCCCATCCCCAAGGGGGAAAATTCCCCACCCACGGGGCCCCAAACAGGGCAATCCCCACGGGGATCCCACTTGCGGGTAGAAATTGCCACCCCTAGCATGGATTTTCAGAGTTTGAAGTGTTTGAAGCGATTCCTAATTCCTAGGTTTGAAGCGTTTGTTGGTTTATTTTTTGAACCCTTATTCCCAATCCCTAATTTATGTTTTTTTGTTTTAAGAACATCTTTCATTTTTTTTTATAATAAAATCTAAATAAAAAATGACATGGATTAATAGTGTAAAAGTCACATATACATAAATTATGACACATCAGGTAACAATCACATAGACATTTTTTAATGGAGTTAAGCAATATTGACCTCTTTAAAAAAAAGGTCAATATTGCTAACATTTTGAAACTTAAAGGACTAAATTGAAAAAAAATACATATAATTTTAAAAAGGCCTAAACATAGTAGTGGGATTGGTTGGTGGTGCAGGGTGGAAACATAAAAGGTTCGAGATTTTAAAAACTGCCACTCGTAAGGGGTTGTTGCCCTTGCAAATAACTATAACTATTTGAGCGAAGAAAAGAGAAACAAGATTGAGACTTGGAAAAAATAAGAGTATGGAGTTTTAGGATGAGAAAAATTGTTTGTAAAATGATGTAAATTGGTAGAACAATATTTATAGAAAAAAAAACTAGGTGTTCCACGTTCTACCTGTTGCCCACTACTCCTCCGTCCTATATTATATGACGTTCTAGCCCAAAGAAGTTCTCTAATATTATATGACGTTTTATCATACTAATGAAGCATTCATTTTTCTTTTCCTATCATACCCTTAATTATTTAATTATTCCTCTTCTTCCAACTCTATTAATTTATCTTTCCCATGTCATTAATGAAGGAAAAGTTTGTAAAGTAACTCATAATTTATCTTTCCAATATAAAATTAATCATTTTTCTTAATTTGTGTGAAATGACCAAAACTCATATAATATGGGCCAGAGGGAGTAATTTGTATGCGTTGGGTGTTGGATTATTTTTTGGACTAGCATAATCAGGTAAATTTTGTCTAATACTCAGAGGGAAAGATGTCTATATATTGTGACCATATTGTTGGTGTTATTATTAATAATCTCAATTGTGTCATTTTAATTTAATATTATGGAGATTATTTTATATAGAAATTATGAATTATTGGATGATGTGGAATGCCTTGAGTGGGCTTACTGTAATAGGTTAGTAGGCCCATATTTTACACAAGTGAGAGGCCCCTACTTCTAGCCATAGGGTTTTGTGTTGTCTGACCTATTGTGACTTCACACTGAAAACGGCTCTATGAAATAGAAGTGGTTTTTCTCTCCTCTTTGATACGTGAAACGAAAAGCACCGGAAACAAAAGGAGCTGCAACATGGATTCCTTGGCAACATGTAATAATATAGGATTAGAAATCATATTTTACTTTTATCAATTGGTATCAAAGCCATACCTAATCCTTATTGTTACTGTTGAAGCTCAAATTTCATGAATGCATTTAACTTCTATTTTTCGCAATTGTGTTGAGTACAATTCGCATTAGGTTACTTTTCTTGTTTCATGTTTTTTGTCGATTTCCTTTTTTGCTACTCAAATGAATTCCTTGGCAAGGCTAACTGGGACCAATTATGATGATTGGGTTGAGTCTCTGAAACTATTCCTCATTGTGGCAAATGTGAACATGGCTCTCACTGAGGATGATCCTACTAAACCTACAGACACTTCCTCCCCTACTGAAAAGTTAAAAGTGGATACATTCAAACAAAGTGTGTTTGATGACTATGAAGTACACTATGGACAAGACAATCAAGGAAAGTATCCGCGATATTGAAAATGCCAAAGAATTTCTCACAGCTATTGGTGAGAAATTTAAAAAACTTGATAAGGTCGAGAAGTCCAAATATTTGAACTTATTGGCTAAGACTAAGTATGATGGAGTGAGCGGAGTTCATGAGCATGTCATGAAGTTAGTGAATTGGTACAATAAGATGAAATCCATGAAAGTGGAGTTGGGAGAAAGTTTCCTGATATGACAGATTTTTGAATCTCTTCCATCCCAATTTGATGTTTTGAGGACTTCTAATCATGCCCATCAGAACGAATGGAGTATTGATGAGATGATTTCCATTCTTTCTCAAGAAGAGGAAATTATGAAAAAGGGAAAGTCTCATAGTGTACAGCTTACTCATCAAAATAACAACAAGAAGAAGAAATTCTATGAGAATAAAGTCAATAAGCCTCAATTTAAGAGGAAGGGAAGTGGAAGTTTTGGCCAAATTCCTAGGCAAACTTCTGGAGAAGGTTTTAGTGAGCCCAAATACTAGTTCAATGGAAAGTGCAAGTTATGTGATATTCCTGAGCATAAGCAGAGAGATTGTTGGAGGTTTAAAAATTGACTTGAGGAGAAGAAAGGAGCTCAGACACAGAAGGAAGCCAAATGAAGGGGAAATGAAGATCGCAGTTGAGAACGGAGCTGGTGTGGAAGTGAAGCATATAAGAATTCTTTTTCTTAAGGAATATGTTTTAATTTTAAAAAACAAAAAAATTAAAAAAAACACTATTTATGTATCTTCTATGAAGAGGAACTTGATTTCCAGTCTATGTTGGATGAAGGTTGTTACTCTTTTCATTTCGGTAATAAAAGGGTTACTTTATATTACATTGTGGGTTCTGAAGTTTTGCGTGATGGTTTATATTTGTTGGATATTAGTTTTATTCCTGGTATTGGAGAGAGTTCATTGTTAATATCGCAGTAGGTAGTAAAAGAGGCAGAGTTGCTGAAAAGTCTTCCATGTTGAAAGTTTCCAGCGATAGATCTTGTGGTGTTCTTGGATTATCTCAGAAAAGTTATATTGAAAAGGTTCTTACGAGGTTCAACATGAAATCTTGTAACCCTTGTTCAGCACCCATTCAAAGGGTGACAGACTCTCTAACACCCAGTGTCCTATAAGTAGTGATACATAAAAGGTTGTAATGGGAAAGGTCCCATATGCTTCCGCTGTTGGCGGTCTTATGTATTCCCAAGTGTTTACTCGTCCTGGCATCGCTTATGTAATTGATGTACTTAGGAGATACTTGAGTAATCCTCCCAAGTGTTTGTTTTGGCTCTAATTGTGGTGGCAGATGCCCTAACTAAGACTCCGACTATTAAGATTTTTGTGGATCATGTAACCCATATGAGTGCTATGAGATCCTTGGTGCCTTAGATTAGTGGGAGATTGCAATTTTGCGGATCATGTAATCCGTATGGGTATTGTAAGATCCTTCGATGCCTTGAGTTAGTGGGAGATTATGTTGTAATTTTATAGCAACATTTGAGACATTGAATAAATTGTTGCTATTGTGGTTACTACTGTTGGTATTGTTGTATGCCGTATATATTGTTGTCAGTTTTAGACAATTTTAATGATCATATTATGGTATTCTATTTGAGACATTTTGGATCTAGCCTTATTAAGATGTGCTAAGATATTATATATATATATATATATATATATATATATATATATATTATTATCTTTTTAGTGAGTATTTTGGGGCGAATGGTTGGACTAGTTTATTTGGAATTGCATAGTTGTTTGTATTTAATATGCATTTCCATATTCCACATCACTTATTGTTGTTATTATTAATAAACCCAATTGTCATTTTAATTAAATATTATGGAGATTATCTTTAAACTATAAATGTTGAGGAGTCTCCATGTGGGCCCTCCTACCATTTTGGCGCCAAATCTCCCCCTCCCCACTAACCCCCCACCACCCCTCGGATTTGGATTCTCTCATGCAACATTCTCTCAATCACTCTCAACACTCTCTATCTCTCTCTTCAAATACATAAAATAATATATACAAGAGAGAGAGAGAGAGAAAGTAAGAGAGATGATATAAATTTATGAGAGAGAAATAGAGTGTAGAGAGTGATTGAGAGAATGTTGCATGAGAGGATCCAAATCCCCACCGCTCCATCCCCCACCCCCCACCCCACCTACCCCCCATTTTTTTAATATTTTTCTTTTTTATATTACATTAAAATTTTGAAAAAAATTATTTTTTTTCGATAATCAGATTGGTGAAAAACGAAAATTAATTTCGTGATATATTATGTAAAGTGTGATGCTAGCAATTTTTTGAGGTTCTTTAGAGTCCGAAACAAAATTAGTTGTCAAAAAAAAATAATTTTTCCTCAATAATCGGATTGCTAAAAAATGAAAATTAATTTCATAATAAATTATGATGCTGGCCAGTGTGTTTTTGTGATGCTTTTTCAAATACTCAAAATTCATTCCTAAATATTGAAAAAAGTTTACCTTTTCGAATACACAATGTTTGTTCCTCAGTGACCGGTTTGGTGAAAAAAATAAATTCAAAAAAATATGTAAAGTACAATGTTAAGTAGTGTGTTTTTTATGCTTTATTGTTTCCAAAAAAATCTACTATTCAAATGTCAAAAATTTGTGACTCAATAACCGATTTAGTGAAAAAATATATAATTTCATGATAAAATACGTAAAATGTAATGCTAAGCAGCGTATTTTTTGGTACTTTAGTGTTTGAAAAAAAAATTACCGTTCAAGTACTCAGAGTCCATTTCTCAATAACCGATTTAGTGAGAAATAATAATTTCGTGACAAATATGTACACACTCTATTTTAGTTTTTAAGTCCGCAATTGCCTTTATTAAATAAATATTTTTTTAGTTTATACTTACCTTCAATTTAAACAAATTTTTCTCATGTTGCAATTTAAAAAACAAATTTTGCCAATAACAATTCTATATTAACTAGAGCTTTTACCCCGTTCCAATGCCACCTATTTAAGAGAAAGGTCAACTATAAACCTATAAAACTTGGATATTTTCTCTAGCATGTGAATAGCTACGGCCTATAATAAGTTGACACTAACCAGAAAACTCTGTTTTGTTCATAGGATTACAAGGTGGGTTGATGAAGATGAAGGCAAAGTTAAAGCTACAGGGGACAAAAGTTTGCAGTATCATTCTTTGAGAGTAGAGTGATGACGTCTTATATCATTCTTTTTCTTGTGTTGAATTTGTAACGAGTAGAGTTTGATTTGTCTTCAGATTGTTTTCTTTGGGGTGAGTAAAGGGTTTGGTAGGGGTTAAATTTTGAAAGCCGTTGATTGGAATCATATTTAAATTTGTAAATAAGTTTGAATGGGTTTGTCATCAAGAAACCCACTTTGGGTTAGGCTCAGTAATTGGGAAGTTGATAAAATGTGTGTCACTTAATAAATGCTTGGCAGTTTTAGTACTCTAAAATCACTTTCTTTATGTTTTGAGAAACATTTTATGTTGATGTATACTCTTTGTGTGAATAAGACTGGGCAATCATACTTAAAGACCAAAATCACTGCTATAATGAAACTTTTTGCTTGAAGGTCCTGCACTTTTTGATTTCACTTATGTATCTCAAGGGCATTTCAATATTCATGTTCCTTGACAACTATTGTTGATCGTCGTTGACGACGTGTTATGCGTAATCAATGACCTTCCATCCAAGTGGAGTATCTTAATCAAAATGCTTATGGTGGAAATGTTAACGGTGTTTATGCCGATGGTGGGTATGCTAACAACCTAATAGCAACACAACGTGTCTTATATTAAGACCAAGACTACTGAGATTATGAATCTCTTTGGTGTTGATGGTTTGATTGGAACACCTACTAGGAGTGAGGTCGTTTTGACCTATATTTCAAAGGGTTGCTTCAAAATCCATTGTCCGATGACTGCTGCACGTGTTCGTCTTAGAATAATGCGCAATCAGCCGCCTCCAATTTAGATGCTTTACCCTCATCGAGGCTATCGTCCCTTTCATAGGACTAACTCTTCTCATCATGAAGAAGTTGGACAAAGTGCTCACAATCCTATTATTATGTAATGACTTTTTTTAGTGGCATGTACCTTCAAGACATTTTATCTTTGTTTTGTTTATTTTGCTCTATCTTCAAACCTTTGTTAAAACTTTATTTGCTATGGGAATGTAATATTTAGACCTTTTGTGTTGTAACTTCTGTTTTTTTTTTCGCCCCCCGTGCACGGCACGGGTAACACGGCTAGTTTTATATAGAAATTATGAATTGTTGGATGATGTGGAATGCCTTGAGTGGGCTTACTGTAATAGGTTAGTAGGCCCATATTTTACACAAGTGAGAGGCCCCTCCTTCTAGCCAAAGGGTTTTGTGTTGTCTGACCTATTGTGACTTCACACTGAAAACGGCTCTGTGGAATAGAAGTAGTTTTTCTCTCCTCTTTTATATGTGAAACGAAAAGCACCAGAAACAAAAGGAGCTGCAACATGGATTCCTTGGCTACAAATTGTTCAGGTAATCCTAAAATTTCAATCTTGCAATCACCATAATATCAACATGTAATAATATAGGATTAGAAATCATATTTTACTTTTATCATTGGGAGTATAATTTTCTCCACCTTCTCACCCCTTTTCACGCCAATTTTCCAAAAAAGTCTCCAAAATCTTTTCTCAACCTGCCTAACCCCTCCTTCCTCAACTTCTCATGCCTACCTCCAGAACTTTGTCTCACCCCTACTTCAATGACTCAATCCATCTTCTCGCATTTGTTTGCCCAAAAGTCGTTGCTCTCTTCACCCCATGTCTCTATAGAGCTTCAACTTTACCCTTCTGCTTCAACTTTACCGAGTCGACCCTTGTGTCCTAGGGTAGATTAAGCCACTAGCTCAACGGTGTTGGTTTTTTTCTACACAATTCTTGTTCTTCTATTATTCATATGACTAAAGTTGCTCTAACAAGAACTAAAATGTCTCAAAAACTATCCAAAAAGTGACTAATTTAACCTACATTTGAGATTATGGACAAACAAATTGGTACTTAGTTTACATTTCTTAGGCATTAAACGATCTCTATCTTTTTTATACTAATTAGGGTATTCATCTTTTTTTTGTATAAATTGGGTAATCTCATTTGCGCACAACTGCAGAGACTAATCCCTCGAGCCGAATAGGACCACAATGAGCCAAGTATTCATCGTTTTTAGTATACTTAATTTTTTTTTGAAACAGTTTTTAGTATACTTAATTAAAATATTTTTTTTATTAGATGATATAAAATATGCTTATATATTTTTAAGGCAAAATTACACTAGAGGACCTTTAAGTTATTTATTTGTAACAAGTTGGCCATTTAAAATTTTTTTGTAACAAATAGGTCATTTTAGTGATCACTCTAGCTTATGTATTTTGATGTACTACTATTTTATATATTGTGATTACTCTAGCTTTTGTATTTTGATGCAACCAAACATATTTTGATGTAATCAACAATATGACATTTTACTAAAAGGGCCAATGGTGTCAATGTTTGGTAACTTAAAGGACCTATTTGTTACAAAAAAAACTTAAAGGGTCAACTTGTTACAAATAAATAATTTAAATGTCACCTAATTTGCCTATTTTTAAATATTCTTTTTATTTTAATATTTATATTTGAACAATGAAAGACAAGACGTAGTGCTATATTTATTAAAAAAAAATTTTATCGAACCCTCGCGGGCGACCCACGCAGTGTCCCAACGGTGTCAACGAAAGACTAATCTGCGCTCGCTACTTGGGGCTCTTAATTATATATTATCAATATATAATATTTATACCCATCGAATGCACTAAAATGCTACAGTCACACTTCAACTCAACATTCATATTCTTCTTCTTCTTCTTCACTCAATTCAACTCTCAGTAGCTACAATGCAGTCAATTTTAGGGTTTAGTTTTCTTTCAAAACCATCTTTTCTTCTTTCTTTTCGTTCTCTCTCTCACTTTACCTCTCAATCCCAATATGTTCCTTCAATTGCATTCACTCCCAACAATGTCGATGGTGTTGTTTCTGAGTTCAACAGATTGCTCTATATGCATCCAGCCCCATCCATTCTCGCATTTGGTAAGATTTTAGGTTCTCTTGCAAAGATGAAACACTACCCCACTGTTGTTTCCCATTCTCATCAAATGGAACTCAACCGAATTAGGCCAGACATTGTTACACTTACCATCTTAATCAATTGCTACTGTCAACTCCGTCAAATGATGTTTGCATTTTCGGTACTAGCTAAGATTCTCAAATGGGGTTTTCAGCCAGATGTCTTTACCTTCACTACTCTTATTAAAGGACTTTGTCTTAATGGTGATGTTGGAGAAGCTCTACACTTTCACGACAAAGTGGTATCACAAGGATTTCAATTGAACCGGGTTAGTTATGGGACATTGATCAATGGATTGTGTAAAATCGGACAAACAGGATCTGCCCTACAATTGTTGAGACGTGTCGAAGGGAAATTTGTCCAGCCTAACGTGGTAATGTACAGCACAATCATTACCTACCGGATCAGGGGGAGTCCTTTTCGGATCCAGAAAGGTATAGGAGTCTAGTTGGGAAGTTGAATTACTTGACCATAACGAGGCCAGATATTTCATACGCTGTTAGTGTGGTGAGTCAATTCCTAAATTCCCCTTGTGACAGTCATTGGGATGCCGTGGTTAGAATCCTGAGGTACATCAAAGGAGCTCCTAGAAAAGGTCTTGTTTACACGGATAGAGGTGATTCAAATGTTGTCGCTTACACAGATGCTGATTGGGCTGGTTGTCCCTTTGATAGAAGGTCTACATCTGGGTACTGTGTTCTTATTGGTGGAAATCTAATTTCATGGAAAAGTAAAAAGCAAAATGTTGCCAGATCCAGCGCTGAGGCTGAATATCGAGCTATGGCACTTACCACTCAGGAGCTTATATGGCTGAAACATCTTCTCCAAGAGTTGCGCTTTTGTAAAATAGGCACTATGAGTTTCATTTGTGATAATCAAGCAGCCCTACATATTGCGTCCAATCCAGTCTTTCATGAGTGAACCAAACACATTGAAATTGATTGTCACTTTGTTCATGAGAAGATTGTGTCCGGTGACATTGCTACTTCATTTGTTGGTTCTAATGATCAATTGGCAGACATCTTCACAAAAGCTCTTCGTGGACCAAGGATAACTTACATATGTGACAAGATGGATGCCTACAATCTATACGCTCCAGCTTGAGGGGGAGTGTTAAGATATGTTGTAAATAGTAGTTTTATATGTATTTGGCCCAGGCCCGTTAGGTTTTCTCTATTTAAACTCATTAGTGCTTGTACTCATTACACAAAAATATATAATCAATAATACGGAACTACAGCTGCTCTGTAGTCGCAGAGGTAGGCAAAGATTGACCGAACTGCGTAACCAATGTCCTGTCTCTTATTTCAACAATAGTATATATGGTGCATATATACTATATGGAATTAATCAGGTAGGTTAGGCTGTGTTGTTGGCATGTGAAAGAATGATGCAAAAGGCTATTGGGGAGCAAAGCAGCTGGAGAATAAGAGCCTGAATGTTTCAGTTTTCAAAAACTGTTTTTTAATTTTAAAAATTTGGAAACCAAAAAACTTGTTTGGTAAACTGTTTTATAAAAATTGTTTTAAAAACTTGTTTGGTAAACTGTAATATATAGAATTGCATCCCTAGCTATTTTCAGTTGTAGATTGAGGTTGGAGATATTCTTAGGGATGGCAAAGCGGGCAAAGGCCGCCGGCCGACCCGTCAAATCGCCAAAAAACTGCGGGCCGGGCTAGGATATTGGGCCCGTTTACCTGTTGAGCCCGCCCCGCCAAAAGGGAAAAACCGCGGGCTAAAGACAAAAACGGGGCGGGCATGCCCGCAAGCCCGCGTTTTTTTAAAAAAATAAACATCATCAGCCTGGCCTTATGGTGTGTGTGACAATTATAGTTTCTAAACCATTATGTGTGTTTCTGTAGATTAGATGCGTTCTATTATATTTATATTGTTTTAGAGATTAATTTATTATACTATTTATTAGAATATTTTTTGGTAATAAAAAATGAATTAGAATTTAGATGCTTCACTCTTGTTTTGTTAGACAATGTTATGTAATTTGAATCTCTAGACTTTAGGGTTGTACTTATTATGTTTTATTTTTTGTTTTTTAAAAATACTTATTTTGGTTGCTTGATGGTTAGTTCTAGTCACCAAGCAATCAAAATGCTTATTTTGGCTACTTGAAGGTTAAAACTTGAATTGTGGTTGATAGTTTAGGTGAAATTTCTTGATGGTTCTAGTTGTTTTATAGTTAATCTAGTAATTCCAATTGTTGGTTTTATGGTTTTAAGAAAAATTGTTTTAAAAAATAGGTGAAAAATCTAATTGAAATATAAAAAAATGTGAAAAGTCTGTTGAAAAAATTGCAAAAAAAACTCAACGGGCTAGCCCGCTGCCCGCAAGCCCATCACTTTGGCGGGGCGGGCTAGAATTTTGACCCGTGTTAATTTGCGGGCTTGCCCGTCCCGCCTCGTTTTCTGCGGGCTAAACGCGGGGCGAGGCGGGCTGGCCCATTTTGCCATCCCTAAATATTCTACTTGCAAATATTTCAACAGCTCCAGCGATATCTCTACCCAACACTATGCTTAATCTATCTTCAAAGTTTTTTCATTGTGTTTTTTTTTTATAGTTGTTAGTGAATAATAAATGTGAAGAGCCATTGTAAAGAACTAAGGGCTTGGTGCATCAATTGTTTATTTCAATATAACTCATTTTTAGTAGTTCTAGTTTGCAGGGTACTGTAACTCAAATTAATAATGCCATTGTAGCATAAGAATATGTTAGTCTTGAATGCAAATATATTGTCCATATTGTTTAAAGAACATGTTCCTATTTATGTTTCAAATTTCAAATGCATACTAATCTTACTAACTCAAATTGGTATTTATTTAAAAAAGTACATAACATATAGAAGTCATAACAATCATACGTGGGAGATTCCTTGTCTTAATACAAATTGGAAAACAACAATTAATCAACTAATCACTATCTTTACTTAAATCTAAATAAGCCGGTGGTTGGTCCTCAAAGACCAAGGCCTTCCACTTTTGCATACGACCAGTAAACAACAACTCCCAACCCTTTGCTGCGGGTCTCCTGTTAACATTCCAAAGCGCATCGGGAAGGGGCATTGGACTTCCATTCATCAAAAAAACCTTACAAAGACAAAAACAACATAATGTTAACTAATGTTAACTAATATTTGACGCCGAAAACCCTGAAAACACCACCTCCCAAAAGCGATGAATCTCTTTGAAGAAATGCATTCCAAAAGTATGGTTCGTGATACAGTAACTTACAATAGTCTTATTGATGGTTTGTGCAAATTAGGGAGACTAGCCTGTGCTTGGAAGCTTCTTGCAGAGATGAATGATCGATATAGGTCAAGCAGTCGATGTAATTACTTACAATTCTTTTTTAGATGCGTTATGCAAAAGCCATCAACTTGACAGAAAATGAAAGATCAAAGTATTCAACTTGATGTGTGCACATACAATATATTACTTAATGGACTTTGCAAAGTTGGAAGACTCGCGGATGCACCGGAGGTTTTTCAAGTTCTTTTGGTTAAAGGCTACAAACTAGATGTCACAACGTTTACTATTATGATCAATGGACTTTGTAAAGAAAGTTTATTGGATGAAGCATTAACCTTGTTTTCAGAAATGAAAGACAATGGTTGCATCCCTAATGCTGTGACTTATGAAACAATTATTCGTAATCTCTTTCAAAAAGGCAAGAAAGACAAGGCAGTGAAGCTTGTCTGTGAAATGATTGCTAGAGGTCTACTATAAGACAGCCAAATGTGATAGATACTTAGTTGCACACGAAAAAAGAAAATGGATGGTCCAATGGGATGGCTGTCACTTCAGTTTTGTTTAACAGTCATGTTGCTATGTTTATTGTGATATTGTTACATAACAATGACTGATTGTTTTCCTTGAAATAAATTTCCTTTTTCTTCCTGAATCATGTTTATTTGAAATGCTATATCTTTTATACTTCATTCCATTCACCTCAAATATATAACCTAGAGCTGAATTTTACTTTATGTTGTGCTGAATATTACTTGTGGTCTTGTGTTCCTGTAGAAGGGGAAAAGCTAAAATGACCTTCTTTTATGTTGTATCAAGTGTTAAGGTTACAAACTTGTTTTGACCTTGGTGTAAACTGAGATTGAGCTAGGCTGATGCGGAGAACAAACTGATATTGGAACAATGCTTTTACGTGAAGATTGCTGCTTGTTCTAGAATGTATATATGATAGGGCAATTCTGTCTATTTTCTGTTTTTTGCAGCTTATGCACAGTCTACCTGCATAATTGAACTCAGGATCTGAATAATGGTTTTGAAGCTTGAAATCTGTTCTGGACTGGGCCAGTCGTCAGGCCCCATCCAGTAGCAACGATCCAACCCAGCAAGGGAAGGGCCAGCTTAGCTGGGCTTGATCCAACAGCTAATCAACCAGTCCAGTAACGAAGTGGTCAGCTCCACTGATACTTGGGCCCCCATCGCAAATGGGCTATCCGACGCTAACGATCCAGACTATTCACTATAAATACCTCCAGTCACCAGATGTCAGGTACGCAATTCATTCACTAGATATTACTGTAGCTCGATATAGCTGACTTGGGCGTCGGAGTGTTCTTGCAGGTACACCCCCCCGCTCGTTCAGGTCCTCCTCAGCCTACAGTATCAGACGATCCGTCCCTTGACCGTCTCCGCAGATCATCCGTCTCCGCTGATCATCTCAATGTACGGTTCAAAATCCAAACAGATTTGTCCCTGCCCTCATGATGGACTGAGGCTAGCGGCCGTTAACTAGCAGCTCCCGGCACTTGGAAGCTGATTTTCATTGTATGTTGTAGTATCTTTGGAAACTTCAAATTTGTTCCTAATAGATAAGTAGAATATTAATTGATAAGTAGAATATGAATAGATAAGTAGAATGTGAATGGTTGGCAGAGTATGAATAGATAAAACATGAAAGGTTGACACTTATTTCATATGATATGAAAGGCCAAGAGTTAAATCAATAGAATATGAAAGGCCAACATCTCTTGTATAAATAGAGCCTTGTACTCACTTCCAAATCAATGAAAACAGAATATGAAATTCTCTGAATTAGAGTTAGTTAGAACTCTCTAAATCTTTCAGTTCCAAATCAGTTTTGCGCTTTTATACCGTATTTTAATATAACCAATAAGTAAGAATAGGCAAGTGTTTCCTCACTAAATGACTTACTTGTCTACCAACTTAGAGACTATATAACTCACTTACGCTCCCTTACAGTTTCCTCTCTGACTCTCAATTATGTAATTTCATAAATTTATAGTCCTATTCCTATTTCCAAATCTGATGTATTGAATTATAAACTTGCCTTCCCTCTTCCCATTTCTATACTGATACAAAAAACAGAATGAAATTGTAAATCCCCTTAGTATCCATGAATGTAAAATTTGTCATTTTTTTAAACAAAGAAAATTTCTGCAAATAACAGTAACTTTTTTGTCTACATTTGTCTACTTTGAAACCTTCTCACCAGTAGTTAAAATGACTACAATTCAAGTTATTCTGGCTTCTGAAAACCATGACATTTACATCAATTAGATGTAAACAATGCCTTATTACACGGGGATCTTGATGAATATTTCTATATGGCCTTAAACAATCTTGAAGGAAATGGAATCATAAGCTTACATCAATCTTAGTTTAGTTTGGATGTCAAACATACTTATTCCAGGATTGAAGATTTTGGTCCTTTTAAATTATTCCTTCGCTTTTTGAGCTGGCTTAGTCAAAAGAGAGAAATGTCCTGAACCAAAGGAAACATACTTTAAAATTGATAAAGGATGTAGGACTCCTAGCATGCAAGCCTTCCATTACACCTATGATTCACAGATGGCAAATGTTTGGAATCCCATATTGAGTAGATAAGAAAGCTCAATGTCGTACTTAAGCTCAATGTCATACGGGGACTGAAAAAACCTTCTGATTGGTCAATACATTTCCATCTTTAGAAATTTTCATTATTGGGTTATCTATATTGTTTTCCTCTTAGATCAAATGCATACCTTCTGATTGGATTTTATCTATATTTTTTAGTTATATAATTAAGTTAGTTGCGGACCTAATGTAGGTCCGCCACTAAACCTATTTCATATTCTTCATAAATAAATATCTAATTATGCTATAAAATTAACTTCATGATATATATATATATATATATATATATATATATATATAACTTAGTTTTACCATTTGAATCCAATCATAAAATCATTAATAGCAAGCAACATGGGTAAGCAACTAGTTTTTTTTGTCAAGTTAGACGAAATGGTAAATAAATATCACGCGCACACACAAACTACCACTCTACTCACACTTGAATTTGAAATCCAGGTGTCGGCATCCCATGTCACTGAAATTGCCTAGAAACCAATTATGAGGGTAAAACAACTAGTTTAATAAGAAAACAAAAAATAAAAATAATCAATGACAATGAATTAAGCATTTTCTCATATTCTCTTTTCACCGGTAACTTGTGAGTAGGATCTCACAGTAAATAAAGTATAAAAAGTAATTTTTATTTTTTTTTGACCAAAGTATAAAAAGTAATTAAGCATTTAGCATTCTTTTTACTTTTGAAAATGAAGTTATGTCTCTTATAATTGTAACTAAAAAGTGTCATTTTATTTCTTATATAAAGGAACAAAACTGGTAACAATTTGGTTCATTAGAAGCAAAAGTGTGGGAAAACATAGTCATTACTAAGTACTAAAATGTTTCCATAAATTATGTCAAATATAATTAATTTGACACACGTTAGAGATTGTGATGGCTAAGTTGGTACTTTTTATTTCGCGAGCACTTCATTGATCTTTCTTTTTTTGGAACCAATTAGGGTATTCACTTCATTTTAATATATTTTTTGGTTTCCCACAAGTTCCCTCTATCATAATTCGTTTGCTATGTGTTTACCGTGGTTTTTGGTAAACACCGCTAGTTTGAAATTTCTTCTGCTTGCAGGATCAACTAGTAAATCCTAAGACCATTTGTGTTAAAGTTTTTCCAAAAATTATGAATGTCTTACAGTTTTTAAAGGGAAGAATGAAGATAACTGCCAGTTTCGCGCGAAACCGTCGAAGTCACTTTGGACAGAGATGAAGAGAGCAAATAAAAATGCAGAAAATTGCTTAAAACAACAAAGTAAAATGCATTAATTGAAAAGAAAGTTGGTACACATGATCATACATTATTCTGTGACTCGTTTTCTCTATGATGTTGGAAGTTAGAGCGTGAGAATCTGTAATGAGTTTGTGACCCGTATTTCCTATGAAAAACTACTATTTATACAAGGAGGGAAAAAACATAACCAACTAACTGCAGAGAATTTAAAAACAGTAACTGCTGCGCCTTTTCGACCAAGGTAACTGCTGGGCTATTTCGACAACGAGCTCTTAATTCCTGATCTTTCACTAAACTCTAGTTTCCTTCTTGTCGAACCAACTCTTTTTCAATCCTTTATATTCGTTAAGTTCAGAGCTTCGTCGAATTTACTTTCTGATACAATTCTTCAGTGTCGAAATTAACACTTTCCTTTGAAACTAGCAAATCAAACCTCGTTGACTGCATTTAATTTAGCCTGTCGAAAATGCAGGCTAACAAATTGCCCCCCAAAAATGTCTTTTTCGACTGAATTTTTAAGTGAAGAAGAAAATGACATTTTTGAAATTCCAACAAGATTTGAAGTCCTGCTATTAAGGCTTCGTATTCTGCCTCGTTGTTGGAGCACGTCCCTTCAATTTTAAACTTATACTTTGTTGGTATCTTTGTTGGTGAAATTATTAACACTCCAATTCCAACACCATTTTTGTGGCTTGAACCGTCGAAGTATAACTTCCAAGGTTGGGTTTCCACCAAGTTTATTGTATTTTCGACCACTGAATGGTCACTATGAAGTCAGCCACTATTTGACCTTTTATTGCTTTTAATGACTGATAAGTTAAAGAGAATTCAGAAAGAGTCAAAGCCCATTTACCTATTCTACTATGTAAAATTGGTTTCGACAGCATATGTTTAATAATATCACAATGCGAATAAACATACACATCAACAGGCTTTATGTATTGCTTCAATTTTGTACAAGAGAAATACAACCATAAACACAATTTTTCTATAGAATGATACCTAGTTTCTGCATCATTTAAAATTCTACTGAGGTAATAAATGGCTCTTTCGACACCATTTTCATCTTCTTGAGCTAACATGCTTCCTATAGAAAATTCTGAAGCTGCTATATACAATTTCATTATTTTATTCCTAATAGGTGGTACAAAATTGGTGGCTTCATCAGGTATGCTTTAATCTCGTCGAAAGCTTGTTGGTGTTCTGCATCCCACCTAAACACATCTTGCTTCTTCAGTCGAAGTAATGGCGAAAACACTTGAGCCTTGCCACTTAGATTTGAAATAAATCTTCTAAGGAAATTGATTTTTCCTAATAATGACTGCAATTCTTTTTTGGTCGAAGGAACTTTCGTTTCCAAGATTGCTTTCGTCTTGTTTTGATTGATTTCAATGCATTTTTTGTGTATAACGAAGCCCAAAAAGTCACCTGCACGAACACAAAAGGCACATTTGAGTGGATTCATTTTCAATCCATATTTTCTCATTCTTTCAAATGATTGTCGAAGATGGTCTATATGACCAATTCCTGAAGAAGACTTAATTACAATATCATCTATGTACACTTGCATAAATTTTTCAATAAAATCATGGAACATA
Organism: Astragalus glycyphyllos; assembly: GCA_963573325.1. Lineage (NCBI taxonomy): Eukaryota > Viridiplantae > Streptophyta > Magnoliopsida > Fabales > Fabaceae > Astragalus > Astragalus glycyphyllos. Next base: position 14,171,529 of record OY754313.1, on the reverse strand, counting down.
GAATTCATTGCCCTTTGGTACGTTGCACCAGCATTTTTTAGGCCAAATGGCATTACAACCCATTCATAGACACCTAATGCCCCTGGGCATCGGAATGCTGTTTTCGACGTATCTTCTTCAGCAATATATATTTGGTTATATCCAGAAACCATCAAGCATACTTAGGTATTCATAACCTGCTACTGAATCCACTAGCATTTCTGCCACTGGCATGGCATATTCATCCTTAGGTGTAGCATTATTTAAATCTCTAAAATCTATACACACTCTAAGCGTGCCGTTTTTCTTAATTACAAGAACTATATTAGCAAGCCATTCGACATACCTGGCAGTTCTGATGAACTTGCTCTTTAGTAACCTTTCTATTTCTGCTTTGATCTTCAACAGGATTTCTGGTGCAAATCTTCTTGGTGTCTGCTTCACTGGCTTCTTTCCTGGTCGAATTGGTAGTCTTATCTCAACAACGTCACGACTCAACCCCGGCATTTCATTGTTGTAACACCCTCAAATTTCTAATTTATTATTTTTATATGTTTTCACTTGTGTGTTTTCTCACGCTAGCGCGTGTGAATTTAGCCCCAGAATTTGTGTGTTTTCACCAAACCAAAAGTAGATTTAGGACCTAATATGTTATATTAGGTTGAGGTTTAAATTTCGTTCCAAAACTCCGCCGGATTTTGGACACGTTTTGGACCTGCCGAACGAAACTTACCCGCTTAAAAACCCTAACCGTGACCCGAATATGAAAACATTTGACGCCAAGGTTTTGAAATACAGTTAGGATAATTTATTTAACATCCGGCGCAATGTTAATTCCGCAAAAACGCTAACTACCATTTAACCGTATTATTATATTATTATACTCGTAAAAATATCTTGATAGAATTTTATCCTCCTTCGTTAAGAGTTATCTCATCTGATCAAAAAAAAATTTGCAACCTCATCTCTCTTTTTATATAGCTCACTAGACCCTCTCTCAACCACTCAATCCATTAGATCTTTTTTTTTTTCACTTGGCTTTCATTCTCTCTATTCATGAGTTAAAAAGAAAACAAAAATGATTTCATCTTTTAATCATCTACCAATCTCCAGAACCGTAACATCACTTTCACCATAATCCTTTCCTTTCTTTCATAATCATATTTATTTCTACTTCAATACAAACCCCACTTCTCTTTTAACCATTGCTACTTCACCAAAAAAGGAAAGTTCTCTTCATCAACAATCATAGACCATACTTTAAGAGAGTTCTTGAAGGATCATCTCTCCTACTAGTTATTTCTACTTACAAGCTTGGTAAGAAAATATATATTCTCTCCATGATTCAAGTTTAAGAGATATATTTTGTTACTTTATTTTCTTGTTTAAAAACTTTTTCATATATATGTATTTAAATGATAGTAAAAAGTTAGTTTCAAGAACCTTTATTTTGGACTGAGTTTTACAAACCGAAAGTTCTTTAGTTTTGATCTTAAAAATAAATGATTCCTCTAGATGAAGTTTCATGGTTTTCCTTTAATTCCATCATTTTTCAAAACAAATGTTATTTTTGTATTTGAAGAAGAAGCTTAAGTTTTGATGTAAAAGAATGTATAGGTTCTGACTGAAGTTATAGTATTGAGAAGAACTTTCTTTTTAAAACATTAGAAGTTGTTAGAAGATACCATATAAAGCCATAGAAGTAGTTTTAAAAGAAAAAGTTTGGATTTTTAGTAAAGTTTAAAATTTAGAGTCGCCAAAAGTTTTCGTAATGTTCTCAGAACACTTTTGATCGTCATAAAAATTGAATCTTTGATATAAAGGAAAAAGATTCTTCGCTTTTTATGTTTTCAAATGATTTTTGGAAAGAGAACAAAGCGTTAGGAAAAGAAATATCGAAATCGGGACTAGTGGCTTAACACGCTCTAGTTACCACCTTTACACGAGTACTAGTATTATAATCTAAGACCTTTGGACTTTATTTTATGCATTGAAGGTTTCGCGGTACCCGGACCTACCTTATCTCGCATACCTCGCTAGCTACTTGTCAGAGAACATTTCAGGTAAGGGGAATTTCTGCATAATGAGTTTTAGCTTCGTGGGTGTTGTGTGATTGCTTGAATTGTCTGCTTGATTGTTTTACTTGATAGTAATTGTAGTATTGCTATTTCTGATATTGAGTATCTCTGTGATTGATTATTGTGAATATTGAGTAATTTGTTGTGTTGAAATTGTTTGAGTATTTGAAAGCATAACTATTGTTATGACCAGCTGTTTTGTAAACTGGACTGATTTGGACTTAAGAAGGAAACTTAAAGCGGTGAAAAGATGAAGGGATAGTGACAATATTAATCGATCATGTGAGGTTTTCGAAATGAAAAACACAATTTCGAGAGTTAATAGGGTAAACTAGAATTAAAAGGAAATAAATACTATAGACAGAATTAAAAAGAACAAGACTTTATGAAACTTCATATAAATTGTGAAAACCCGAATTTTTCCAACGGATCTTCGGTGTAACCTCATTTCGAACAAACGCGCTCTCATTTTGAAAATGAAACCTTAGGCATGGAGAAGCAAAGAGTTGGCTAAGAGCTGTTGGTTAACGATGAAAGTAAGTTAGTAAAGACAATAATTGAGTACTCTGACTTTATAAAAGAGGAATGTTTCGAAAACTCAAAGTGGTGCTCTTGTCCGTCAAAGGATAAGAATACCAGGAAAACTATGCTAAGTGGTATGGGACGTTTAGTATAGTGTTCTAAACACTTTGAGCACATCGTGTTAAAAAGAGAATTTATGAAAATTGGATTACTCGATGATTGTCATTATGTAACGAGACTTTCAAAGTTAAGAGTGGATTAGCGATGAGAATTTGGGGCTAAATCTTTAGCTAGATGTGTGTATATCTAGTATAAGATTCGTATTGATTATCTAGGTACCATCGAGGACCTAGAGCGTTGAGAGTGTAGAACGTTGTAGGGCGTTGTTCCAACCTGGATGCATGATGGTCCTGTGTTGAAGACTGCCTGAGTAATTGTTGTAGGTCTAACGGGGAATCCAGATCTAGGTTACGAGGGACACGAAGACATAATCATGGTGTAAATGTTATGCTCTGTCGTTGTTGATCTAACGGGGAATCTAGATCACGGTATTGGCCTAGGTGACGATCTAGTGCTATTCCATTTCGTATGGAATCTTTTGATGATATTGATAATCGATGTGAGGAACGATTACTAATGCAGATCGAAATGATTTTGATTGACTGACTATATTATGCTGAGATGGTAAGAATGTTTGTGATTTCTAAGTGTTTTTCTTTAACTTGTGAATGATATCTAAGTATAAGTAAGTAATGCCTGATACTTGTACCTATGTATTATTTCTCTTTACCTATGGTTAGCTTATGATGAACTCGTGAACGAGAAATTCACCTTGCTATGTTTTATTTCTATGGTGTATATTTAAATTCGATATAGAAGATGTCTTCGGAGGATACAATGGACTCGACGGACCTGATGGAGATGGACATGCCCTTGGATCTCCAGGGGGAGGAAGTCTTGGATTTTCTTGATGGAGATGAGGATAAGTGGGAGTTCGACCCCGCCTCCCACAGGATCCGGTATGAGGGGGTAGTAGTTACTACGAATAAGGATAAGGAAGGTAGCCGTCTCTCTCAGATACGTAAGAAGAATAGATTAGTGTTGAATATTCCGTTTGAGTTCTTTTAGAAAGCACCTTGGATCACTCCTGTACCTCGATACCCATCTGGGATTAGGCGTCCTCTGGAGCCTACAAACGGAGTTAGAGTTGGACCGCGCACGATTACTACTCGGAAGAAGAACGCTACTCCTAGGAGCATTGCTGGACCGTCTATGACTCGAGACTTTCCTGAGCCCGTTGATTTTATTCCGACGATCCAGGTACCTTTTGCCCCCACTGCTGAGGGTGGTCATAGGGATCTTGGTGATGTCGATGTTCATGTTGGAGCTGTTGATGATGTCCCGATGCTTTCGATCATTCCAGAGCTTGCTCGTACTGCTTCGCCACCTTTGCCCATGTTGTCCCCTCTTCAGGCGCCTACTCTTCCAATCTGGAAGCCAGTGAGTGAGTCTCGCAGAGCAGGATCATCCTCTGGAGCGCATGCGGTGATTTATGTCTCTAGTGATGAGGAGGACCCAGAGGTGAGTCCGTCATATTATTATTAGTGGGATCAGCTGAGTAGAGGTTGGTGTTGGTATGTGTGATAGTGTCAGGTGTTGGTATGGTGTAGAGTAGTGGGTTGCGACGTGCTGGCGAGAGAATGGTTATGCCATGTATGTCTTTTTGAGGACTTGTATCCTTGTATATAGTTTCTTTTTCATCTTATCTCCCATATGTATTAGGGATGGATTATGTTTCTTGATGTCTATATGATGCCGCCGGAGTGCGTGCCCTTTTGTATTCGTCTTGACTTTGCCGCCTGTGAGCGTGCTTTGCAGCTTGTTACGATTATGATGCATATGTTTAATATATAAGTAGTCTTTATATTGGATCTATTTGGAGTCGTTCTTTATAGTGAGTCATACCTTAGTTTATTTTAAGTTATTATCAAGAAAATGTTTTCAAACTTTATAAAAAAAAAATTGGTCCATTTTTCCTAAACAAATTCAAAGAAAGAGGAGTTTAAGTTAGAGAGGTGACACTTCAGAAATGGGGTGTTACATTTAGTGGTATCAGAGCAGTTCGGTTCTAACCGAACTGTGAGTTTGGGTAGCCTCAGCTGATCGCGTCTTTAAGATGAGTTGGGTAGAATTGATTGCTTAGGATTATGTGAACTCTGTGCAGATTGTCTGAATCGTTTCTCTTGAAGAAACATTGCTTGAATTGTTTGCAATCACTCTTGACAAAAGTGATGTGTGTTGACACACAATTAACTGTTCCCATTAGGTTCTGACCGGTTTTGCCTTGTAGAAACCCAATGTCTCGGCAACAAGGAGCAACAGGACCCCACGGAGGTAACGATGGAGGCAATGCAGAACGATTGGTTCAAGTGTTGGCTGACATGGCCGCTGCCATGGCTCAGCAAGCTACTGCAAAGACTCAGAGGGATCTGCAGAAGCAGCAAAGGGAAGAACGTGCTGCCGAAGCCAAAGGACTAGTTGATTTTCGCCGTCATGACCCCCCTAAATTTCATGGAAACTCCAATCCCGAGAAGGCAGATCTGTGGCTGCAAGAAATCGAGAAAATTTTTGAGGTACTTCATTGTCCTGCTGAAGTGAAGGTAACTTATGCAACCTACCTTTTACTGGGAGATGCTGAGTACTGGTGGAAAGGCGCTAGACAGATCATGGAAGCAAGGAATCAAGTGGTAAATTGGGAATCATTTCGTAGTACTTTCCTTAACAAATATTTTCCCCATAATGCAAGGATTGAGAAGGAGAAAGAATTCCTGAGAGTCTTTCAAGGGAATCAAACTATAGCGGAATACGCTGCAAAGTTCGAGAATCTCTCAAAGTATTTCCGTTTCTTTCAACATCAAGTAGATGAGGATTACTTATGTGAAAGGTTCATAACTGGGCTGAAATATGAGATTGAAGAATCCGTGAGACCTTTGAGCATCCGTACTTTTCAACCTCTAGTGGAGAAGTACAGAGAAATCGAAACAATGAAGAACAGGAGGGCCAACAGAGGGAACATTGGAGGACCGTCTAGGTCATTTGGGGGAAACCAGTGGAACAACAACAATAATAGAGGAAAACAACCCCAGCATCAACAAAGGAAACCTTATTTTCGACCCCCAGGAAATCAACTGGCTAAGCAACCAAACCGTCTAGCACTGACAGCTAGTGGAAATGCAACTAGACCTAACCAAGCTCCATTCGGAAATCGCTTTTGCTTTAAGTGTGGTTCACCAGAGCATTTGTCTGACAAATGTGCACTCAAAACATCTATTTGTTTCAACTGCCAGAAACCCGGACATTTTTCTAGGGATTGCACTGCCCCAAAGGTGGAACCAAACATGAACAATCTGAAAGCAGTTAGGCCAATAGCCAGGGGAGGAGTTTACACCCTGAATGGTGTTGAGGATCCAAAGTATGAGGATCTCATACAAGGAGAAGGCGACATAAACGGTAACATCTTAACTGTACTATTCGATTCGGGTGCGACACATTCTTTCATCTCTTTAGATTGTGTGAAACAACTAGGATTACTTGTGTCTTCTCTATCTTTTGACTTAATTGTTTCTACACCCACTGCTAAGCCTATCACTGCAAATACGGTGTGTTTAAATTGTCCCATTGTTATCCTTGATAGACACTTTTTGATTGACTTGATATGCTTACCTTTGAAAATGTTAGATGTAATTCTAGGTATGGATTGGTTAGCATCCAACCACATTCTTTTAGATTGTGCAAATAGAACCTTAGTTTTTCCTGACCCTGAGATTTCTGGATTTTTGTCTGCCAATCGTGTGGGAGTGTCTTTGAAAGGAGGATCACAAGGATACATTATGTTATCTATCTTGGAAATCGAGGGGAAGGTAGAATTGGATAGCATGCTTGTTGTGAAGAATTTTCCTGAGGTATTTCCCGAAGATGTTCCAGGTTTGCCGCCGGTTAGAGATGTGGAATTTTCGATTGACTTGATTCCTGGAACTGGACCTATCTCTAATGCCCCTTATAGGATGTCTCCTATAGAATTGACCGAGTTAAAAGCTCAATTAGAAGATCTGTTGTCAAAACAATTCATTCGACCAAGTGTATCCCCTTGGGGAGCACCTGTTTTGTTAGTAAAGAAGAAGGATGGTGGATCAAGGTTGTGTGTGGATTACCGACAACTCAACAAAGTGACGATCAAGAACAAGTATCCTTTACCCCGCATTGATGATTTGATGGATCAACTGCAAGGAGCTACGACATTTTCAAAGATTGACTTAAGGACCGGATATCACCAGATTCGTGTAAAGGCTGAAGATATTCCGAAGACTGCTTTTCGAACACGATATGGTCATTATGAGTACCTTGTAATGCCTTTTAAAGTCACAAATGCGCCTGCGATATTCATGGACTACATGAATCGGATTTTTCACCCGTTCCTTGATAAATTCGTTGTGGTGTTCATCGACGACATTCTCATCTATTCAAAAACTCTTGAGGAGCATCATGAGCATCTACGTCAAGTTCTTCAAGTTCTAAAAGAGAATACATTGTTTGCAAAGATATCAAAGTGTGAATTCTGGCTTGAAGAAGTCAAATTTTTTGGTCATGTGATCTCGAAGGAAGGTATTGCTGTTGACCCTACCAAAGTAGAAACCGTGCTTACATGGGAACGACCAAAGAATGTGACTGAAATTCGTAGTTTCGTAGGTTTGGCTGGATATTATCGAAGATTTATTGAAGGATTCTCAAAGATTGTGGCCCCATTGACGCAACTCACAAGAAAGGATCAACCGTTTGTGTGGACTCAGAAGTGTGAAGAAAGTTTCCAACTGATGAAGAAGCGACTAACCACTGCACCTGTATTAGTTCTGCCGCTATCTCATGAACCGTATGAAGTTTACTGTGATGCATCTCACCAAGGACTAGGATGTGTGCTTATGCAACATCGGATGGCTGTGGCTTACGCTTCAAGACAACTGAAGATTCATGAAAGGAATTACCCGACGCATGACTTGGAGTTAGCTGCAGTCGTGTTTGCATTGAAAATTTGGAGGCACTACCTGTATGGAGTCAAGTTTGACGTTTTTAGCGATCACAAAAGTTTGAAATATCTTTTCAGTCAAAAGGAGCTCAACATGAGACAAAGACGTTGGATGGAATTCCTAAAAGATTATGATTTTTCTCTACAATACCATCCAGGGAAGGCTAACGTTGTAGCTGATGCACTGAGTAGGAAAAGTATTCGCGTGTCTGCATTGATGGTCAAAGAATTAGAATTGCTGGAGCAATTTCGTGACTTAAGCCTGAAGGTCGAAATCTTTCCAAAGAAGATGAGATTTGGTATGATCATTGTGTCTAGTGACTTGATGGAGACCATCCAAGAAAAACAAGCAACTGATGAACACCTTCTAGAGAAAAGAGAACAGATAGGGAATGAGAAAGCAGCTGAGTTCAGTATTGGAACTAATGGAATTCTAAGATTCAATGGAAGAGTGTGTGTGCCAAACAATATCGAGATAAGAAAGATAATTTTGGATGAAGCGCACAAGAGCAAACTGAGCATTCACCCCGGAACAACGAAGATGTACCAAGATTTAAAGTAAAGGTTTTGGTGGCCAGGAATGAAGAAACAAGTGGCAGAGTACGTTGCATCATGTCTCACGTGCCAAAAAGCAAAAGTAGAACACCAGCAACCTGCTGGAATGCTCCAATCGTTGGATGTACCTGAATGGAAGTGGGATAGTATCTCAATGGATTTCGTTGTAGGATTACCAAGAATTACATTGTGTGTTTTCAAGTCAGTCTCACACTTTCCAATTCTTTTCAGCATATGTTGTGGCATTAGGTTTACAGCAGCACCACCGTCAACCAGAATTTTATTGACACCAATATTGTTCACCTTTGCTTGAATATACAAAGGTTTGAGATGGTTCATCATTCCACAGTTTGGTTTTTCAAACACAGCGTGTTGCTCTTCAACGCAACCATTTTTCAGCACATAGTAACTGTTTGCTGGTGTTTTTAGCAAACAATCACTAGTTTTATTAGAAGGTTTGTGAGATCAAACTAGAAAACTCTCAAAGCAATTGCCTTTGAATTGCAAAAGTTTTTGTTTCAGAAAATGTAGAAAAGGGGACGATTTGCAAATGATTAACAGAATTGAAAAGAAAAGAAGCAGTAAATGGTGCAGGAATTGTAAAGAAAAGAAGAACAAATTGCATTGAATCATAAAAATGGTACACGATCACATACAGGGATTCTTCCACTCGTTTTTCGCTCTGGCTTGGAAGTTAGAGTTTCAGGAATCGGTTGTGTGTTGTGATCTGCGACCCCTGTTTCTTCTCAGAAACAGTTATTTATACAAAGGAAAAGGGGGGGAAATTCGAACTAAGTAACTGCCTAACAATTTGAAAATAAGTAACTGCTCCTACTTTCGGCCAAGTAACCGCTCCTACTTTCGACCGAAACCGCTCTGTCACGCTTCGACCAACTGCTAGTCTTCAACGCATAACTGCTCTGTTTTCTGTCTGTCGAAAGCCTGTGTCGATTTTCCTCTCTCTTGCTTTTGCTTCCCTGAAAACTTGTCGAGTTTACCTTGCACACGACCATTTTCTTTGTCGAAATAATATGGTCTTTGTGAAATAAATATAAATCAAGCCATGTTGACCATCTTCAATGAAGCCTGTCGAAATTACAGGCTAACAAATTGCCCCCCAAAAATGTCTTTTTCGACTGAACTTGAGGAGGAAGAAGAGAAAGACATTTTTTGAATTCACCAACGAAATAACTTTGCACTTGAGTGAAATAGCTGTATACCTGATGTCGCCACTGTTCAGCGTTTTATTTATGCCTAGTTTATTTACCCTTTCGGCACTATGTAATTCACGAATGTCTCCTTTGGCACATGTAACTTGGCAACATTATAATGAAATTTCTTCCATTTTATTCTTGAGCAATTTTTATTCTGTGCTTTCGACAATGTTTTGGCAACTTAAATGCCATGTTTTTACGCTTTCTTTATATTTATTCCAGCGTTATTTTAACTTCGTGCAACGTTGGCTTATACTTTTTCAAGTATTTACCATTTATACGCAAAATTCTTTCATCAGCGCCGATCTCTTCGACCTCATATGCGCCGTTTGAATAAACTTGTAAAATTTTAAATGGTCCTTCCCAACTTGGGGACCACTTCCCAAAGACTCTATCTTTTTTATCCATAGGCAATAAGACCTTCCACACTAGATCGCCTGAATTAAAGGCTTTAAACTTAACCTTTTTGTTATAAGTTTTAGTTACCCTCTCTTTCTGTCGAATAAGCGTATCTAAAGCTAATAACCTTTCTTCGTCTAAATCAACCAATTCATCAAGCATCATATTCCAATAATAATCAGAGGGAATCTCCCACTGTCTTTGAATTCTTGTTGATTGTAGACAAATTTCAACAGGCAACACTGCATCGTGTCCAAATGTTAGCCTATAAGGAGTAGTGTTGATAGATTCTTTGGGTGAATTTCGACAAGCCCATAATGCTTGATCAAGGGTATTATGCCAATTTTTGGGTTTCTGCCCAACATGCTTTTTAATTAAATTAATAATAACTTTATTGGCAGCTTCTACTTGGCCATTGGCTTGCGCATAATATGGTGTCGAAGTTAATAACTTAAAACCAATTTCAGAAGCAAACTCTACCATTTTTCTACCAGTGAAAACTGATCCCTGATCTGTAGTAATGGTTTCTGGAATTCCAAACCTATAAATGATATGATTTCGAATAAACCTTATCACTGCTTCCTGATCAACATTGGCTAAAGGTATAGCTTCAACCCATTTGGTGAAGTAATCAATTCCCACAAGGATATATCTATGGCCCTTCGACGAAGTTGGCTTTATCTCTCCAATCACATCTAGAGCCCAACCTCTAAATGGCCAAGGTTTGACTATGGCATGCAATTCGTTTGCAGGTACATGTTGTATTCCAGCATGCTTTTGACACTCTTGGCATCCCTTAGCAAATTCTATGCAATCTTTCAGCATAGTTGGCCAATACATTCCTTGTCGAAATAATAACCACTTCATTTTCTGGCCTACTTGGTGTGAACCACACGCTCCACTATGTGTATCGGAAACTGCTAAATATGCCTCATTTTCACTAAGACATTTTAATAGTACTCCTTCAGGAGTCTTTTTAAACAATTCGTTTCCAATTATCACATAGCTCAAAGCTCTGTATTTTACCTTTTTATTGGTATTTCTTGTGGGATTTTGCAAATATTCCGCAATAGGCCTTCGCCAATCATTATTGGTCATATTGTCAAGAGCAAGAATTTCTGCTAAGTCAAAGTCACCAAAAAATTGACGTTTTTCGACAACAGCTAATTCCTCGTTTGCATTTGTATCTGTTGCCCCTCCAGTTGTTGGTGTTGACAATAGTAACGAAGAATAGTCATTAGAAATGATTTTATCCTTTATTTCAATTAACTCTTCCAGGCTTTGTTTTGAAACTTTATATCCTGAAGCAATTTGTGCCAATTCATTTGCCACTTGATTATCAATTCGTGGTAAATGTTCTAAGTGAACAGACTCAAATCTTTTTAACAAAGCATTGGCAACAACAAAGTATCTAATAAGGTGCTCTTTAATGCATTTGTACTCTCTTGTCAATTGTTTGACAACCAACTCAGAGTCACCTTTTATTTCGACATGACTTGCCCCCAGCTCAAGTAAAATTTCAAGGCCTACTATTAAAGCCTCATACTCAGCTTCATTATTGGAACAAACATCCCGAATTTTAAACTTATACTTCGTTGGAATGTTAGTAGGAGATATTATTAAAATACCAATCCCAACTCCATGTTTATGGCTTGAACCATCAAAGTACAACCTCCAAGGATATACGTCTACAAAACTTAATGTTTCTTCGACAACAGAATGGTCTACTATGAAATCAGCAACCACTTGTCCTTTAATTGATTTTAGAGGTTGATAAGTTAAGTTGTATTCTGACAAAGCCAAAGCCCATTTACCAATTCGGCTATGCATTATTGGTTTCGACAGCATATGCTTAATAACATCAAAATGTGAATAAACAGAAACATCAGCTGGTTTTATATATTGCTTTAACTTTGTACACGAGAAATACAAACAAAGGCACAACTTCTCTATAGGAGTGTACCTCGTTTCGGCATCATTTAAGACCCTACTGAGGTAATAAATGGCTCTTTCGACACCACTATCATCTTCTTGTGCTAACATGCTACCTATTGTTCTATCAGAAACTGCTATATACAATTTGAGCACTTTGTGTTTAATAACAGGCAACAAAATTGGTGGTTTCATCAAATAAGACTTGATTTCGTCGAAGGCTGCTTGATGCATTGGTTCCCATTTGAACTCTTCTTCCTTCTTCAGTCTTAACAATGGCGAAAAAACTTGTGTTTTGCCACTTAGATTTGATATAAATCTTCGAAGGAAATTGATTTTTCCCAGCAACGACTGAAGCTCTTTTTTGGTCGAAGGGGCCTTCGTTTCCATAATTGCCTTAGTCTTATTTTGATTGATTTCAATGCCTTTTTTGTGCACTATAAAACCCAAGAAATCACCTGCACGCACACAAAAGGCACATTTTAATGGATTTAATTTCAATCCATATTTCCTCATTCTTTCAAAAGAACGGCGAAGATGGTCTAAATGACCACTTTCTGAGGAAGATTTAACCACCACATCATCTATGTATACTTGCATAAAATCATCAATAAAATCATGAAACATAGAATTCATGGCCCTCTGATATGTAGCACCAGCATTCTTTAAGCCAAAGGGCATTACTACCCATTCATAAACACCCAATGCCCCTGGACATCTAAAAGCAGTTTTCGACACATCCTCTTCAGCAATGAAGATTTGATTATACCCAGAATAACCATCGAGCATACTAAGATAATCAAATCCTGCTGCTGAATCTATTAGCATTTCTGCCACAGGCATTGCGTATTCATCCTTGGGGGATGCATTATTTAAATCCCTAAAATCTATGCAAACTCTAAGAGTCCCATTTTTCTTTATTACAGGAACTATATTGGCTAACCATTCGACATACCTGGCAGTTCTGATGAATTTGTTTCTGAATAGCCTTTCGATTTCCTCTTTGATCTTAGCCAACACTTGAGGAGCAAATCTTCTTGGCACTTGCTTCACTGGTTTCTTCCCTGGTCGTATTGGTAATTGCATTTCCACTACTTCTCGACTTAACCCAGGCATCTCGTCGTAATCCCAAGCAAAACAGTCTTTGAACTCCCTTAGCAATGTAATGACTTGGGTTTTTAGAGAAGCATCAATATTTGCACTAATATAAGTTGGCCTTTTTATTGAGCCATTTCCCAAATCAACTTCTTCTAACGGGTCTTGAGCTTGCATTTGCTTTGTCAAATCTCTAGGATCCTTTTCAAAACCTAATGGATCATTATCATAGATACAGTCAAGTCTTTCATCTATGACTATGCCATTTTCTTCATGTAACTCACTGGCTTCGACAGCCATTGTTTGTTGAATAATTTCGGCCTCCATAGCCGCTTTAAACTTGTTTTCGGCCATATAAGCCGTAATTTTGTCCCATGCATTGGGCACTGACATAAGAACATTTTCAAGAACCAGTGTTCCACCCCGTTGGTCGAAAAACACCATCAGGATAGACACTATCATCTCCCATTATTTCTCTTTCCCAAACAAAACCATAATTTGGGTCAAGATGAACTGAGGCAAAAACATTATCCGCAGGAACATATGCCTCATTAGAAGATGAACATGGCGCAATCTTCGCCATTTGTTTCTCAAAGTTTTCCTTGGTAACTTGGTTCACATCAGCACGGAAGTAGCTCTGATCGGCTTCAACATACTCTACCAAACCATCTTCCTTCCACATTACTAAACGTTGATGCAAAGTTGAAGGGACAGCACCAACTCCATGGATCCACTCTCTACCAAGGAGTAAATTAAAATTCGCTTTAGAGGCTATCACTAAGAACAATGTAGTCCTCTTTATGGAACCAACGATTAAGTCCACCTCAATGGCCCCCAAAGAATGGCCAGTTTTGCCTTCATAGTTGCTTAAGACAATGTTATGTGGCCTGAGGTCAGTATCGAACTTACCAATCTTCTTCAAAAGACCATGTGGCATCAAATTCACTGCAGCTCCACCATCCACTAACACTTTGTTAATCCCAACACCATTGACTTTGGCTTGGACATACAGGGGTTTCAAGTGGTTTTGCATACTCATATCTGGCTTCTCGAAGGTAGCCATTTGGTCTTCGACACAACCATTGTTCATCACAAAATAACACATTGGCTTATGATGAGCCATATCCTCTGTAAAATCCTCTTCAACGTCATTTGGTACTGTGATAACATCGTACTCAAGAGGCAGTATTGATACCACATTGCAAACAACGTCGAAATCATCTTCAGAATCATTAAAATCAGACTCCATGTCTTCATCCATGTCGAAATCAGCATTTCTTTCTTTCACTATTGACAATGGAGGAAATATTCTTTCAAGAGCAGGCCTTCTTGACTTTTCTGTCACCACAGCCTTGCCTTTGGCCTTATTCGCTGTACACACATGACTAGCAACATCAGCATTCCTCTTTGTGGCAACTTCAGCTTTGTGAACCTCACTCTTCGCCACTATCATGCTGCGTGGAACTTGATTATTAGCCAAATGACTTGGAACCTGGTTAATGTCAAAGTGTGCCTTCTTCTTCTATTGTCTTTGGTAACGACGCCACTGTGTTCTAGTCATAGGGTTCTTACCCTTATAGTTATTCTTATAATTAAACTTAATAGCATCAGTACCTGGCTTGACAGCTTTAGCACGTTGATTATTGGGTACCCACGCTTCGACAGGAGCACTAGCACTTGGGACAAAGGATTTACCTGTTGACAGCTTCAAATACCCTGTTGCTGAGGACTTCTCCTTAGCAAATTGTTGTTTACTTGTTGAAGGCTTAGCTGACACATTAGCCTCATAGCCAGGAAGATCTCCTTTTGCAAAGTCAAATTTTGGCCTGTTATCAAGCCATTTTCTTTTGCGTTGTTGTTGATCCTGATAACCTTCGACAGCTTTAGCTGCTTCTTTATCGAAGACAGCACTGCACCTTGGGCAAAGCATAACTTCAGAGTTATTCCACTTACACCGATTGAGGAAATCTATCAACTCTTCCTCAGCCTTTGGATACACAGCATGTATCTTCCCATCATATTCTTTTAGGGTCACTTCCTGTTTCTTGCCTTCAGCATACATAAAACCCTTTAATTTTTCGGTGGCAGTCTTGACACACTTAGGAGGGTCTGCCATTTGAGCATCCACCATGCCTACATCAGCTTCGACAGGTTCAGAGTACATAGCTTCAGCCTTAGGCAATGGATCAACATCAATCTGCATAGAAGCTTTCATTTTCTTATCAGCAAATTTGAGCCTTCCTTCGTCAACTGCTTTTTGCACAATATCCCTGAAGAGCACACAACGGTCAGTGTTATGTCCCAAAAAATTATGGAACTTACAATAACCCTTTTTCTTTCTTTGGTCAAGAGTTGGTATTTTAAGGCCTTTAGGCACTAATATTTGACCATCAGTTACTAAAAGATCAAAAATTTCATCACATTTAGTAACATCAAAAGTATAAGTCTTAGGCATAAATCTATCATTCTTAGGCTCTACAGGGTTCTCCCCATTCGCAGGCCTTAATAATTTACAGATATAAGGAGGACCAGGCTTGAGTTCAGCCACGTCTATCTCCTCTTCTTCGACATTACTATATGTAACGTCAAATTCTTCTTCGACATATGCCACTTTTTCTTTTTTATGATACCTATTTGACCTAGATTTTTCCTCTCTAAGCCTTTCAACTTGTCGAACCCTATCAGCCAAATGAGCCATATCTCGCAAATGAGATGTGTCTAATTTCTTTCTAATTGAGTAATCAAGGCCACCAGCAGCCATTTCGACGAGCTCATGTTCAGGGACTTGTGTGAAGCAACGAGACTTCAACAGCCTAAATCTGTTTAAGTAATCATCAATAGTTTCAGGCATTTTGCGCCGAACACTAGCCAATTCTTTAAGACTAATTTTCGACTGGCCCATGTAAAACTGTGCATGGAATGCCTTTTCTAACTGCCCCCATGTGTACATAGAACCAGGGGGTAAGGTCGTGAACCAAGTGAAAGCATTTTTAGTTAGAGAATTTGGAAAGTATTTCATCTTCAAATTCTCATTT